>OZ025241.1:69655595-70008095 GCA_964019155.1 Osedax fenrisi | reverse complement strand
AAAATATATATCAAGTAATTCTAACGCTAAGTTATTATCTTGAAATATATATAAATATTATATACACCATAAGTCATTAGATTTATGTTATTACATTTAAGTAATTAGGTAATTTTAAATATCTGCGGCTATAATTATTATTCTAGGGAAGGTATATATAATAGTAGAAATACTTTATATTCAATTGATATGACAAGTTAATATATACATACATATATAGGTATTAGGTTACATATATGTATTTTCGTATATTTGCGTTTGGTAATTTTTTTTTAATATCTGCGGTTATAATTATTATTCTATAGGCTCCTATAGATAAGGTATATTTAATAGTATACTATTACATTTTTCTATAGAAATGCATTATATTAAATTGACAGGGCACGTTAATATATACATACATATATAGGTATTTGATTACATATATGTATTTGCGTATTGATATTTTTTGGATTGTTCGGGTTTGTTCTGATTGGTTTTTTAGATGCATTACATCCCGAAGTGAGTATATACAATATTTTGCTTAATACGATTTTATTTTATTTAAAATTGTGTGCCTAGTTTAATACGAACTCTTATATAATAGTTAATTTTTATATATATTATTCAGTACACATATAATATTAATCGAATATATTGCTGGATATTTTCAACGTTATCCACTCGATTATTCCCGATTATTACCATATTTAATAATATATAATTATTATAATATTAATAATAAAATATTATACTTAATATAGTTATTGTAATAATATTTAATATTAAATATTACAATATAGAATATTATATTAAATATATATAATAATTAATATATTGAATATAATACAATATAGAATATTATATTCAATATATATATAATATATAATATATTGAATATAATACAATATTAAATATTGAATAAATATTATATTTAATATTATATATGAATGAAAATTGATACAATTACGTTAAATATGTATACAATAATTTGCATATTATATTAAAATAGTGTATATGGTATATATATATAATTTAATATAATACTTTAATCATCAACATCAAGTACTATATTCCTTATTATTACATTATTAATACTTATTTATTAACACAATCACAAATATTTAAATTATTTTATAATTATTTTTATAATTATATTTTCATTATGATCTAAACATATATTTGTAGTTTACATAGACAAATATTTAATATATAACAATGTTATTTATTAATATAATGAATACAAATAATTACAAATTATTCATTTTCGTATCACGAATTATTCAATTCGTATTCGTATTCGAATTTTTATAATTTGGAAAGCTTCAATTCTGGTTCAAATTGAAAAATCTTCAATTCGTATTCATTTACATCCCTAGTAATTAGTAACTTACTAAGTAAACTTACTAAGTTGCTAACTTAAATACAAATAGTTTTAATAAAAGTTTTAAATTAATTAATTATTTTAATATAATAACATTTAAAATGACATGATACCTACTCGGTAAAGCCAAATCAATTTGTAACTTCGGTGGAAGCTGATTTTTCTTAATTTTATTGCAATAATCCCTGTTTGCAGGATCCCACAGACTTCTGTTTGCTTCATAAACAGAAATAATACTGAATTTATTATCATCGGACATTTTAAATAATGCTTGTTTATTGTTTATCAATAATTATAATAACGCCTTTGCGTTTGGACAACATTTTGCACGAATTATCGTCATATAGCAAACATGTTTGTTTTTAATTTTGCGGGATTTTGCAGTGATTTTGCTCGTGAATGTTTTTTTGCATATCATTTTTCATCAATTTTGTCGTGGTTTTCACACCTGTCGATTTTTTACGTCGTGATTTTGCAGCAAATTTGCGACGAATTTGCAGCAAAGTAGCTAGATGTGATAGCAGCTTATCTCTCATTAAATCTCGTTATTTTACCCGCCATATTTCCTCTCCTTAGTTCACCTCCCACCTAGCTACTGTAAATCGCTCTATCAGGAAACTTGAACGTAATATTCACATTTCTCCGTTTCACAAAGCTAAATTTCTGATAGTGAAGAAAGCCTATAAACTTAAATTAAATCTCCATAAAACGTCCTACTATGAATCGAAATTTAATGCTTGTGGAAATGACACTCAGACAATTTTTAAAATGGCTAATAGCATTCTTGGTACTAACATCAAATCTAAGTTTACTGCATTGCCTGATGCTGTTCTATGTTATTATTTTGTCTCCGCCTTATCTACTAAGCTCTCCCGTATCTTTGACAACATCAGCTCTACATTTTCGCAATCACCGATGATCCTTTATACTCCTATAACGACTAACCATATATCTTATAAACTATATTGTTTCACTCCTCCTTCTATTAATGAAATCCGTAACTTGATTCTCACAGCTAATCCCATTTCTCCAATTGACCCATTACTACTGGTCGTTTTTAAGAACATTGTCCCTATAACTGAAAATGCGGTACTTTACTTGATCTCTCAATCACTTGACGATGGAATCATGGTTAGATTCCTGACATATGCTATCATTAATCTCATCCTTAAACAATTTTCTCTTGATCCAGATGTATTGGCCAATTACCGACAGATCTCACAACTTCCAATAATAAGTAAGATCATGAAAGTGTGGTCAATCGTCAGCTCATCAATTACCTTGAAAATAACAATATGTTTGATTACTTTCAAAGTGCTTATAGAAAATATTTCTCTACCGAGACTGCCCTCACCCATGTCACTGACCTGATTCATAACTCGCTTGACTCGTCTCATTGCGTACAACTACTCCTAATTGACCTTTCTAGTGCATTTGACATGCTCAACCATTCGATCCTCGTTAACCGTATCATCGAATTTGGTATTGAAGGTTCCCCCCTTAAGTGGATGATGTCGTTCATCACTGATCGAACTTCGACCGTTAAAATCAATGACTTCATATCACCTCCTACCAACATTCTTAAAGGGGTCCATCAGGGATCAGTTCTTGGCCCACTTCTTTCTCTATGTACTTACGTCCTATCTCTAATATTATTCGCAAATACTCTAATATCTATTGCCACATTTATGCTGATGAAATTCAACTACTACTGAAACTGCCCATTGACTCTATGAACTATAACTCTGAGCTATCTGATTGTACTTCTGAGATTATTTACTGGTTACTAACTAATGACCTCTTAGTCAATACTTCCAAAACTGAACTTCTTAACACCTCGAAGGTACCTGTCAATTTTACCTACTATGTCAATTGACGGTATAGTAATTAAACCTTCTTAATCTGTGCGCAATCTTGGTGTTTTAATTGATTGTACTCTATCGTACGGTGCTCATATCAATGCAATCTCAATTTGAGAAAATTTGCTGCATCAAAAACTATTATTCGACCAACATCACTAAGCGCCTTCTCAACGCCCTAGTATTATCTTGAATAGACTATAGATGTCCTATTCTACGGCATTAAGAACTCTGAAGTTATAAAAGTTGACCGAATTATTCGCTCATCCGTATGATTGATTCATAGGCTTAAGCGATGCGATCATGCTTTAACTGATATCCACCAATGCAATATGAAATGGCTATCGTTTAGAAAATGCTGTAAATTTAGGCTTCTATGATTAACACAGAAAACACTATTCCTAGGCAGACCTGCATACTTACGTGGATTTATGGATGTCGCAACATCCTACCTCATATGCGCTCGTCTGATGCCACACTACTTGATCTACATGTTACTCGTAACGTGATGCATTCTACTCCTACTGCTGGAATGTGTTGCCTTACCGCCTACGTAGATTGAAGTCGCCTCACGTCTTTGCTAATAGTCTCAAAGATTATTTAAATTAAAAATTAAAGTAACCCTTTACTTTATGTTGATCTGGTTCCATCTCTATTCTTATATATTATATTGCTACCTTGTTTACTGTTATTGTTTCGTTTTGTTTGTTCATTCCCAATACCAGTGAGGGTAATCGTTTTTTTTTTTACCATATTTGGTGTATAAATAAACTATCCTATCCTATCCCATCCTATATATATATATGCATATAATTGAATGTACTATTATATTTCTATAATAAATATATAATTATATATAGGATATTACTGTATTCATAATGTTCAATATTTCAACTTCTCACTAACCATATTTTAGATATTTTAACTAGTCGAAAACTACATTTTAACTTCTCAATAACAACATTTTCAATATTTTTACTTCTGTAGAACCACATTTTCAATATTCTAACTTCTGCAGAACCTTATTATCAATATTTTTAATTCTCGAGAACCTAATTGTCTATATTTTAACTTACAGATAACACATTTTCAATATTTTAACTTCTTGAAAGCTACATTTTGAATAATTTAACTTCTTGAGTTTTTTGAATAATTTAACTAAATTTTTAATATTTTAATTTTCGAGAACATATATGTTAAACTTTTGTTTATTGATATATAATTTATCATAACATATTCATACAAACATTTATACATAAATATTTATCATTATTTAGATTTTCGTATATCATTGTATATATTATTGTTTATTATACAATTATTTTTTCACTATTCGATATTTTTATATTTCGAATCGAACTTTGCTTTTTCAAATTGAATATTATACGAATTATCAAATTTTCAAATGAATCGAATGAAATTTAATTTATTATTCGTATCATCACTAATTAATATATACTTGTTATCTAGGGGTTTATATCTAATTTTGTTTTAAACTGTTTCGAAACATCTCATCTTAAACATTTAAGTGATTCGAAACATTGAATTATGATTTTGGGTCGGTGTCGAAACATTGATTTTTAGTTTTGGGTCTGTATTAAAACTTCAAAATCTTGACTCGTTTACAACATTAATATATATATATATATATATATATATATACATTTCGTAGTGAATTACTGTCAACTATATATATATATATATATATATATATATATATATACATACATATATACAGAGCTGGGCACGATACTCGAAAAATGTATAATAGATACAATTACAATTACATACTTTTTTCTTATAATATATACTACTACAATTACTTTAAAAAAATCATATTAGATACAATTACAAATACATAATTTTCTTAGTAGATGCATCTTAGTAGATACAAATACATTATAATTATATACAATGTATATAGTATATAGATATAAATTATATTTATATATATATATATATATATATATTCATCGATGTCGATTTGAAAGTACATATCAAGGAACATTAAGGGGGTATCCCACTACAAGTATTTTACTTTAAAACTATTTTCTATAAAGTTAACTGTAATTTTACTGGGAAACCCCCTTACTTTCCGGTAACTTGCCTGAAATATAATAACTTTATAGGGTATCCCATTACAACTTGATAAAAAATGGTTTTAAAGTTACAATATTTCCGGTAAGTTGACGGAAAATCTTGTAGTGGGATACCCCCTTTATACAGAAATAATGTTCGGAAATGTTTTATAGAAAGTGATTTTCTAGCAATTTGTATTGGGATAGCCCATTTAATGTTACTATTTTTCCGGAAAGTTTCCGGAAAGTAAGAGGGTAACTCACTAAAATTGTAGTTAACTTGCTAGAAAATAACTTTCTAAAAATATTTCAGGACATTATTTCCGGAAATACTGCTAGTGGGATACCTCCTTTAAAATGACATATTACATATTTACACCTTATAACGTGTTCTTCAATAGATGATATAGAATACATTTATTGATATTTATAGATATTTAATGATTCCCACGATGAATATGTTAGTGGACTAGCGTTTATTTCATCTGAAATTATACTATGAGCCATTACAGACTATAGAGAAATATACATTATTACAATATACTATTTTTCAACTAAAAATAATCAGTGAACTTTACTTTCGAATGTTAAACATGAATATAGTAAATTATCAAATATATAACAAATAAATTATTAATATATTATTAATTATAATTATCATATTTATTAAAATGATTTTATCTTTCTATATAATATATAATTTTGAATTATAAATCAATTATTATATAAAATATATTATCAAAATAATGTCTTTCACCATAAATGTATATAATGGTTTTTGAGAATAAATCAATATAATTGATATATTATAATTTTTAACAATGAATTAATTTCAATATTTACAAACGATATTTTATTAAAAACTATATATATAATGTATATATATATTAAAATTAATTTATAAAATGATATTATAAAATATTGATATATAAAATGTAAATTAATAAAATGTATCTGTTTAAATAATTGTCTTAGTATATACGTATCGTAGATACTATTTATGACTAATAGATACGATTAAAAATAATTTTGTAATTTTTATAATAGATACAAATACAAATATAAATGTATCTACGATACTGATTTTTTGCCTTAATAGATACTGTATCGGCGATACTGCACAGCTCTGCATATATATAATATACGTATCATATTGTGGATTATTATCATACTTATGTATAATATACATATACATATCACTTACCATTATCAGGGCCGGCTCAAGGGGGGGGCAAACCGGGCAATTGCCCGGGGCCCAACATTTTGGGGGGCCCATAAATTATTTGAGAAACATTTTTTTACTATTTATTAAAAAAAAAAAAATTTATAAACAGCATTTTTTATACATTCTATTTTCTTATATACTATTATTTTAATTAAACAAATAAAAATAATATAATAAATTAATTAAATATGAGTTATTTAGGCATATTAGAAAAGTGAATTTTACAAAAATTTCTAAATTTACATGAAGATATTACGGTAACACGTAAATGAATATGTTGGAGCACATGCTATTAGTGATCACCATATACTATAGTGTATGGTATATGGTATATGGTATATGGTATACCTCACACACATCAGATTATCAGATGAAATAGTATGAAACGAATTGATAAATATTTGATTGATAAACCTGGAAGCGATTAATGATACTAGATAAATGTATTATTAACCACTATATCGAGAAAAAAAATATTTATTAACGTTGTTTTTATTAAAATTAAAATGATTCAGATATATGTTAACTATAATTCAGGACATATTTAAAGATTTATATTGATTATAAATTACGAAAAAACGGTATTTTATATAGATGTATAATAGTAATTAAGACTAATAAAATATTTTCAAAATTATTTTTCTCAAAATAATTAAATGTTCTCTATCTATGCGGGCGTATTACACAAATACTTATCTTGTTATAGTGTATATATTATTATATTTTGTAGTGTATATATATATATGTATATAGTTCAATTCAAATATGAGTATTATGCTTTATAGTTTGTTTTTAATAATTACCTATTAATGAAATTCTGTAAAAAAAATTATTATCTTTTTACTAGAATATTTACAGATATAAATTATATTTATATTTATTGAAAAGGATATTATTTATATATATAAAACTAAAGGATTTTTGTGTGCAATTAGCTAACTAGTAGGCTACTTACAAATGAATTATTATATTGAAATCACCCTCGTATATCTATTTACATATACACGCCCACAATGACGATATTAAAATGAGAACAGGTGAGATATAAATTATTGAAGAAATAAAAATTCAAAATATTATATAATATATAGTATATCAGTGGACTCAACTCAAGATATATCACATATAGATCAGTTAACAATCGTCATCATATATGCCAAGTAAGGTATGATTATTTAATATTTATTGATGTAAGAATGAGATTGGGGGAAAAAGGATAGGATATAATCCCTACCTAGAGATTAATTATCACACTGGTAAATATTTAGCTAATTATTTATTAGAATATTTTTTAATAATAATATAAATATAAAAGATTATAGAGCTCAAGATTATGACAATGTCAGAAATATGTCTAGAAGATTAAATGAAATGCAATATTTCATAATAAACCAGTCTATTGGCAATACGGACCCCCTGAGCTGCGCCTTTGTTAAATCTGGTTGGGCAAAATACCGTTGAATCAACTACAATTGCAGCAATATTTTTGGTTTCATACCAAATCAATATAATGTATTTAGCTAACCTATATAATATTTTAACATCTAGATCAAAGAAATGATATACTATTTGGTATTAAAAGAATTATCGAATATAAGAAGGTCATCACAAGCTAATGCTATTATAATTTAATAACTATAGTGCACTATATTGTGGACTTCCTATTATTACATAAGTTATATAACACGATATATATCTGATATTATATATGTAGGCTACTTCACGTAAATTACATTAATAGAGTAAATGTATTTATTCAGTAAGATGCAAAAATTTGATACTTCAATATTATGAAAAACGTGAAGCTAATTACTTTGTAGAATAAAGTCGATCATGAAAGTGTTGCAATTAGGTTCAATTAAGAAAATAATAGCGGTAATAAAAAATATTTATATACTCATTAAATATATAGGATAGAAAATAAATGATTATGATGAGTTGATTGGAGTATACAAACAAAACAAATTACAAAAGAATTAGTAGGTATAGTGATAATAGCTATAATTACCTATAATTATATCACTTGATTAAATATTGAATTTACATCATATGTAAGTTCAAAATAACTATTTTCTACCAATATTTTACAATTTAATTGATAAGTAGGTATATAACATTTTTGTAATATATATTATACTGTATTGATATATACCTCAAAGGAATGGACTATCAAAAAACTATTATATACAATATATGGTGGGATATATATATATATATATATATATATATAAATGTACACATTTTCATTCGAATATACCTTTTATTTAATGGCAAATAATTAAACTTGAGATATAATAGCTTAAGCTTCTCGAAACTTAAACTTATAAATAATTTTCTATGACATTTTCTGACATAATAAATACGTTTAAGTATGGATACATTATCTTTATAATCAAAGCTAATTAATGAAATTTATAATTAATACATACTACTATTTTTTTAGAGATGAAATCGAGTAATATAAATATTTAATTATACTTATATCATTTTTATTTTTTACTAATTAATTAATTTATTATCTTATACAATATTATATTGCAATGAATGTAAGGGTGCAACTTACTATATATGTCCATCCATGGAGTGAACCCCCTCTATATATTATAAATATCTTAAAGGGCACCTCCTTCACACAAAACATGTAAATATATATGAAAAACTAACATTTATAATAAGATTTTAAATATATGTATATAATTGTATTATGCATAGAATAATAATATAACCTATCTCATTTATATATATATATAAATTAAATAGTTATAAATATATTAGTTATTGCTAGATTGACCTATTAATATGTTATACAAATTATTATGGGGCCCATATGTTTTTTTTGCCCGGGGCCCATAGTATGCTTAAACCGGCCCTGACCATTATATATAAATATACATTTAAATTTAAACATTATTGAAAATGATATATATATTAGTAAGAGAAACATATCACCTCAATGTATTAATAATTTTATATCAGATTTGGAAAAATGTGATTGGGATTTTATTACTAGTTTATCCAATATCAATAGTATATATGATAAATTTATATCAATTTTCTCTAATCTATATAATAAAAACTGCCCATTATCATTTACAATAAAAATAAAAAATAAAAATAAAAATAATGCACATTCATTCTGGCTAAACAAAAAAATTAAAAATGCAATAAAAAAGAAAGAAAAACTATACAAAGATTCTATAAGAATTAATTCCCAGCATAATATAGAAACATATAAAAAATATAGAAATAAAGTTAATATAATGATTAGAAGACAAAAAAATCATTTTATGCATACTTTCCTGTATTAAAGTCATAATGAAACTTGGAAAAAAATAAAAACTTTAATAAATAAAAATAGTAAGGATACTATTCCCGATAATTTGTATATCCAAGATTCTTTAATAGATAAATCAGATAGAGCGCAAGCTTTTAATGATTTTGTTTGCATCTATTGGATCTGATATTAGTAAATCTATTCCTTCAGTCGAGGATAATAGTTTTTATAAATATTTGAAGGAACCGATTATTAATAGTTTTTATTTTCATCAAATTACAAAAAATGATATATATAATACATTAATTGATATTAAATCAAAAACTTCTAGAGATATAAATGGTATTGACATAAATATAATCAAAATTGTTATTAATCTGATTTTAGAACCTTTACTTTACATTTGTAATCAAATAATACATACATCTACTATTTCTAATCAAATGAAAATTGCAATTATAATCCCTATATATAAAAATGGAAAACATGAAGAAATAAATAACTATCGCCAATCTCTTTATTACCTCAATTCTCTAAAATATTTGAAAAAAATTTCAGTAGAAAAATTTTATTATTTATTGATAGAAATAATATATTATATAAAAATCAATATGGTTTCATCGCAAAGTCTTCAACAGTACATGCACATATACATAATTATAACTTTTTGATATCTGGTTTCCAAAAAAATAATAAAATTTTCTTAGATTTAAAAAAAGCATTTGATATTGTAAATCATGATATACTTTAAAAAAAATTAGAATATTATGGTTTCAGAGGTAAATCAATGACATTATTAAAGAGCTATTTAAGTAATAGAAGTCAGATTACTAAACTAGGTGAAAATAGTTCTTCAAAGTTGAATATAAATATAGGAGTTCCGCAAGGATCTATTTTAGGACCAATATTATTTATATTATATATAAATGATATACATAAATGTTTAGACATATCTGATGATAGAAACTTGATACTTTTTGCTGATGATATATCTCTTAGCATTCGTAAAAATAACAATATAGATTTAACTAATCAGTTAATATCGGACGTAAATTCCTTATATGAGTGGCTTAATTTAAATAAATTGAAATTGAATACGGCAAAAACAAAAATTCTTATATACAAAGGTGCATCATTAACTTCAAATATTTGTATTGAAAGACAACAATTATCTATATGTAAAACTTATAATTTTTTGGGCATTATATTTGATACAAAGTTAGATTTTAAACAACATATAATAAGTATTCAAATTAAATTATCTAAAATTATATATATGTTAAAAAAACTTAGTACTATTCTCCCGAAAAAAATACTCTATTTATTATATAATTCTTTATGTTTACCTCATGTATTGTATTGCTTGGAATTGTGGGGAAATGTATACTTTAGTAATATATATGAAATAGAATTATTACAAAAAAAAGTAATTAGAATTATTAATAAAGATATATTTATAATCAGAAATGGAACTTTTATTTTATCTAGCACAAATTCTCTATTTATTAATTCTAATATATTAAAGTTACGAGATCTTATTATCTATAAGAATATTTTGTTTATGCATAATATATTTGTAGGTAGGTAATTGTCCAAAAACTATGAATAACATTTTTGTAAGGAGATATAATAAATATAGATATTCAACTTTTAATTATACTCTACCATATATAAAACATACACGATATCATAATTCAATATTATTTTCTGGTCCAAAAAAATGGAATGAAATTATTAAAAATCCATGTATTTCAATGCATTTAAAAATTAAAAAAATACCTCTTAAAACAGTATTCATAGATATTATTCATATACATTTTTTAATATATTTATTCTTCTTCTTCTTTTTATTCATTTATTTTAATATATTTATTTACTCATTGTTTATTTGTTTATAAAAGTATTTTCCCCTACAATATTAACTTTAAAAAAAAAATCTCTAATCTTTATTATATATAATCTTCATTTTTATTTCGTTTATATAAGGTATTTTTCTTTTCAGTATTACAATTTTTAATAAATGTATTCTCCTTCTTTTTGTTCATTTATTTTAATATATTTATTACATATTCTTTATTTGTTTATAAAAAGTATTTTCTCCTTCAGTAATAATTTTTCTTAAATAATCTCTAATTTTAATTTTTATTATATATAATCTTCATATTTTATTTCGCCTATATAAGGTATTTTTTCTTTTCAGTATTACAATTTTTAATAAATTTATTCTTCTTCTTTTTTTTCATTTATTTTAATATATCTATTACACATTGTTTATTTGTTTATAGAAAGTATTTTCCCCTACAGTATTAACTTTTTTTTCAAATAATCTCTAATTTTCATTTTTATTATATATAATCTTCATGTTTTATTTCGTTTATATAAGGTATCGTTCTTTTCAGTATTATAATTTATATATATATATATATATATATATAAATAATCATTAATTAAATTATTAATTTAAAAAAAACAAAATTAAAATCACAAAAAATAATAAAATCAAAAATATTATTTTTGTTTTATGTTAGGTATTCAGGTGCAACTACATTTTTTATTTTTAACAATTTATATATAAATGACCTCATACTTTCTCTCTTTTTAGAGAAATTTTAATTTTGTACATTCTTAAATATATTTATATTTTATTTATTTTATGAGAATCTAGACTATCCAAAAATATGATGATTGGGGAAATTCTAGTAAAAACATTAACTTGTTTATTAATGTCCCCATCATTCCTAGCCTGTTGGAGAGGAATGATAAATCTGATTTATTTATTTATTTACATACATCATATACAAATAATATTTATATAATAAACACACAAACAAATATACTATACTTTTTTTTATTCAAATAAGCTCTATATTGTAATACAAAATATATGTCATTTTAAAACTTGATTTACTCAGAATAATTATTCTAGCATCAATTTATTCTTAAAAAAATTCAATAACTATGTAAATAATGCTCAAATATTTATGATATTTTCAGAATATATTAGTTATTATATATTTATTAACTTAATAGATGCTCATTTAATTATTTGTATTATATTATATATAAATATAATTTAAAAAAAAATAACTAAGCTAAATTTTTATCATTATTAGATGAGTTGTATTTATAGTAGAATTATAAAATATTGTAAGTTAGATAATATGTCTAATAGGTGGGTTCTACAGTTGATGAGGGAACCACCTTGTGGAACAGTCAGGTTTTTCAGTCCCAGTATGGATGGGTAAATCCATATAGTTTAATATATCTATGTAGGGGAAAGTAACATAATACGGACACTTTAACAATAAATGGTCTTAACATTTTATGACTCATTATTTTTATTCAAAAATGTCAATATATCAATATTTTATAATTCTTGATTATAGATTTTATTGTGATTTTTAAATTTTATTTAATCTTTTAATTCCATAGATGACTGGGGTGTCCGACTGACACTGTCCGTATTCGGTACCCATGTCCGAATACGGACACCCTGTGTTATAATACGGACACCCTATATACCACTAGATTAACTATCTATTATTGATGAATCAATCAGACAAACAACAATTACATTATTTATAATTAATTTTATGAACAATTTATTCTAATTTAATTAGTTAATAATACAATTTAAGTATCTAAATAAGAAACATTTTAAATTTATCTTTATTGGTGGTATTAATATTATAACGCACACAATATTTTTATAAATATCAGAATACTTCATACGCTGCGCGCTGATTGGTTATAGGGTGTCCGTATTAGGAACTTATATGACCTCTAGATATATGCTTATAACTTAATGAATATTTGGTAACAAATATAGAAATTATATATATAATTTTAGAATGCTTTATTTTTTATTAATATAATGTTATATTTTATATCTATACATTTGTACATTCTTGAGAAGGTTTTAAGTTAAAAAAATTTTTCGTAAATTTAAAAACGTAATAAAAAAATCAGTTTATTGGATATATAATCAATATTTTGAATAATAAAAAATACTTTTTTAGACTATTTATATAATTATGAATATTTTATTAATTAAAATTTTTTTGTAGAATTTATAGTTTATGAGATACCGAGAGTCTCAGTATTCGGGCACTGTCCGTATTCGGTTACTTTCCCCTATATGCGTACATGCGAAGGTAATGCTTTATGAACTTTATTATTATACCATTTCAAACATTCATATATCTCACCCCCTTATCACCTAAATAATCAATGAATATCGATGAAGAAAAATTAACCACATTAGCGCAATATATATATATATATATATATATATATATATATATATATATATATATATATATATATATATATATATACATTCAATAATAATAACAACAACACTAATATAGTAAACAAATGGTAATATTAATATAATATATATATATATATATATAAGTACATATATTTTTTTCGTAGAATGTTGAAACATTCTGAAAATTAACATATAGATCCTAAGTTAATTTGTCACAATATAATGCATAATAGGTATGCAAGGAGTATATTTAAAATAGCGAGAATTTAATAAGAATTAACTCATTTTGCCGACATTACTAAAGCTGCTAACCAGTATTTATTTAGAATTATATGTATCCGAACAAATATTAATCGTCTACTGTGTGCTGTCCTTGTTAATTCACTTGTAATTTCTAGTATTGCTGATTATCTTTTTTATTATATCACCTTCCTGCTTCCTCCATCGCCCCATGGAGGTATATATTCACCAGATCATCCATATTATCCATATCAATCATGTTATCTATTTTCAATAGTAGATTATAGTAGATTATCTGACAATTCTAGAAACTCGAATACATACACATCATCGAACTTCTCTGGAATGTACTCCATTCATATATGAGATACATTCAATATCCCACATCATTCAATACTCATCTCAAACCATAGATATCCTCTATCTTATTTCCTTATAGTATTCTATATTTTATATTTTCTTCATATTACTTCCACTTTTCCCCATTCGTTTTTCGTTTTAGGTTTTTATTGTGTTTTAATTACTTATTTTAATTACACGTACGAAGAGTGTTATCACTTTGTAACGTTGCCTAATATTCTATAATTCATCATATATATATTAATAATTCTAATCATATAATTACAACTTTACATTTTTAAAACCTACAATTATATTATCAGTAAATACGAATAATTAAATATGTAATATTATATTATCAGTAAATACGAATAATTAAATATGTACTCTATATTATACATAGTATTATATATATATCGTGAAAATATGAAAAATATGTTATTCATATATGGTATACCAACTGAAATCGTAAATTCCATATTGATGCTCTACAAAAACACTTGCTCCATGGTAAGATCACCTTGTGGCGACACTCCCTTCTTCGATATAACTACTGGATTACTACAAGGATACTTGATATATCTCGAGATAAACATGCACCATTTCTATTCATTATATGTCTCGATTATATATTGAAAAAAATCATTGGATATTAACTCATATCTCGGCTTCACTCTTATAAAAAGAAAAAGCAAGAGATACCCAGCTGTACATATTACCGATATTTACTTTACTGACGATATAGCTGTAATAACTAATAGTCTGATAGATGCAAATACACTACTACACAACATTGAAGATACGGCTAAATATATTGGTTTACGTATATACTCAGACAATAGGAAATACATGAATAAGGTTTAAATCACGAAAACCAGATAAACATGAAAAGCCTATCAGGCCATTATATAAAACATGTAGAAGAGTTCAAATATCTAGGTAGTTATATTGGTTCAACTCAACATGACGTAAGCGTAAGAATCTGGAGTGCGTGGGCAACCTTTCATAGCCTGATCATCATCTGGAAATCCAACCTTTCAAGTAAACTCAAAAGAAACTTCTTTAGAGCTACAGTTAAGACTATTCTTGTACATGGCTCTATCACTTGGACTCTAACTTCAACATTAGATAAACAGTTATTGGAGCCTACACACGCATGCTGCGAGCTGCAATAAATAAGTCATGGAGAGATCCCGTTACTAAAAAGGAGTTGTACGGCAAACTTCCAAGAATAACAGATACAATACACGAACAACGACTGAGGTTCTCCGGTCACTGCTGGAGAAACAGAAGCGAAGTAGTTAGTGAAGTATTATTCCGGAATCCACAACATGGATGACGCTCTCAAGGAAGACCTATGAAAAAATATTTAGACCAATTAAGAGAGGACACGATGTGCACAAGAGAAACTATGGATAGCGATGATGATAGAGAGGAATGGAGGAAACGTGTAACGAACTGCCGAGCAAGCTCGATCTGGTAAGGTAAAGGTATACATACATATATATATATATATATATATATATATATATGTATATTTTTATTATAATCAGATTTGGTCACACTTTATTAAATTATGAAGCTAAAGTTTGTTAAGACAATTGCCTCATTAGTAGTATAACTAGTACAGTATTAATATATAAATCCTATATAAATATTTAATAATAGTTGAACTCCAGTTTACAATTATAATAAAATAAAATGAATAATAATACCCCAAGCATAATTATGACATTAAAAAATGTTACTCCATGGATCCATATACATATTTTATAAATAATATTCAAATAGAAAAAATTATTTTCATAAAGATCTAGGAATAATCTTTGATAATATCCTTTTTTAATAAACATATTGGAATAGGTACTTACAGCATATTTTAATTACATTTTTAGATATATTACTACAAAATATTTTAGCTAATTTTAAAATATACATCTATAATTTGATCATATTTTTCAAAATTAATTTTCTAGTTTAATTGATCAATTATTAATTGATCCAGCACAAAAAATCACTCTGGATTAGATATTAAAAGTAACCAGATATGTTGCTCGTTATAACCTCATACTGAATATATATTAAACAAATATTATCTTCTTAATATCAATACTATAACAATACTATTTGAATAATAAAACTTTAATAATCAAAATATTGATACTCCTTTAAATATATCATTGTTAAGGAATTATCTCAAATAGAAGTTAATAAAATGAAATAATAATATAATATAACAATATGTTAAAAGCCTAATCCTTATAACGACGATATAAGTTATTTGTGTTTATCGAAAAATCACTCACGATATTTTAGGTATTTAAGATGAGAGGAGTGAAATAAAATCAGCTCAACAAATAACCACTGACTAATAATCAAATATAATATTTTATAGGTAAGCTAATTATATAAAATAAATATATTACTTCGAATATAAATATAAACACGAGAATAGATTTGATTCAACGTATATTTATTAATGAAACATGACTAAATAAAAAGAGAATAACAGAGCATATATAATTCTTAAAATACTTATACAACAAATTCTTGATAATGACAATAGGATACAAAAATAATAAACATTTAGCATTATTAAAAAGATGGACGAAATACTATAATGTAGAGTACATTATGTAGGTATTATCATTATATTACCCAATTATATGATAATAACGTAATACGACCAATTATGAATACAAGTATAGATGACCCTGTCCCTATTCTAGTGATGTAAATGATGCCGAGCTTTTGATGTCGAGCCGAGACTTTTGGTTTTTGATGCCGAGTTGAGACTTTCATTTTCGGTAAAAAAAAACCAGCCCGAGCCGAACTGAGACTTTAGCCAAATGAGCTCGATCAGAGCCTATACTCTAACCAAACGAGCCCTAGCTGAGTCGATACTCTAGTCAAATGAGCCCGAGTCGAGATGAGACTCTTACAAAACATAATCAGGCCGAAATGATGCTTTTTTGAAGTTACATTTTAAACATAATTTTTATATAGTTATCCATGTTTTTATTAATGTTTCCTATATCATGTGACATATTATTAATTATGTGTATCGATAGGTGGCTATTTTGATTATAATATACTCATCCTGTCTCACTCGTATTTTTAAAATATTTTAAAAATTACAAAATATAACCGTTTTCTCAATATATAATCAATATAATATAGTTTATTTACAAATATAAATATATATATATATATATATATATATATATCAGTGTTCATTCTAGGTGTCAGGGCAGCTACCAAAAAAAATTATTATAGGGCATTTAAATATATTTTACTAAGTAAAATGTAGGATGACATATATGGGTAATTTCACCATCTATTTATAAATTCATTTATGATAAATAATATATTAGATGGACACTTATACCCTGATGCAATTTAAACCTGTAACAATTGTTACTTACAAAAGCTACTTAGAAGGCTTTTTGAATTAGAGATGTAAATAAATAGCAAATAAGTATTCGATTCGATTACTTATTATTCGTTTACAATTAAATGATTTACAAATTGTAATTCTAATACATTGATATAAAATAATTCTTTTTATATTCAATCTCTCAACATTTGATTCATAAGATATTCAGATATTAAAAATATGATCTTCGAGCATTTATAATATTGAAAATTATGTTGTCGATATCTTATAATATTGAAAATTATGTTGTCGATATGTTATAATATTGAAAATTAGGTAGTCGAGATCTTATAATATTGAAAATTATGTTGTCGATATGTTATAATATTGAAAATTATGTTATCGAGATTTTATAATATTTAAAATATGTTGTCGATATGTTATAATATTGAAAATTAGGTAGTCGAGATCTTATAATATTGAAAATTATGTTGTCGATATGTTATAATATTGAAAATTAGGTAGTCGAGATCTTATAATATTGAAAATTATGTTGTCGATGTGTTATAAAATTGAAAATTAGGTAGTCGAGATCTTATAATATTGAAAATTATGTTGTCGATATGTCTTAATATTGAAAATTAGGTAGTTGAGATCTTATAATATTGGATGTAATGATGTAAATGTATTTATAAGAATATATAAATAAATAAGTTCCTATATAACAAACTATATAATACAAATTATAAGATACTAAATATATAATATATATAGTAATTATTTTCATTAATTATATATTATATATATATATATATATATATATATATATATATATATATACAATTAACAATATATATTATATCATACTTATAAATACTTAAAAATACTTATAGGTAGATAGAAATATACAAAAATACCTATATCTATATTAATATTATTAGATCATACTGGTACACATTATTATATATAATTTATAAGATATTTTAATGTCATAATATAACAAATTAATTAGAATGTATATTATAATTGTATTGATTATTAAAATTTAATAATTCGTTTGCACATTTTTGTTAATAACTTTTGTTTAAATACAAATTTAAAAAAACATAATATGAATTGTATTATATAATTTAATAAGCTTTCCAGTGATACCAATTTTATCATAATAAAATCAATATAAAATATATCATACTCATGTATCAACATGCAGTACGTACTCCGTACGACGGTTGATTTTAAATTCAATATATATAATAACTAATAAGTAGTATAATACATGATATTTATGAAATTATATTTTAAACATTATATATTATATATAAGAATAATAATTATGATAAGTATGATAATTAATATATAATATAATATTATTAAATATTAATGTAATAATAAAAATAATAATTTTAAATTTAATAATTAGATTATAATAAATTTAAAAAGTATACAGTTTAATTATTATGAATATAAAAAACAGTGAACTTATTAATAATATTGGTGATTAAATGTTTCATTGTTTTTATATTTTCATGGTTTTTAATATCTCTAATATCACTTTAATATTACGTTTTAAAATAGGATTTTGAATAAATATATAAAAATTACGAATTTTAAATAAAACAATCATGTGATTTATATATATTGGGAGAAATAGAATTGGAATAAAAATAATTATTGAATTAATTTTCATATATTATTATAAATATAAATTTGTAGCAAATTCACTACCCAATATTTAAAGTTTGCTACCCAATTTTCATTTTGGGTAGTGAATAGTTTATTCTAAATATAGATCAAGCAGTTTATTATCATATTTCATATTTAATTTGTATTTGAATCTAAATTGTTTGTTTATATAAAATATCAAACGGATATAACAAAGGGTAATAGTATATATTCGCCATTATTTGAAAAATAATGAATTTATCCTAATGTTATGACCATAGAGCTAAAGAGAAATCTCTCTAGCTCTATGGTTATGACAGAAGTTATTCATATTCTCCATTATTTTAATACTTAAATAATAATATAATAATAATACATTTAATCGCCATTTTATAAATATTTATTGAAAATCTGCCATTTATTAAATAAAAATTCTTCATTATTTTAATACTTAAATAATAATACATTTAATCGCCATTTTACAAATATTTATTAAAAATCTGCCATTTATTAAATAATAAATTCTTCATTATTTTAATACTTAAATAATAATACATTTAATCGCCATTTTACAAATATTTATTAAAAATCCGCCATTTATTAAATAATAAATTCTTCATTATTTTAATACTTAAATAATAATATAATAATAATACATTTAATCGCCATTTTACAAATATTTATTAAAAATCTGCCATTTATTAAATAATAAATTCTTCATTATTTTAATACTTAAATAATAATACATTTAATCGCCATTTTACAAATATTTATTAAAAATCCGCCATTTATTAAATAATAAATTCTTCATTATTTTTTTTTTTTTTTTTTTATTATCAGATTTAGGTTTGCACCAGGGTTTTTGTAGAAGCTAAAGCTTATCGAGACAATTACCCTTAATTTTAAAGCAAGTTCAAAATAAAACTAAATAAATAAAATATTATAAAATATTAGATGACTTCCTGTTTACATAGATACAATACAATGAATAAAATAGAAAAATAATATAAATTGTTTGAACTTGCCATAAAATTATGTAATCATCATTTAAATATTTATAAATAAATAACTAAAATAAATAATAAGTACTATAAAATAATACACTAAACAAAAATATAGATGTATTATTATAAAAGAAGAATAAAATGAAGTAAAATGAAGTAAAACTGAATAAAACTGAATAAAACATAACAAAAAGAATATCTAGAAAGATGGTAAGAACTGTATGTAACATTTTTTTTTTTTTTTTTTTTTTTTTTTCAGTAAATAAGTTTTAGGAATTTTTTTGTAATACTTTATAATAATGTAAAGAATGTAAAATATTTGTTCAAACTGAAATGTTAGTTTAATTACTAATTTTTATATAAGTGTCAATAAAGAGAAATAAAACAAAGAAGTATAATCAAGTATACAAGAAAAAAGATTCAATACAAAATGTTTATGTAATTAAAAATAAAGTCAAATAATATTATTAGTCAGAGGGAAATAAAAAATACTAAAGAAAATACTAAAGAAAAAAGAAATACCTAACAGTTTTTTTTAATTTTATTATTTTTATATAAACGTCAATTAAAAAGAAAGAAAACATGAAAGTAAATTCAAATATAAAATGCAAAAATTCAGTAAAATAATATTATTAATGTCGGGGAAATAAAATATTGTAAAGTAAAACACTCAAAAGTATTAATTTTTTTTTAATTTTTACATAAACGTCAATAAATTAAAATAAGAATAAAATGTGGATCTTAGTATATAATACAATATTAGATAAAAGACATGATAAAAGATATAAAATTAGAAAAATGAGATTTAGATTATAAGTATACTGAGTAAGAAGATAACAAATGTGTATACATACGTTTCCTGAATAATTTATAATTTGAAATATTTTTTAAAATATTATCAAGCTTATTCCAGGTAATTGGTCCAATGTATATTAATGTTCTTCTGCATAGTTCTTTTTTGAAATTAATAATTGAGAAATTATTTATGCTCCTAGTGTTGTGAGATG
This sequence comes from Osedax fenrisi, assembly GCA_964019155.1. Taxonomy (NCBI): domain Eukaryota; kingdom Metazoa; phylum Annelida; class Polychaeta; order Sabellida; family Siboglinidae; genus Osedax; species Osedax fenrisi. The sequence goes on along the minus strand of OZ025241.1, from coordinate 69,986,395 downwards.
ATGAAGTTACAGAAAAAAATGCATGTGTTATAACAGGATGAAGATCATTGAAAATTTTAAACATAAATTCACATGTACTTATATATGTAATTTCATTTATTTTTAATAAAGAATTATCAATAAATAGTCCATTAGTATGATTTATTTTAATACTTAAATAATAATATAATAATAATAACACATTTAATCGTCATTTTATAAATATTTATTGGAAAACTGACATTTATTAAATAATATATTCCTGTAATTATAGATATAACACTTGTAATTAATGATATTACAAGTATATTAATAATAACTTAATAATTAAACTTAATCCATATAATTATATATTTAGGGCAGCTACCCACACAATTAGGGCACTTCCCAATTTGGGTAGCTGGGTAGCTCTAGAATGAACACTGATATATATATCTTAATTATTCTTATATATATAATAATTTAAATAACTTGTAACTACCTGTGTGGCTCAGTGGTTAAGGCGTCAGACATACAAGCAGTAGGAACGGGTTCGACCCTCATCCGGACCATTAATTAATTTTATAAAATGGGTCTTAAAATATTATTTAGAAGTGATCTTATATAATTGTGTATAAATAAATGATCGGCTCTCGTTAAAACCATGGATGCCTTAACATGAGAGCGGCTTCGAAGGGACATTAGAGCCATATATGGTTATAAGTGAACACTTCATCTAAGTTCCTGGATGGGATGAAAGGACTCCACCAAATAAAAATAACAATAACAATAACAATATATATCTTATTAACTGGTAGCCAATGTAGTAGTAAGTGTTATTGTAGCATCAGTTCAGTTATACTGATCGTCTATTGATATTGGTGGTAATTTATATAATACGCGTATTGCGCGCGCGCATTGACGATAGCATTATTTTATTTAATGGAATTAACTGATAAGCAGGTAATTTAATTAAAAGTACGTTATAATAGTCTAAAATATATATAACTAGACTTTGAATTAACAATTTACATGTATTAATAGTTATTGTTTTTATTATAATTATAATATTATGCAATTGATAGTTGGCTGATTTGACTTTTGAGTTTATGAACATATTAAGAATCTTATCAATTGACACTTCGAGATTGTTTTCCTTATCTGATAGTTTACATTGTGTATTATTTATTGTAATGACATTACTTTCTTTTAAATACAAAATAATGATTCTAGTAACTGACACTGAAAATATATTGATCTTATGAAAACTGAATAATAACACTTAAATGATGCATTTAATAAGCACGAGTTAATAGCAATGCATTTTATAGAGTATAATACTGCATCAACGGTTTAGGTAACCCTTTCTGAGGCTTAAACGATGCTTTTGACATTGAGACTGAATCGATGCTTTGGGTAACTGAGACTGAGACTGTATCGATGCTTTAGGTAATCGAGACTGAGACTGCATCGATGCTTTAGATTTGAGCATCATTTACATCACTCCCCTATATTATAATCAGAAGTTTATAATGGTATAAATAATCTTAAAATTGTTAAATCACCCGGTATTAGTAACATCCCAAATGAAATTCTAAAATATTTATAGTAGAAAATATGATTTAAATATTAACAAAACTACTTAAAATATTATAAAATCAACAAATTATCATATCAATGAACCAAATTTTAGTCATACCCATCCCGAAGAAAGCTGATATGAGAAAATGATCTAATTACCGTACATAAAGATTGTTAATACATATTAACATATATGTATACATATAAACAAAATACTCTAAATAAATAAATATTACAAGCTGAGGTATCCTAGTTAAATATCAGACTGACGTTGAAGAATCATATATAAAATCAGAAATATTTAAATCATAACTATATAATTTTTAAAAGGGCATTTGATCGCGACAAAACAGATTATGGCAAAGCATGGAAAACTTCGAAATTGATGACGAGACTATGAATGAATAAATTAATGAATGAATGAATGAATGTTTATTTAAACACAAAAATAGCATTAAACGTTCTCTATAGTGTACACAAATATAAAAATAACAAAATATACAAAAAGAATATAAATCAGTTGAAAATAATAAAATTAATTTGTACTAATTAATAACAATACAATACATTAGATTTACACGACGAATAATGTACATTAGTTATCAAGTGTAAGGTAACGTATTCCATATATCGGCTGCAGCTACACTGAATGATAGTTTACCATATGTTTACCATATGTAGGGGAAAGTCTCCGACTACCGACCCCTACATGATTATTTGTAATAACTTTTTCAATATTAAATATATTTATTTGAAATTTTGTAATTAGTTTAATATTATGGTAATGAATAATGTGGCTATTTTAAATTTTTGATATAATTATATTTACAATAATAAACAGGGGTGGGGGTAATCGGATACATGTACCTAATACCGACCCCTTTCTCCTATTACCGACCCCCTAAAATAATCGTGATATAAATAATTGTAGTAATATAATATACAATAAAAATAGTAATATATATATAAATATAATTAATTATAACATACACGCAATTTATTTGTTATTGAAATTATGTTTTAATAGTAATATTACATTTAAATTTAAACTGTATAGTAATTATATTTAAATAGTGTATATTATTATTTAATATTTATTTATTAATCAATATGTATATAATTAACTGGAATCATGCATAGTAAATCTATATCAATGACACATAAACAACTTACGATATATTTTAAAGTAAAATACGGATCTATTATGATTGGATATTATAAATCACATGGGGTCGGTATTAGGGTAATTTATGGGGTCGGTAATAGGAAAATAATATGGGTTGCTATAATTAAGATATATTGGTGAATAGTTAAATACAGAATATTACATTTTATCAAATAACAATTGTAGGATTAAATATTTTTTTAAACAAAATACTTATTCAAATTTATCATTAAATTACTAACAGTTCATGTATATATATAATTTGTTGATATCTCTAATAGTTTCTGAGATACGATAGGGGGTCGGTATTAGGAGGGAGTCGGTAATCGGAGACTTACCCCTATGTGTGTGTATTATATATTAGTCATAACATTAGTATTATAGGATGTATTCGTATCTGGATTACATTATAAATATATTATATACAGTAGAAATTACTGTATATAATTCAACATAGTGTACTGTAGTAAAATATATTGAGAGTATTAAATATATATATACATTACTATTTAATATACCACATATAATATAAGTCTATATATATATATTTATAAATATGCATAGTTGTAATAGGTGTGTAGTGGTAAATCTATCGTATATATTAGTATGCACGAACCTAAAATCATACATCATATAACGAACACACATAGCTATCCTACTGCGCATTTCCTTTACATCGAAACACCTAGCCCGACACCTAGCTACGGCGGGCTGCTAATGGTGTTGATTGGCACTTTTAATTAGACCGAGGAGCGTTCGACCTGTAACGATTGGTCGGCGTATAGGAGAAACTAGAAATTATTCACCAGAAGTACCAGTAGTAGTAGTAGTAGTAGTAGTGGTAGTAGTAGTTGTAGTAGTAGTTGATTCTATGTTCTTTTGTGGTACGAGCAAACGCCCGAGGCACACGTGAGCGGTCCGAGGTGCGAGAACCGGACCGAGAGGCTTTGATCATCGGTCCAATTAAATTATTCCGTTATCATCTCGGCGGCGGAGAAGCTGATCATTTCGGCCCCGGCGATGAATTCGTTCACTAACGTCCGCTACTCGATATAGGTGGCGCTACCGAACGTATCGCGCGACCACAGATTTAATGAAAATAATCGTCTGCTTCGGAACCTCATTACGATTGTGGTTCACCGGAACGTACGTAATTCGAGCATTGTGTCCGCTCCGCTAACAAACCACTTATTAAATACACATTTAAAGATTAGCCGACGTGTATACACTATAGTTAACTATAGTTATCTCCGATAGCTCTTACGTAACCTCACCGTGCATGCGCGTACTTATCTATTCGTATGGTACCCTATTATGTACACTATTAGGTAGACTATTGTATACAATATATGTTTATCACTAATTCTACATACTAATAATGCACGCGCCACCAGTGCATACGTACTTAAACACGTGACTACACTTACTTACACGTGACTACGTGCGTGACATAATCACGTGCTAAGATATATTAATGTTGCTCATTAGTAGTTAGAGATATCACCGGTAGGTGTAACGAACTGGATAGCTTAGCTTCACATCTAACATATATTATAAGTTTACATTATGTTAAGCTTAGTATATAATTATAACTATTACACATACGTGTATCGCGAGAGAAAGGGAACTTGGTAAAGAAAAGTTGATTGGAAAAACTATTTCAAAGATATCAATATCAAACTAAATATAAATGTGTATTTTCTATTTCTCATTTTAAATATAAATATATATATATTTATATTAAAATAGTAATATATACAATATTAAAATAACTAAAATACTTCTAAAGTTGTATAACATTATATGTCGAAACAACTTCTTACTGTTATATATTTTAGAATTCTAACATTATAGTATATATATATATATATATATATATACTTAGTAGAGCTAAGTGTTGTCTGTTGAACGTATAGACATTATGTAGATGTATAGTATTATATTATATACCGGATTGGTTAGTTTGCAAGGACATGTTACGTCTTCTATCTATTTAATGCAGTTGTAACTTTTTGTTAATTTGCATTTTGTGATTTTACTTTGATTTATATATATATATCCATGTCAGTGCTTTACCTGCATTATTCGATTATTAATTGATAAAGAAAACGTATATTAATATTCAATTATAAACTAAAATGTACTCGCGTTCCATTATTACATAGTATTACATATCACTCTACCGTATCACGAAGACTGCATGCGATTCTCTTTTACCATATAAGGACTTAATGATAGGAATTACAATGACACTATAGTATATATATATATCATATCAATGAAGAAAGCTTTACTACCATTCAACAAACACACTGCAATATATTACATGTGTAGTATTATCATGTATAAATGTGTGCAGTGTGATCCTACATAGATTTATTTGTAAAATAAATTGATGAAAGTACATTAAATAGTTAGAGAATATATAAGTACCTATTCTAGAAATATTTTAATGTAATTTCATCAATTTATTTATAATAAATATATACACACTGTACATTGTACAGTGTACAATGTACAGTGTACAATGTACAGTGTACAATGTACAGTGTACAATGTACAGTGTACAGTGTACAGTGTACAATGTACAGTACACATCGTAATCTATACACATGACTATATTGACATTGATGTGATAAAGAGTATAAGTGTATTTGTGTATCTAATTTTATAATATAATGTACATACAAAGTAGGTTATAATAAACTTTCTATAAATAATTATATTATTATATATAATATAATCACTAATTATATTTAATATATACTTTTTATAGAAGTATAGTAAAATTATAAATTATATATATATAGGGGAAAGTAACCTAGTACGGGCACTTTAACAATAATTGGTCTTAACATTTTATGACTCATTATTTGTATTCAAAAATTACAATATATTAATAATATTATATGATTATAGATATTATTGTGATTTTAAAATTGTATTTAATATTTTAATTCCATATATAACGTGGGTGTCCGTATTCGGTACCCATGTCCGAATACGGACACCCTGTGTTAAAATACGGACACCCTAAATACCACTAGATAAAACATATATTATGAATCAATCAGACAAATTACATTTACATTATTAATAATTAATTTTATGAATATTTTCCCATTTGCCATTGCCTCCTCCTATATCATCCCCCTATAGGGGGATATATTCGACTATTGCAAAATCATACTCTTTAACCTCCCTGAATACAAACTAATCAAAATACAGCGACTCTAAAAAACTGTAGTTCGCTTCGTCCATGTACTTCCCCATCGTTCTTCTGACTCCATTACACCTCTCCTAAAAAAACTACACTGGCTTCCAGTCCACTACCGCATAAAGTAAAAACTCTCCCTTACCATCCATAAAGCTATTCACCACAACTCCCCTGACTACCTTGCGCCCCTCCTTAATCTACACACACCCATCACTCCACTTCAGAACCGTTCTTCCAACACCTTTATCTCTACCACTCCCCATCTACACAAACTCCACTCTTCCAATATACACTCCTCTGCCCTATATGCCCCTTACCACTTGAATTCCCTACCGAAGCACCTACGAACAAACACATCAAATCCCTCCTTTAAACGCCACCTTAAGACTTATTACTTCTCCCTTGAATTCTCTCCCACTCAATAATTCCCTCCCACGGACGGCCGATTTCTCACGCACTGATACAGTCCATAAACCAAAAAAGTAAAAGTAATATAATTTATTATAATTTAATTAGTTAATAATTTATTTTTTATTATTTTTTAATTAAAAATACAATTTAGGTATCTAAATAATAAAAATTTAGATTTAGTTTTATTAATGGTATTAATATTATAACGCACGCGATTTTTATTAAAATCAGAATAGTTCATACGCTGCGCGGTTATTTGTTATAGGGTGTCCGTATTAGGGACTTATATGACCTATATATATATGTATAACTTAATGAATATTTGATAACAAATATAGAAATTATATATATAATTTTAGATTTCTTTATTTTTTAATAATATGGTGTTATATTTTATATTGATACATTTGTATATTCTTGAGAAGGTTTTAAGTTGACATTTTTTTTCATAAATTTTAAAACGTAATAAAAAAATCAGTTTATTGGACTAATTTATCAGCACTGTTTTGAATAATTAAAAAATAAAAAAATTCTTATTTATATAATTATAGACTATTTATATAATTATAAATATGTTATTCATTAAACATTTTTTTTGTAGGATTTATGGTTTCTGATATACCGAGAGTGTCCGTATTCGGTTACATTCCCCTATATATATTTCTAAGTTTAGTTACTACCAGATACTCCGCTTTATAAATAGTTGTATATATACATATATTTACATATATTTATTTTAACTTAATATCTTCAAAGCAAAATCTACACAATATAGAATAATATTTATTTGTTAACGTTGTGTATAAGTAAACTATAAATTATATTATAATCAAACATATGTAACATATGTTTACATAATGTATACATGTTATGTTTACTCCATATTATCCTATAAATATCAAGGAATATATATATATATATAATTCTGACATTAATTCCCGTGAATAGTACACCATATCTCTTTGTTCTATGACGTCATTGTTATAGTAGGAGGCGATAGCGGTATCGTATAACAGTTAGCGCATACACAACACAACACAATACAACACGGCCGCGCTGTTACGCAACCGATGATCATTATTACCTATAATTAGCGATTACGTCACAGCTAGATAGCTATTAGGTCATCGGTAGCTACCTCTCTTGGCGGCGTATCGGGGGCCGCGGTAATTACGTCGGCGACGGTTGTTTTGAAATAGGAGAGAACCACTTCCGGTGGTCTACTGGGGTCGAATTATGGCCGTAGTTGTGGCCGTAGTAGTGGTCAACGTGGTGGTCCGTTTCTCTCTCGGCGTTGTTCTCTAGGTGGCTAATTGGACCGCCCGCGTAAGTCACTCCTCCTGCTGCTGCTGCTGGTCCGGCTCCTCCCCCTCCTGTTCCTCGCCACGCCCCCTTCTGAAGCGCGGTTACCTAGCGACGCCCACTTCTAACGATTGTTTGCGGTATAGGTGGCGACACTTCACATAGGTCGCGCGCTAATTTCGCTGCGGTAAAAGAGATTATTCCTTCTAATTAGCTTCTCTCTCTATGTGCGTGCGTGTGTGTTTGTGTGTGTATGTTTGTGTGTGTATGTTCAACAATTAAACGAGTAGTAGATACGCGCTTGTATCTGCGTGCGTTTACACGTGTATATGTGTGCGTTACAATATACGAATATATGTGTATGGTTTCTCGTTACGTTTACGTATGTTTTGACATAATTCATTTTAATTAATTTATATATATATATATATTCTTAATATTCATAATAATTATCGACATATATATCAAAATTATTGTGATATTTTTGAATTTCTGATATTTGTATAGCAACAACTTATCAGTTGAAAACGATATGATAGTCATACATATTACTATTAATACGTATAGCCTAATGAAAATGGCACCTCATAAATACATAGTTAAACATTAACACATTACTACTACCTACCGGATCGGGATCGTTTCCCGAGCAAAAAAAAACAATGTAACTTTTGAATTATCTCTCTCAGTTATTTATAGCAAGTAAATATGTAAGAATTTATTGAAGGGGTATACTAATTATAATTGTATATATATATATATATATATATATATATATGTGTGTGTGTGTGTGTTTGAGTGAGTGTGTCAGCCACACAAGCAGTAGAACGTGGGTTCAAGTCCCTTACAGAACATTAAAATTGGTCTTAACATACTATTTAAAAGTGATCTTATATCATTTTGTATAAATAAATGATCGATCTCGTTAAAATCATGGATGCCTTAACACGAGAGCGGCTTTGAAGGGACGTTAGATATATATGGTTATAAGTGAAATTCTACTAAGTTCCTGGAAGGGAATAAATGACTCCACCAAAATAAAATAACAATATAAACAATATATATATATATATATAAATATATATTTATATAGTCAAATGTATAATGAAATTAATATGATATAATATAATAATTATTCACTTTTTAAAATATCATAAAAATAAACAACTTTTCTAATTTTCCATAAAATTACTTTAAATAATAATATTAACGATAATAATTGAATAATGATAATTAATATTATACAACTAAATAAATAGGTACTTAGTACGGATGTACTATAATGACGTGCTGCAAGTGTATCGCGATAATATACACGTCATTATGTTGATATACATCGATGTATAAAAGATTATTCATAATAGACAAGTATTCTCATAGAATATATACTATAAAGAATATACATATATATATATATATATATATATATATATATATGTATACAAACAAACACGTACACACACATACACAGATACACACATACACGTGTGTACGCATGAACACATCGTATCTATTAGCAGCGAGATTAGCGGCGAGAAGCTAATTAAATCTGTGCGGGAGTCCCGTGAACAATGCGTGATGTAACAGGTGACCACAGCGGTCAATAAATGGTTTCAGGCCGGCACCACACTGTGAGAGACGTCTAGCGGCGTTTACCGGTAACAGCGGAGGAGGAGATGGAGGAGGAGGAGGAGAGGAGAGGAGGGGGATATTCAATTAGACGGGCGGCACATGCGCGCGTGTATTCGTGCCCAGCGGTTTTAATAAGTCTTCCGAAGTTGCCACGACAGCAGCAGCAGTTGTAGTACTACTACTACTACTACTACTACTAGTATTCGCTAGTAGTCGCCGTAGTGCTAGTGGCGCCATCTTATTAGGTGAGCACGACGGTTATATCATGGTTACGTAATCCGACGGCCAGCTATAAATAGACTGACGATTTCACGGTCGGTTGAGTATAAATCGTTATTTTAAACGGTTCCCAGTCGATTACAGGCCTGTGGGTAATCCTTTAGCGTCTCGTGATGTCTCTTCATATCTCGCCGCGTATCGTTGTATCTCGTCGTCATCTCGTGATTATTAATAGTATATATACACTGATGATATATCATTAGAGCTTGTGGAGTAATATTTTTATATATATATATATATATATATATATTACTATAGATATATTCCTATATATATTATACAGTATAATTTATACTATATATTAGTTCTTTCGTGATATATCATGTTTATTGTGGATTTTTTTATATAACTTGATATTTATAAATATATCGTTAAATACATATTATTCTAGAATATTCTATATATCGCATGACCTATAGATCCCATCCATGTGGGTAGTATACTACTATAGTAGTGTACCATTATATAATATATACTCGGAATCTATTATATGCTATCGTATGTATTAACGATTATTGTATACGATATAATGAGCTATCTACGAGTAAATACATCACGTAAGTTATCTCATGAGATGATCTTGTCATTTTTAGATATATATATATGTGCTTTATATATAAAAATATAACAAAGAGAGTTATCATTTGTATATTAACACACATAATAATACATACATAGATAAGTGACAATATAAGGTGAAAGTACACAGTAATAGGGATGCCATGGTTATAATCTATAGATTAGTAAACTTAATACGAAAAATATAATTAATAATAAAAATATAAATATATTTAAAGTATCTAATAATATATTATTTGAGTTATCTTCTGAAGAGTGCTATGGATGGCACTATCGTAGTGTATCGGACAAGTTCGTAAGCCAATCAGATGGTGTCTTGTAAATAACTCGACACTATTGGATGTACCGACACCATCCCTTAGTAAGCCGCCATGTTGTTCGGCTACGATCTAACTATGACGTCAGATTAAGTCTATTGCGTCATACAGCTGGAGATTAGTTTTCACTTAATCACTATTTAATTGGAAATTAGTGATTCTTTGATGGACATTACCAATAATAATAATAAGGCATCGGGACGGGTAAAGCGATTAGCGTCTCTTAACTTTCAATATGTAAATACCTTTAATAAAACAGTTAATATATAGAATTATATTAACTCCTGTATATATATATATTAATTATGTTGGTATACTTTTAGTATACTTTAAGTTTAACGATACTATTCTCGTTTTATAAATCATATATAAGTAATAGTATATTCTCTAAAACATTAATTATATTTGATGAAGCGATCTAATAACTTAAATATGTACCTTAGTACTATAGATAGTACTATAGTACTATATAACGTTAGGTACTATATAGTTAAGTACTATACAATATGCATATACTCAACATATGTATTCTATTTTAAACTTATATTATAATTTAAAATTGTATTGTAAAACATCGTAACACCCTTCTCATACTACAATCCACTGGCTGCCCATCACACACACACACACATACACACACTTATACATTGAGTTATACCGTAGTCTGTTTCGAAGCAGATGTAGAAATGATAAGGCCCAGTTGATATGGGGAGTTCCGTGGAGAAGATTTGCACCAGATACGTATGCCATGGCAGGATGATACATATCTGCAAATATAGTTATGTGTTAATAAGGTTGGTATTGATTAAGCGTATTGAAGAAGGTGTTGGAGTGATAAGGCGTAATTGACAGAGGGTGTTCCTATATATATATATAAATATATATTATATATTATACATCTGATTGCTTAGAAAATTGTCGTTAAACGTATTTAAAAAAGTAAGAAAGTATACTTACGTATATATACTTACTGTATAATATACTATAGTATTATAAATTACATATATAGTATTTATAAACTACATATACCTAGTGAATACTATATTATTCAATACTTTAAGTTATCCGATAGATTTCTAGGCAGTATTACCAACCCTCTTTGGTATTGCGTATATACTACTACATGTGGTATTATAACTTTAGTCGGGCAATACTGCCCATATTCGCAGACTCGTTATGTACCCTCTATTACCTAATACACCACATAATATACCATAGTGTATACACTATATACTACTGTTACCATATATATATATATACATAACCTTTAATCCGACCACCTTAACCTAAACCTATGTAAAACTTGTGTTTATAAACACAATATCTCACGCAATCTCTACAAATATTATCTGATATATCCTCTCTCCATATCTATCTCTCTCTATATATATATATTATACCTCTATAGGATGATTCGGTTTATATCGTTTTCTTATATACATATGTGTAATGTAAATATAATTACGTTTATGTATGTCATTATAAATATAGTTTAATTGTTACTAACACGTGTCATACTTACATTACGATTGCAGCTAGTAATTAGTAATATGGAAATATCTTTCTATCTCTCTGTCTCTATATACATACATCACACACACGTATCTATAAGCACTACATTGATGAGGAAGCTGCCACTCTTACGTCGCTATACATAATTACATGTATTAGTGTGTACGGTGTCCTTCCCTCACTACATACACTTAGTAGTGGTTCTATTTAAACAATATCGGTTTGCAGGTAATGTTAAGTGTATACACTAAAGTGTCTAATTGTATCTGTACCTATAGGTATATGTTACACACGCACATATGTACATACGCACATACACACGTACACATATACATACACACATACATATATATATATATATATATATATATATATATATATGTAAATTAGTATATTTATATGAATTATATTTATATTATTTATATATTTCCTTGATATGTACATATATTTTTAAAAATATTGAAAATTATATAAAGCTTAGAATAAAACATACCGTGATTGATAATATACCTATATATATATATATATATATATATATATATATATATATATATTATATATAATATAATGATAATAGCAAATAATGTCAATGCATATTATATATGGAGATATTAGCTAATTTTTATTCACAATAATAATATAATTGTGAAAGATAACAAATTTAGTTTAAAACAATTTCCTTTAATATAAATAATTATACTTTAAACATAGATTATACTCTAAACAATATAACTTATATGTATAATACCATAATGGTTTAACGTTATAACTTCATTATAATATATCTTATTAACATATTAACTTCATTATATATTTATATATATATATATATATATATATATATATATATATTAATATTAGTGTTATTGTAAACATCTATTGATCTAATTAGAAGCAATTTGTATATTTCATGTACATATATATATATATATATATATATATATATATATATATATATATATATAATTTAATAAAACATATGTTATAACATGAAATATGAGTTATAATTTGTTTATAAGTTGCTTTTTAACACTAAAACAATTCCGATGAAACAATTAGAAAATGGTATCAAGATATTTTCACATATCGTGATTGTGTATAGCTAATGAGATATGACCTATTTGTTACCTATATGCTTTAAGTGAACACATACGTTATTATGTACTCTTATTCTACTTTGTATATAAAAGTGTATATATATATATATATATATTTACTTACTTACTTTACTTTATTCGAACTCTCGTTCGACACGATTTTCAATGTTCTTCTAACCATCTCTACTCATCAGCACATTCATAATTTCATTAATTTCCTACAAATCAGTATCTTTATTTAAAGGAATATATATATATATATATATATATATATATATACGTCCGGAAAATTTAAATATATTTAGAAGAGATGTTTTACAATTTTGTATAAATAAATGATAAGCTCTCGTAAATAATATGGAAGCCTTAACATGAGAGCGGTTTTGATGAGAAATTAGGGCCATATATGGTTATATATTCAAAACTTCATCTAAGTTCCTGATTGGGATGAAATGACTCCACCAAAATAACAAAAACAATAACAACAAAACAAATAAACACAATATATATATATATATATATATATATATATATATATATATTGTGTAAATATACGTGAAGATACGTGAGGGATATTTTCAAACAAAAACGGTTCCAAAACATCAAATAATTAGCAATAAAATTAGTGAATTACAATTCATTCATCGTATATTAACGCTCTCCGTTCTGATTTCTGGCCGCACATTAACACCTCGCCGTCGCGCGGCTGTCAATCAACGCGAGTCGGTCGTCCCTGATTGGTCAACGCCGGAGATATATGATCGATAATCACGTGACGTGGAGCCACCGTTGGCGTATCTTTTTTTCTGATAACTACGCCGTCGTAATCGTCTTTTCATTTCGTAACCTTTTCACCTTGACATATATACTGCTCGGCTCGGCATCACTAGTTAAGATCCGCTCGTATTATCTCGGTTAGTAGTACATCATATATGATAGTATACTACAATATATAGACTACAGTATCCTCTATCGGTACTTATATGCATATATGTATACATGCATATGATCTATATTATCCAGCTCACATGTATACATTTTTTATTTTACACAATATATATATATATATATATATATATATCTATATTATTAAACTAATATATTAATAATTTAATTATAATTAAATCATTTTTACAATATATAGTTATATATACATATATTAATTGTATTAAATTATTTTAATTACAAATATTTTATATTTATTAATATTATATATTATATGCATTATATATTCTATAGATTACTATATTTAAAACAAAGTAGTTACTATATATATATATATATATATATATAATATTAATATTAATACTAAAATAATCTTTATATTTTTATATTATATAATAATTAATCTTTATTATAAATAAGATTAATAAAGTATAATAATATAAAAATGGATGGAGAAATTAATTATAACTTTTTTAAACATTGTATAGGACAAACTTACGAAGTTCACGAACTAGAAATTATTATATAATAAAACATGTTTAATAATTTACTAATAAATAGAGTACATATATGTATATATATATATATATATATATATATATATGTAGAGTATATATATATATATATATATAATAAATAATAAATAAATTACATTTATTAAATAAAGATCAAACACATTATAAATATATAAATAAAGATAACGTATATAGATAAAAGTAAACAATACGAGATTATAAACTATATATGTGTATATATATATGGGTAAGAAAATCATCAGTAAATAATAAAAAGAAAATAGGGCATCAGGTGCCGGTTGCTCTGGAAATACAATATGTCCTATCACTATCCAGAGACAATCTCTGGATAATTATCAGTAAATCGCGTTGTTCAGTAACAAAATAAATATCCCGTCCCAGCAAAAAATAAATAGCCCAGGATAAATAGAGGATCGGTTATTCTGGGAATTGTTATCTCTATTTATTCTCGTAGGACATTCGGGTAGCTATGGAAAAATATTTGTATAAAACTAGGATAATTGTATGATACTTATGTGAAAAAATAAGGATCATAAATGGGTGTCCTTATTAAATTAAAAATTAAATTAAAAACTATATATTATCAAATATTAAATATAGGTACTATATATTCATATATAATATATATATATATATGTTAATAGATATATTTAATATTAATATTAATATAATATTATTAATAATATTAATATGTAATAAAATTTAATTTGTTTTATGTTTCTTTTTATAGTTTATACAATTAATATGCTCTCCTAAAGGGCTTCACAATTATTTCTAGTAAATAGTAATATTATTATTATTTATATAAAAAAATTATATATTATAAAATAACAAAATATTCCGCTAGACTTTCTGTGTCGTATACAAAAATCTAACCGCTATACTATATACTAATAATTTTATTATTTGTATATAATTACTAATAGTGTTAATAGTTTTGATTTAATTGTGAATATAATCAGAATAGAATTATTATTTATAATATAACATTTTACCTATTATTGTGTTATCATATTATACAAATATTATTTATTATATCTAGAAACTATATAGATATCCTATGTAATTATAATATTATAATTGATAGTATGAAACAGACTAACATACATTTTATTATTATTTTAAATAATATTTACAGTAAATAATTATTATTATTATAATATTTATTTATTATATACCTACTAAATAATATAACATATTCAACGAATAGTATTTAGATATTAACTAATGTTGATTTTATATATTATTTATAAATTGCATTATGTTATACTAATATTATATGATATTATTATAAGATTATCTTATATATTCAATAAATAATATGTATCTGTATTTATATTTATTTCATTAATTACTACTACCATCTTAAATATGTGTTAATAGGAATACATCAAATAATATAATAACTGAACTATTGATACTTGATAATATAATTTAACGTATATTAGAAACTATAGTTTCATATGTATACATATGAAACTGTATATGCTAATATTCTGAATACGCTGTGTTATAATACGGACACCCTATATAACACTAGATAAACTATATATATTGATGAACCAATCAGATAAATTAAAATAACAGTATTTAATGTAATACAATTTAATGTAATTTAATTAGTAATTAATTTATTAATTTTTATTATTATTTTATTAATTAATAATACAATTTAAGTATCTAAATAATAACATTTTTAGATTTAGCTTTATTGTTGGTATTAATATTATAACGCACGCGATTTTTATGAAAATCAAAATAGTTCACACGCTGCGCGGTGATTAGTTATAGGGTGTCCATATTAAGACGTCAAGAGTGTCCGTATTAGGGACTTATATGACCTCTAGATATATGCTTATAACTTAATGAATATTTATGAAATATTTAATGAATATTTGATAACAAATATAGAAATTATATATAATTTTTAGAATGCTTTATTATTTAATTATATAGTGTTATATTTTATATCGATGTATTTGTATATTCTTTAGAAGGTTTTAAGTTGACATTTTTTTTCATAATTTTAAAAACGTAATAAATCAATCAGTTTATTGGATATATCAGCAATATTTTGAATAATTAAAAATTCAAAATACTTTTTTAGACTATTTATATAATTATGAATATTGTATTCATTAACATTTTTTTTGTAGGATTTATAGTTTCTGAGATACCGAGAGTGTCCGTATTCGGTTACTACCCCCTATATATATATAATAAACTATAAAACTACTCACTTATTCGATATATAAAATTATGTTATTATTAATCTGATATTTGTTATATATAATTCGATGCCACGGTGGCATCGATTAATTGTTATTATTAATTTTTAATAATTGTTATTATTCAAGTAATTTTATTTTAATTAAAAAATAATTGTCCGTGTACAAAAATATTAAATACTCTATATATAACTCTATAGAGTTACTATAGTGCGGGTATTATGGACCATGGTGCAGGGTCGATAGCTCCGAAAGTGTTAAAAGCTAGCGCCATGTATACATTTAAATTTAAAATATTCAATATTTATATAATTTTAAAATCAATGTATTATATTAACTGAATATTTTTAAAATACATATTTAAAAAAATAATTTGTATGTAAAATAAAGTAAACCTTACGTTTTTTTCGATAAAAATGACAACAATATGATTTTTATTATAATAAAAAATCAATAATTAATATTGATATAATTAAAAAAATATTTATACTATTATTCTTAGAATTAATATATATATAATTTTTTGATATATATATATATTTAATAGTGTTTTTAAATACGGGAATAGACCACAACAACCTTCCCTTCCCTATATATGACGTATGTATACATGTCCATTAGATTAATGATATACATGAGAAATATAATCGGAATAACACATATTATAATTTAAAGACTATATATATTATTATTATTAATACTATTATATTGCCTTCTATTATATAAATAATGTTTTATAGTACACACTAATTTATTATATATTATATATTAGGATATATTAAATATATTTTATTAAATAATACCGTAATATATTAAATTTAGAATATTATTATATTGTATATTACTATATATAGTAAAAAAATGTTATACATTATTATTCATACATTTATATTATACGATATATATATATATATATATATATATATATATATATATATATATATATATATATATGATGTATATAGACTTACATAATATGTATAGTTATACATAAACCTTTATCGGTTTATCGAGTCAATACAGTGTATATTATTATTATATATATTATTATTATTAGACATATATATAAATATAGTTAAATATATATATATATATATATATATATATATATATATATATATTTAACTATATTTATATTCTATACTCTATAGAGTATACTCTATATATTACATACAAATCTATATATTTATAGATTTATTAATCATATATATATATATATATATATAGTTGCCCTTTATGTGTTAATTAATCATGATATGTATATGTATACTATTTATAATCATTTATGTATATATATTTATGATTAAATTATGATTAATAAATCTATAAATATATAGATTTGTATGTAATATATACATAAGGTGTGAGTATACACCGGGTATAAACTATACACAATTAATCACATGATATGATTCATCATACCCGTGCATACAACGTATACTAAACATTATATTGATCATATTGTCTATATTTGTGTTCATGTTATAGGTTATTATATACGTTGTTATGCTTCTATGAAGTGCTCAATTATACGTAATAAAAATATGTATATATTATACACTAATAAGCATATATATATATTTATATATATATATATATATATACAGTTATAACCGTATACATGATGTATGCATATACATACACCCGCATACATAGTGACCCATACACACACATACACAGTGTCCCACAGTCATATTAGTTAATATTTAATTAATATAGTGATATACGTATTCGTTATTTATTTCTCATTTTACGTTCAACTTATTATTAGCTAATTGTTATCTTATTATTTGTATCTTATTATTTTTATCTTATTATTATCTTCGGATACGAGATAATGTGTCTATATACCCATTGGCTAGTATACTTGATCCTATTTTAGTGTTTAATACATATTATATCATCATCATCACACACACACGCCTATGCGTATACACACACGTCTATCTAGTACATACACTTAATTCTCATCACACCCATGTGCACTCTAATGTGTAATTACTGAATATAGTATACACAATAGGTATACTAACAAACAATAGGTATCTTGTTGCGATAGCGTCGTCAGCCCGGTAGGATTGATGTGCATATGTACATATAGGTCATATATATATATATATATATATATATATATGTCACTATTAATAATAATTATATTGTCTCTTATTTTTTTATATTGAATTTATTATAACGTATACATTTATACGTATATTTATACGAAATAAACTTGCTTATTTGTATTCAATAATAAGTATTAACCTACTTATATATGTAATAATCATTAATCATATTAACAATATATTAAAAGTGGTCCGGATTAGGGTACTAATTGATAAAACACAATTTTTTATTTTTTATTAATAATTTGTATTACTTATTCTTCAATATTTGATATGTAAATGTAATAAATGTTAAAAGTAGAAATATATATATATATAAAACATACAAATATTTAAAAAATATTAATTATTAAAGGTTCTAGAATATTTTATAATTTAATGGTCACAAGTAGGGTAATATCCCATATACTTAATAATATAACCGCTAAGTATAAACTCAACATTATGTGTTTTGATAATTACAATTAAATTAAATATATAATAATTTAAAATAATACAAAATATACTATAGTGGTAATTATCCCCGAAAAAGGGAAAGATATTACCTATTTACACCACAAATCATATATATATAAACTACTAAATCCAGATAGCTCGAAATAACAAAATTTAACGACATTATATATATATAATGTCGATAAATCTTGTCATTTCGAGCTATCTGGATTTACGCGTGCACGCACTAATTTGTATATAATATAATGTGGACAATAAGAAATGCCCTATATTTAGTACATGTATATGCATATATTTAACTAATTAACTAGTTAACTGGTTAACTAGTAATATATTAATATTATATATAAAAGTAATAAAAGATTAAAATACAATTAAAATTATATACCCATTGTAATAATACAAATTAAATGTATAACATTTTAATTTAATTACAATTATAGAATATCTAACACAAGTTATATTACTTCACGAAGTGCAGTTACTAT
Source organism: Osedax fenrisi (assembly GCA_964019155.1). Classification (NCBI taxonomy): domain Eukaryota; kingdom Metazoa; phylum Annelida; class Polychaeta; order Sabellida; family Siboglinidae; genus Osedax; species Osedax fenrisi. The sequence continues at coordinate 69,966,572 of OZ025241.1, read as the reverse complement.
TAATAGTACTACAGTTACAATTAACTATTAATAATAATAATCATACATAAACATGACATATTGTTATACAATTAGTAAATTAAATATAAATTAACTAATTAGTACATTTAAATGAAAACTTCCCGATACCCATCACGATATCCCGACATGAAATGTACGGCTCCTCAGTGCCGTGTTATCTGGAGTATACCATATATGGTATTCGTGTTATCGAAATTTTGTTCGAAAAAATAAAACGCAAATTTTGTAATTTTTTGAAAATAAAATACGAAACTTTTGTCAATTATTTTCAAATTTGGTTTACTGGGATTGCCCTATTATACTCTTTATTACAGAATATATTGTATTAACTAATTTAAAGCTTAAGCTATTATTATTAAATTAGCAATACGAAGAATAATTATTAAGAATTCTTAATAATAGTACTTAAGTACTTTTATTTTGTGTTAAAATATTAACGTATCTACATTATTATCAGATAATCTATTACGATATTTTGACATTATATTTCCAGAAGTTGAAAATATTCATTCACGTGAAATTATATTGCCTATACAATCAGATATGTGAAAGCAATTTGTGTAGACTTGGTTATATTGATTAATTTTGTCGACAAAATGTCAGATTAGAAGTATTGAAATCAACTCTATCTTGCTTCATCGGGAAACGAGAACATTTCAAGGAGCGTATCTTAAATTAATAGTTATAACTATATAACTATATATAGGGGAAAGTAACCGAATACGGACAATGCCCGAATACGGATACTCTCGGTATCACAGAAACCATAAATCGTTGATAGAAAAAATTGTTGATGAATAAAATATTCATAATTATATAAATAGTCTAAATAAGTATTTTTTATTTTGTAAGTATTAAAAATAGAGCTGATATCCAATAAACTGATTATTTTATTACGTTTTTAAATTTATGAAAAAAAAATGTCAACTTAAAACCTTCTCAAGAATATAAAAATGTATCGATAAAACATAATAATATATTATTAAAAACTAAAGCATTCTAAACATTTTATACATAATTACTCTATTTTTTATCAAATATTAATTAAGTTATAAGTATATATATATATATAGGTCATATAAGTCCCTAATACGGATACTCTAGATATTTTAATACGGACACCATATAACCAATCAGCGAGCAGCGTGTGAACTATTCTGATTTTCATAAAAATCGGGCGCGTTATAATTGTATACATTGTATTATAATACCACCAATAAAACTAAATCTAAAAATGTTATTATATAGATACCTACATTGTATTATTAATTAATAAAATAATAACAATTATTAAATTAATTACTAATTAAATTACATACAATTATTCATATAATTAATTATAAATAAAGTAATTGTAATTTATCTGATAGGTCATAAATAATATATAGTTTATGTAGTGGTTTACTTTACGTGTACATGGTGTCCGTATCGTAACACAGGTTGTCCGTATTCGGACATGGGTACCGAATACGGACACCCCCATTAACTATTGAATAAAAAGATTACATTTTAAATTTTAAAATCACAATAATATCTATAAGCAGATAATATTAATATATTGTAATTTTTGAATACAAATATTGTGTCATACAATTTTAAGACTATTTATTGTTAAAGTATCCATATTAGATTACTTTCCCCTATGCTAGTATATTTATAATTAATTTATAAAATACATAACCCAATTTAAAATACACAAATACAATTTAATATTTAATAATTTAATTATGTATTTATTTATAAAAATATAAATGAATACAAATAAATACAAATTATTCGTATTCGTTCCACAAAGTATTGAATTCGTACATATTCGGTTTTTTTATAATGCGGAAATCTTCAATTCGTATATTCGTTATTCGTATTCATTTACATCTCTAATATATACGTATATATATATATATATATATATATATATATATATATATATATATATATATATATATATATATACAGTAGAAGCTCGGTAACTCAACATGCCGATAACTCAACATTGCCGATAACTCAACATCCAAAAAATATTTGGTTGAATTCGTATCTTTTACATGTTAACAAAAACCCTATTACTCAACAAATATAACTCAACATACATATAACTCAACATCGTTTTTATAATCCTAGCCTATATATTACATGTCAATATACATCCGATAACTCAACATTTATGAAAAATCAAAATATCACAAACATATGTTGTTGGATTCGTATCTTTTACATGTAATAAAACTACATTGCTCAACAAATATAATTCAACATACATTATTCAACATGGTTTTATTTAATAATATATGGATATAAATATATAAACGTAAAAATACAATTACAATTATTATATTATCATACGAGTACTATTTTGAATGCATTTATGTGAACAAAACATTAATTAAGTCATTAATTTATACATCCGATAACTCAACATACTCGCTAACTCAACATGAAAACTCCGTCCCGTCAATGTTGAGTTATCGAGCTTTGACTGTATATATATATGATTTATTATACACAAATATAATAGCGAGCGCTATATCGCGATAGTATACCCTCGAATGTGTGTTAAGTAGTATATACTACTTAGTAACACATGTTACTTATATATAACAATAGTCATAATAATAATAGTAATGATATATATATATATACAATTATTATATCATATTATATATAATATATAATATATGAAGTGGTATTTTAGCCTTTAAAAATACCGAAAACGGATTTATTTTATTACATTTATCCTCATGCCATTGCAGGAATTTAAAGTGTGCATATATATGCAGATGCACTCACTATATAATCCTTTTATTTAATTATTAGACAAGTGTCAAGTTTCTAATAGATAATATATATATATATATATATATATATATATATATATATATATATATATATATATATATATATATTTGCGTTCATTTATTTTAATATACGTATTACTATTTTTAAAATCAATAATATTATTATAGATTTTAGTTAATTAGTTGATTAAAAAAATACCATACATGCTATGCATATTATATTTATAAACTAGACCCCGTTATTTAATCGATATTATTAATATATTATATATTATAAGATAATATATTACATTGCTAAGCTATTGAAAATAAGTACAGGGAAAATAATATAAGTGTTATACTAAGTAAAATAAAAATCATTTAAACATGGATTTGAAAATTATTATAATTAATGTAATGATTTATATAGAATTATATGCATATATATAATATTAAAGTAAATATTATATAATATTTGTATGTGTGTATATATATGTACACTAAATTTAATGTATATGATATGTCATACATTCTATTTACACACACAAACACACATATATATATATATATATATATATATATATATATATATATATATATATATATATATATATATATTATATATAAGTGAAGTCTATGTGTATATCGATTAATGTATTATACATTTATATTGAATTGAATTGAATTTCAATACGCTTATTATTACATCAAATTATCGATATATGTGCGTACAAATTGTTGTTTAGACTTCACGCTTGATTGATTAGATAGGCCTAGCCATTTATTTATATGTTTGTCTTTATATGTTTTATCGTTAGTAAATTTGTGTTATTATTATGTTGTTTTGACATTTCCTATAAAAGATACGTAGAACGGTGATATCTATGCATTCGATTTCACCGGGTTGGTACATATTGTAATTATCATTATTATTATGTTATACGTATACATTATTATTTAAAAGTACATATACATATATTATTTAGTTAAGAAAAAGTATACACTAACATTCACTTTATTATATATATATATGTATATAAATGTATACAAGTTTATTTCACAATTATTATTTGTATTCACATATTACTTATGACCTACACTTTTCATTTAATTCTAACAATTATCCATACTTATAGCACTACAGTGATCTATAGATCAATAGATCTATAGATATAATATACATTTTATATTGTTATAATATACATTTATATGTATAAATAATAAGATAATTTTATATTTCAATACATGAAATTTGCATAGTGGCATATTCCATTATAAGTTTATATGTAGAAATATTAATAGTAGATTAATACCTATTTAATATAATAAAAATATGTTATTTAATAATTATAAATAAATAACATATATGTATACATAATCAACTGTATTCATCATAGTGTTACGTGGGATACTTATTATTTGTCATTATTTAATGCACATATAACATATATATAGTATATATGTAATATTGTATACTATATAACTATAGTTATACTATATATAGTATATATTTAATAGTATAACTATAATATATATTTAAAGTATAACATGTTACCTAAATATAAGAACAATAATAATATATGAACATTGAAAATACAAAATGAAAGTATCAACTCGAGTTGTGTGTATGATCATATGAACATTGAGGTATAAACTTAATTAGGCGTAAAACGCATTTTCATTGGATGAAAGATCATACATTGTCTAAATAGCTATATTATAATTATATACATGTATATATGTCTATGTGTGATTAATATATATATTATTTCTCTTTTTTGCCTCAAAATATAGTTTGTACCATTGTTATATTTTTATTTTAATGGAGATTATATATTTTTATATAAATAAAATGTACTATTAAAGTATTGAGCTTGTTGTGATAAATATAATTATCTTTAAATGTATAAATGTAACTAATAGTAATAGTTATCTTTATAAATAGACCAATGTAGATCATGGTGTTTTAACTATTATTTTAATTTATGTTAATATATAATATTTATTATTACTAAAAATATAAAATATTATATACATTTATAACTAGTATAAATATAATATATAAATGTTAATTATATAACTTTGATAACAGAATATTATAAATATTAAAAAATATTTATATTTCATATTTAAATACATGTACTTATATATATATAATAGATTATAAATAATAGTATTAATTCTACCCATATCTTTCGATTCTCAAAATTTCGTTCTTAAATATATTTCTATATATTCACTAAGTTCTACCATTTCTAACTTCCCACATTTCGTATATTCATATGGTTTCCCTTTTCTCGTTATCCTTAAAAAAACTATCTCTGAAAATCTAAATAATATAATATTATAAATAATTTAAAATTAACATATAATTTAAATACATTTTATATTAAAATAAAACATCGATATGTTATATAGATAGTTATAGATAGTTATATATATATATATATATATATATATATATATATATATATAAAACTGTCATATATGACGATTGCTATAAACTCCTGTAATATTTAATTATAAGAATTATTATAGTGTTGATTATTAATGTGTTACAAGTAATTTAAAATGTGTAGTTATAATATTATATATATATATAATTAAGTATACTATTGTATTCTATACAAATTACATATGTACTATATAGTACACTGCAGTGTATATTATTATAAATGATGATATTCATTATTATATAATATTTAGTAACATTTTACACATCATTATAAATGAGTATCTAATTTTAATTATGCAATAGCAATACGTAATAAGCGATATAGCAATAACTGTGTAACATTTCATTTAATTTATATACAAATAATCTAATTTATTAAATTAATATTTAATTATATAAACAGGAAATTACAATATCATTTTATATCAGATATACAAATTACTTTATACGTATACGTATATGTATATATATATATATATATATATATATATATACAGTAAAACCTCTATATAAGAAACTATTTTTTTCGATACATTTTTTCTTATAGAGAGGTTTTCTTATAAAGAGGTTTTTACTTTTCCAATGATTTTAAGAATTAATTTATAATTGAAAATGCATTATATAACCGATATGTTATATATATATATATATATATATATATATATATATATATATATATATATATATAGTATATTTATTTTGTATACTGTTATAAATGTATAATGTATTGTTTGCGCATAGACATGTTAATACATAATTACATTTTATTAGATTTACATTAGAAATTATAAATTATGAATCATCATTGATGAATATAATATAATGAATATTATAATAATCTATTATTTAACAATTAATTGCATAATATAATAAATTGTATCATCAATACATTAAGGATATAATAACATTTATTAATTAATTTTAATAAATTTATGGATATACAATAACATTTATTAATTAATATTAATAAATTCAAGGATAAAAATAACATTTATTAATTAATTTTAATAAATTTATGGATATACAATAACAATTATTAATTAATTTTAATTCATTTCGAGCTATAATATAATATTAAAAAAAAAATATCTTATATAATAATTAATTTCTATAATTGTTATCAATATAAAATACTTCTATTTATATATAATTATTTGTTATACAATTAGTTTCTTATAAAGAGGTTTTTCTTATATTTTTCTTATAAGATTTTCTTATAAAGAGGTTTTTTTAATGTAGAAAAGGTTGAATTCCAACCAAATGTGTGAAAAATGTTCTTATAAAGAGGTTTTTCTTATAAAGAGGTTTCTTATCGAGAGGTTTTACTGTATATATATATATATATATATATATATATATGTTTATAACATTTTTATTTAATTAACGATTTAATTTAGATTTTATAATTTGTATTATCTATAGATACTTTCTATATAAATAAGTGATTTTATATATTGGTCATTATATTTCAATATATATATATATATATATATATATATATATATATATATGTGTGTGTGTGTGTGTGTATAGTGCTTATTATTAGTGTATACGACTATATATAAATGCACAATTAATATACACAATACGTTCGGTATACAATTAGACGAGGAGAGTGTAAATTGCAATAACAGAGCGAATCAACACTTCCTCCATCGTGGTACGGTAGTGACACCTATATTTCTATGTAGGCGTCATTATCTAATAAATCACCACCACCGCGTGTATAATGTGTGCTATTACGCTTTCATTATCGCTCGCTAACAGTATTTATCCATTACGCAGACGCCAGGAGGAGCAGGACACGTGACATGATTTCACCGGAAGCGAAAATGTCGCCGGCCGCGTTGTCCTTCTCGATAGAGCGACTAATAGCGCCATCTAGCGCTCACCACCGGCGTAGGGTTAACCTCGCCACCTCGCCGCAACCGCCACATCCGCCATCACCGTATATCGCCGGATATTACTACGCCAATACCCTCGATGTACCGCCACCGCAGCCCCCGACGTCGTCGTCCGTCAATCAAACCCTCGATCTGACCACCAACCGTCGTATAGCGCCCCCTATCGACCATAACCCTCACCGCCAGGACTATAACCCTCACAACCAGGATCATCCTTCTCATCCCCAGGACCCCAATCCTCACCCTCACCAACTGGACCAGCAGCCTCACCACCAAGGGGAAAACCCTCATCACCAGGATCCCAACCCCCACCCTCACCACCAGAACCCCAACCCTCACCCTCACCAACAGGATCAGCCCCGTCGCCAGACATTCGACTGCCCCGACTGCGGTAAACAATTCAACGCACACTACAACCTAACCCGTCACATGCCCGTTCACACGGGAGCTCGTCCCTTCGTGTGTAAGCAATGCGGTAAGGGCTTCAGACAGGCTTCCACCCTGTGTCGACACAAGATCATTCACACCTCAGATAAACCGCACAAATGCGCCGTGTGCGATAAGGCGTTCAACCGATCTTCGACCTTGAACACGCACATGCGTATTCATCAAGGTTACAAACCGTTCGTCTGCGAATATTGCGGCAAGGGATTTCATCAGGTAAACAGCTTAACTAACTCTCTAATGCATCACTAATCTATCACACATTTAATTCTATTATAGAATATGGCTATATTTATATTACAATTATTAGAATATGATATATGTTATGAAGTATAGGAAACAGATAATTATTAGAAACTTTTATTTCACGGTTCATTGATTTTACGGTATATATAAAATATCGTATTTAAATTTTGGAGATTGAAATGCAATAATTGGCTCTATATTCTAAGAATTATTCAAATAACAATACATACTCCATACTTAATATTATTATTCGCACACCTCACACCGTACACCTCACACCGCACACCTCACACCACACACCACATACCTCACACCGCACACACACACACACGCAGAAGGGCAACTACAAGAACCACCGTCTGACTCACTCAGCCGACAAGCAATACAAGTGTACGGTATGCGAGAAGGCGTTCCATCAGGTGTACAACCTCACGTTCCACATGCACACGCACACAGACACCAAACCTTTCACCTGCCAGTACTGCGGTAAAGGTTTCTGTAGGAACTTCGACCTCAAGAAACACGCTCGCAAACTTCACGACTTCTCCAACTCTTAACTCCCGTCCCACGTTGTGCGTATGTATGTGCGTGTCGTTATATATATATGTATACACACACATATCTATATTTATATATATATATAATGTATTACATACAACAATACCTAATAACCCGACAATACCCGACAATACACCACTATATATATATATATATATGAAATGTAATTGTTGAGTTCGTTGTTTTAAGATGTATGAATTATTATTCGTTATTTCTTTATGAATTATGATATGATATGTTAGCCATTTCACGTATTAACTAGATATAACATACTATGCAGTATATAAGATATACACATGTGTATATGTATATATTAAAATATATATATATATATATATATATATATATATAATATGCATATATGAACATAGTCTAGTATTTATTTATTTATTATTATTTTGTTAATATATAATTTTCTCTTTTATTATTAAATAATTAAATTTTAATAATATAATATACACATTCATAATTAAATAATTATATATATATATATATATATATATATATATATATACAGTTTATGTACACATGAATGAATTAATATATGTATATGAAATTATTTACAAATAAATTATATACACCATTAATATATTAATAAATATAATCATTTTAATTAATTATTTTAAATTGTATTTATTCATATATATACTTTAATATTGGATTAAATCATACTTTAATTATAATAATAAATAAAAAATAAATAATACATTAAAAGTACTATATAATATATTTAGTATATATATTATTAAAAACACATATATCTTACTTATGATATGAATACCGCATAAGTATCAAGTTTATTAAAAGATTATAAAATATAATTCACTGTATAAGGTTAGAGTGTAATTTATATAATATCAATGTCATTTAAAACTCACCAAGGTCAATGACTTATAATCTTGAATATAGTATGAAAATAATAGAATATATGCTATTGTATAGTATATATGCATATATGCAATTGCTGTAAAATACAATATATTGTACAAGTATACTTGTTCACATTGTTGATATTTAAGAAAAGTTGTTATTATTATCTTTATTTTCAAATGTATAAAATACAAATGTATAAATCGATAGTTAACATTAGAATACGTCATATAGCACTCAGGTATAACGGTGGTGAGGTATATGTATATAGAGTTATATTTATATGTATATGCATACACATGTGTATATATACGTATATGTATATCATATAACATATATCATTCCGACTCTATTTTCGACTATTTGTCTGGTTTAACCAGGTCGTCGTAGGTGATATATTCTATAAATTCAAATGAATTATATTTCTACTTTAGTTGCTCGGCTTTCTTGAATATCTATCGATTTTTTGTACTTATACCTACAATAATTGGTATTAAGCGTTATAAAAGTATTGTAATATTTAGTGATTTTCTAAGGAGAGTATTGTTTACAACAATGATAGTCATATTATAATACCATTAAGTAGTGTATAAGTTTACATATTATTTATACATGTAAATATAGGAGGTTCCTCATATCTCGCTGTTGTAAAGTTACGGTAAATCATCGCCCAAGGTTAATTACGCGACGCTGAAGGTTAATTAGACTATAGTAGCGTCACCTAGCATTACATTCGATAACAACACTTCTACCACTCGCTAGGGTGGCGCTAATGAATTAAAGTGACCTAAATCACCACACTTCTGACCAATACGATCGCGCTGTGTTATAAAGGACATGCATGTCCTGTAGTAAGCACTTTACCGTCGTAATGGACTACACGTATACATATCTCTATAGATGTACGTCGTACACTGTTTGTATTCGCTAACTATTCTATAATGCCACTACACGTATAACTAATGAGATCGATATATAATACATATTATTTTACATTTATACTTTTTATAATAATAAGATATTAATGTATGTATTATATTATAATATAGTATAAGAAAATTATATATCTAAACACATATATATATATATATATATATATATATATATAGTCAAAGCTCGATAACTCAACATTGACGGGACGGAGTTTTCATGTTGAGTTAGCGAGTATGTTGAGTTATCGGATGTATAAATTAATGACTTAATTAATGTTTTGTTCACATAAATGCATTCAAAATAGTACTCGTATGATAATATAATAATTGTAATTGTATTTTTACGTTTATATATGTATATCCATATATTATTAAATAAAACCATGTTGAATAATGTATGTTGAATTATATTTGTTGAGCAATGTAGTCTTATATGTTAGTTTTATATTTTAAATGTTGAGTTATCGGATGTATATTTACATGTAATGTATAGGCTAGGATTATAAAAACGATGTTGAGTTATATGTATGTTGAGTAATAGGGTTTTTGTTAACATGTAAAAGATACGAATCCAACCAAATATTTTGTGGATATTGAGTTATCGGCAATGTTGAGTTATCGGCATGTTGAATTACCGAGCTTCTACTGTATATATATATATATATATATATAGGTTATTGTAATTAGTATGCCCATCATATTGACCTATAACTTATATACAACCCATATGTTATTAAGTATGACTATTATATAACATATACCTATAGGTGGAATAATTATAATCATAATACAACATTAAAGTAAAACAAAATGACAAGTTATAACTTGTTATAATTTATTAAGTAACAATAATAAATGTATGTAAGCATTTCAGATAGCTGTATCTTTATCAAATTTAAAACATTATTCTAATAATATAATATGACATTTTAATAAGTTAACATTCGATGTTTGCATATTTTAATGATTCATTACAAACAATAGCATTACATATAAGTAAATAACCGATATAATTATATAACTTAAGTGATTAATAGTACATTATATCTATATAGAATATTGTACATACTATAGAATGATTGTGCTATTGAACAATGAGTGTATACACGTATGTAAACACAATGCAGTATACTATAGTGACAAAGGTATATAGGGGAAAGTAACCGAATACGGAAACTTTCGTTATACCGAGAGATATATATCAGAAACTATAAATCCCACAAAAAAAATTGTATTGAATAAAATATTCATAATCATATAAATAGCCTAAATAAGTATATACTAATACGGACACTCTAGATGTCTTAATACGAACACCATATACCAATCAGCGCGCAGCGTTGTGTATCTGATTTTCATAAATCGCGTTCGTTATAATATTAATACCATCAATGAAGCTAAATCTAACAAATGTATTATTTAGATACTTAACTTATATTATTAATTAAAAAAATAATTAAAATAAATAAATTATTACTAAATAAATTATATTAAATTATTTATAAAATTAATTATAAATAATGTAATTATAATTTATCTTATTGGTTCATCAATAATATAGTTTATCTAGTGGTATATAGGGTTTCCGTATTATAACACAGGATATACTTATTCGGACATGGGTACCGAATAAGGAATCCCCCGTTATCTATGGAATAAAAAGATTAAATAAAATTTAAAAATCACAATAATATTACTAATCATATAATATTAATATATTGTAATTTTTGAATACAAATATCGAGTCATTAAATGTTAAGACCATTTATTATTAAAGTTTTCGTATTAGGTTATAACTAACGTATACTTTCCCATAGGTGCTAATCGGTAACCGTAAAAAAATAACAGGAAAAAAAATAAGAAAAAAAATAACGTAAATAAAAACTGGAAAAAAATAACAATAAAAAGTAATAAACCGTAATAATAAATTGTTCTAACATACATGCAACGTTCTTCCGTTACATATGGTACACATAGCTACGTACTGATATTAAAGACTCATAATTACATGTATACATTTCGTGTAGTTGCAAGTACTCCCCTATCCCTCATACGGAGGTACACTTTTATAAGGGGTGTGTTTCACTTTGCTGATCGTGAAGGTTATCGGACACGTGTCGTTTAAGGTTTAGAGGCTAACACCGTATTGGGTTAAGGTTGGGTTAATATTGTGATTAACAATGCACGTAATATGCCACGTTTACTCATTGTATACGGGACACAATGCCTAATGTATACATTATTATAATAACCATATATGGCTACATAACCTTTATAGCAACATTTTCGTAACTCCGTGATGTGTTTAGAGTGAAGGGTTAGTGATACCATTGTTGTTATTCGATTATTAAAATATAATAGTATATGTTATAAAAAGAACATTACAAACTTGTTTTTAATTTGTTGACACTATGTTGACAAATTATAAAATAAAAAAAAATGACAACGCATTTTTATCTCGATGTGCAAGCTCACGTAGTCGTTTCATGTATATAATTTAAATTTATTTCTATTTAACATCTTTTATTTTAATATGAATTTACGATATAAAGATACCTTTTTAATTTTCAAACGTAAAATAATTTCTCAAAAACAATAATCGACATTTGTTAAAACATATATATTAATACATTTTAAATATTAAAACTAATTTATATATATATTCAAATAATTATGATTATTTATAAAATATTGTGGAAAATCAAAACAAATTTTTTTTTAAATATGTTATAATAAACAAAATATTAATAAACTTAACATACATGCAATTAAATTATATATTTTGATTATTGACGCTAATTTATAAAAAGTGTATATATGATTATATATATATATATATATATATATATATATATATATAAGTGTTGTATATTTATATGTGTTATAGTATTAACTAACACCCTTTAAAAAAATTAAAAAAATTAGTTATTCATGGACCCTTTTTGTAAATAATATTTTAATAATATTTTAATAATATTGGGAGATAATAAATATTATATCATGAATATATGCTTACATTATTTTGTTGTTAATATTATTAGATGTTTTTCAAATTCATTTTTAATATTTTTATTATTGTACATGTTAATTTTACTATCTAGCAATGATTAACTTCTAAAACCTGGCGTGATAATCAAAAAATAACTTCCCATAAAGCTCAATGTTGTTATGTTTTATTCAAGATAAAAATAAACTTTATGCAAAGATAATTATATTTCTAGTATACTATAGTATAACCTATAGGTTTATATATCAATAAGAGTAGCATGATAGTTATTGGTGTACACGGCTTATACCATATATGGATACTATAGGATGACGCAACACAAACATGATGTAATACTTGGAATGAAGTATTACCTAGGAGTGTGTTTCGTTAAATCCCCAGGGTACTACTCCTATGAAAGGTATCACAATTGTACTTTGTATTTATAACCGACATTTAGAAAAATAGTAAATACATATATAACTATATATTGTATGTATATAGTATTTTATATGTATACATATGTATTTTATATGTATATATATACATATATATAATATATGTAATATATATATATATAAGATTAATAATTATCACTTCAATTGTATATACATAACTATTTAGATCTATGAATTATCACAATACATAATTTTAATTGGATAATTATAATATGGTGAATATAATGCATAAGGTACCTATGTGAATAACATGATATGAAATGGCATACAATAGTAATATACATAACACAATACCATTTAGTACAATACAATACAATACAGGTATATAATATATACTATATATATATATATATATATATATATATATATATATATATATATAGATATACATATATTGTTATCTTATATATATCGCTTAGAACGAATATGTATATTAATGTAAAATCGATATTTACATATCTTACAATAGTTAAGGAATTATAGAACACATGTTACTTATTGGTACTATTACCAATGACGTGTTGTTATGTAATAGAGTAAACGTAAATTAAACAAATTATTGAAATATTATTAATTATTAATTATCATTATTAATATATCAGTAAATTATTGAAATATAATAAATATGAATCGTTTGATAGTACATTATTGATAGTGATTCATTAGTACACAACATGTCACGTGATCTCCGAAGCGACTACTAGTGGCGCCACTTCGGGGAGTTCGCAGTAGTTATAACGGTCACGTGGTGCCAACTGGTAGCAACTGGTGGTGATTCATTAATGATAACGTTCATCTTTATATTGCAAATAGTCGTGATTTATAAAACTGTATATATATATATATATATATATATATATATCAATGTATTTAGATGAAAGTGTATGCTAATCACATATGTTTGTTATTTACTTATAACCCATTATATATAATAGATATATCTAGTATAATCTATAGATAAATAACGGTATTCCGTTTAAATATATGTAATATCGAATAAGAAATATCAATATGTTATCCGCAAGCACTAGCTGCAGATAGTATTGTGTATATTTGTATTAATATACTCATTATAATTATTAGTATTATATATAATATATTATTTTTTATTTTTTTAAATATTCCACAATTATAAATTATCGATCGCTTGCTTTTTATTTAAGCAAATGTATATTAGAAATATATAGTGGAATGTGTAAAGTATACTATTAAGTATAACTATTGTCTACCGGTTATATATATAACGTATACGTTATTAAAATAAACAAAGAATAATACGAAGTAAACAAATAAGAATTTAAAAATCTGTACAGTTACCGTAAATGTAAATAATCTCAAATAAAAATAATGCATACTTTATATATTTAATATTATTTAACAAACAACATATAAATAACAATATATATATATATATATATATATATTGTAAAAAATAAACGACATAGTGTAAAAACCGGTAAAAATAAACAAAATTAATTAAATACATTGTTATGTAAATGAAAGCTTATGTAAATGTAAGCACATGGGCAAGTAACCTAACATGGGCACTTTAACAATAAACGGTCTTAACATTTTATGACTCAATAATTTTATTCAAAAATTATAATTTATTAATATTTTATGATTTTAGATATTATTTTGATTTTAAAATTGTATTTAATCTTTTTATTCAATAGATAACGGGGGTGTCCGTATTCGGTACCAATGTCCGAATACGGACACACTGTGTTATAATACGGACATTCTATATATCACTAGATAAATTATATATTATTTATGAACCAATGATATAAATTACAATTACATTATTTATAATTAATTTTATGAATAATTTAATGTAATTAAATTAGTAATTAATTTATTAATTTTTATTATTTTATTATTAAATTATTTAATTTAAGTATCTAAATAATAAAATTTTTAGATATAGCTTCATTTGTGTTATTAATATTATAATTATAATTAATAGGCGTTAACGCCCGCGACTTTTTATGAAAATCAGAATAGTTCACACGCTGCGCGCTGATTGGTTATAGAGTGTCCGTATTAAGACATATAGGGTGTCCGTATTAGGGACTTATATGACCTCTAGGTATATGCTTATAACTTAATGAATATTTAATAACAAATATAGAAATTATATATATCATTTTTAGAATGCTTTATATTTTACTAATAATTTGTTATATTTTATATTGATACATTTGTATATTCTAGAGAAGGTTGAATAAGTTGATTTTTTTTCATAAATTTAAAAACTTAATAAAAAAATTAGTTTATTGGATATATCAGCAATATTTTGAATAATTAAAAAATAAAATTACTTTTTTTATACTATTTTTATAATTATGAATATTTTATTCATTAAATATTTTTTTGTAGGATTTATGGTTTCTGAGATACTAAGAGTGTCCTTATTCGGTTACTTTTCCCTGTACACGTTTAATTTCTTTAATTTATAAAATATTATATTTTATTTTAATAATATTTGTATATGCATATAATATAATAATAATATTCATGTATTAAAAGTTATTTATTAATAATGGTGTATGAATACAAAAATGAAAATATATAGTTTTCCAACTTGTGAGGTCTTTAAATAATATTGATATATTATCGATTAGTATCCCATATATATATATAATATGATATATATATATATATATATATATATATATATATATATATATATATATATATATATTTGAATGAAATAGATAACATTTAATCATTTTATATAATTATGATTATATATGATATACATCAAAGCGATACGTATATTGTCATATTACAATATCGATGTTCGCAAATAACTCATAAGTTAAATACCACGATTACAAGCCTGCGGTTAACGATGCGGACTACGCGTTCATCGCTTGTGTCAGTGACCAGCGTGCAAAGAAAGTAAGACGGCCGCGCATGTCATAAGTGTGTGGACGCGCAACTACAGTCATGAATTATAAATGTGCCTCGATCATCCTATTGTTATTAGTAAACACATACACACATATATATATATATATAAACACATATATACACACGTATACGTGAGAGAGAGAGAGCGAAGGTTAGCGTCGCTAGCAACACGTGTCACGTGCCCCGTTGCCATAGCAACCGAGTGGCGGATACTTACAGCCACCGGGTTGGCCACTTGTCACACAAGATGTTGCCCGTCATCGTCGTCGTCGTATTAGGAGAGGTCGTCAATCTTCTCGCCGTTTCCCGTGTGTGATCTCGGAGTTTACCGTGTGTGATCTCGCCGAGTAACGCTGCATCTCGTAATATCGCGCGTTGTGTAACAATCAATTATAGTAGTACGCGTATACACACATACACACACACACATATATATATATATATATAAATATATATATATTAAACGATCAAATATCAACAATAATGTACACATTTTTATTATTCTATTCTACAATAGAATTATATTTATTGTTTATACTATCTATTGAGTATTATTTACTTACCTGATAATATCTTAAGCATATATACCTATAGGTACCTAAAATGAGAGAATAGTAATTGGTTTTTAATTAATATTAATTTAAAGTATCTTATTTTAATTTAGTTACTTTACTTATATTTTATAGGCGAGTATATATTGATCAAGATAATACAACATTATTGTTATTATCATTGTTATGATAATTATCATATAATAATCTATTCAAGAATGAATATCAAATATATATTCTTCAGTGTAGTATATATATATATATATATATATATATATATATATATTTAAAACTGCCTGTGTGGCTCAGTGGCTAAGGCGTCAGACACACAAGCAGTAGGATACGGATTCGAACCTCGTCCGGACCATTATTTAAATTTATAAAATGGGTCTTAAAATATTATTTAGAAGTGATCTTATATAATTTTGTATAAATAAATGATCGGCTCTCGTTAAAACCATGGATGCTTTAACATGAGAGCCGCTTCGAAGGGACATTATAGCCATATATGGTTATAAGTGAAAGCTTCATCTAAGTTTCTGGATGGTATGAAAGGACTCCACCAAATAAAAATAACAATAACAATAACAATAACAATATATATATATATATATATAATGAAAAACTATTTAATAGGTATTATACGATATTTTAATTAAATTATATTTTTATAGAATAATAATAATAATATATAATAATAATAAATCGATGTTTTGTTAAATTTTTATTTAAATAATAAGTTTATATTTTAGCTTATATTTTTGTTTGGTATACATATTTTAGTTTTATCTTTTATATAATATATTAGACTTATAACAAATATGGTATTTAATTGACTGTTTTATAATATAGAAATTTAATATTTTCATTAAAATAATGCAAAATGTGTAATAATATTTATATATTATATTTTTTATTATACATTTTTATTTATAAAATGACAACAAATAAAATAAAATAAAATAATATAAATATTAATATTTAATATTTTTGAACAATCTATAAACACTAAAAATAACTTAGATATTAAATAACTAAATATATTAATAATTTATTTTTAACCTAAAGCTATTCATGATATTATATTACTATTAGTAATTTAGCATGCATATATGCATTCTCTATAGAATATTTTGTACCATGGAATATGATAACAAGTTTAAATACCAGACAAATTTGTTACTTTTCAAAACTTGTATACTTTTTTATTTTATTTCTACTTTCTATTATTTTGTGTTATTTTAATAATGATAAGTAATTTTATATTAATATTTTATATTTATATTATTACATGATGAGATAATACATTAAATAACGAGATGAATTATTTGTTTTCATATATTTTGTTTATATAAACACACACACATGCACACACAAATACACACATACACACATACACACATACACACATATACACACATACACATATATATATATATATATATATATATATATATATATAGGGATTCATATTATTATAATATTATACTTAAACTTATCACCAATGTTTATTAAAATAGTAAGTGTCCTAGTTCGTAATGCTTCTAAACTCAATATATATATATATATATATATATATATATATATATATAAACAGATATATACATATAATAATGATGATATTATTAATCATAATAATGATAATACTATTAATAATAATGATATAAATATTATTATTATAAGATAATTATAATTATAATTATAATTATCACATATATATATATATATTATTATTAATAATGATATATTTATATTATTATAAGATAATTATAATTATAATTATAATTTTCATATATATATTTATATTATTATTAATAATAATATAATTGTCTATTTTGTAGAGTTATCATGTAATTATGTTACTATATATAGTAATGTATACATTACTTTACTGTTAATAATTATACATATTTAGAATAAATAAAGGATTATAAATTAGTATAGTTTTCTATAAAATAGTATTAATATATATTGATGATAACATAGTTAGACATAATTTATAATATTTAAATATAAATATAAATATATAATTTGTTATTTTATTTTGTTTGAGATCTCATACAGGAACTTAGATGGAGTTATAACTTATAAAAAAAGAGGTATAATGTTGACATTCATTCGAAACGGCTCTCATATTACATGTCTCCATGTTTTAATAATGCCGCTAATTAGTTATATAATTATATTTTAAGATCTGGTTTATTGTTCCGTACGGGGATGGAATCTACATTATACGGTATATATAATACAGTATATAATATATTATTGATATATATATATATATATATATATATATATATATATATATTAAATTTAATATTGTATTTAATATAAATGTATCATATATTCTATATATTATGTAATTAATAACGCATATCTGACGTAATATATCACTAGTATACTATCAATGTGTACACGTGTGTTGCTTTGTATACCTACAGGTGACTACCGCGGTATTGTTTATTGTAGACAAACATACATACATTTTCATAATATAAAAAGTTTAATATTATTATTTTGATTTATGTACATATGTGCGTACATATATATATATATATATATATATATATATATATATATAAAAATATATATATATATATATATATATATACATATATATATAAAGCGATACATTAATAATCTATGTTTTATAACATTAGTGGTAGTGCCGTAGATAGAGAGGCAGGCGGGCGGAGAGAGAGACCTAGCTACACACGCTCGCACACTTGTGGTGGTGGTGGTGAGGGCGACTTGCTAATCGTGTCTCCTGTTACGTAGCGCTTATTTCCCCAGAGAGAGGCTTGACCACTACTAGTGGTGGTGCTGGTGGTCCTAGTAGTAGTGGTCGTAGTGGTTGTAGTGGTCGTAGTGGTGGTCATCGCTCGGTGATCGCTTTGAGTAGACTATTTGAATCACGTGCGAGCTCCCACCCATTTGAACCACGTGACTAGAGAGCGCGCGGTGGTTATCAACAACAACATCATCATCACGTGTTCATCACGTGCGTGTGTGCGTGTGCGCGTGATGACGTAACCTCGCGAAGAGAGGAGCGCGCACACTATCGCTAGCGTAATTACCACACAGTGCGCGTAATGTGTGCGTGTGTATCGTGATGTACGTGCGTGCTTAACGCGCGATACTGGTGACAAGGTCACGTCAGGGGTAGAGGTCAAATAGTTAGGTGTTATATATATGAGTTTAAGAAATGCATTTTATGGGGTTTAAACATAATAACTAATGTAATAACAATAATAATTGATTATGTGTAATAATAATAATGCGTATTCAAAAATATTTTAATTTTGACTAGAAAATATTTACCTGTTATTAAATCTGTAGAATATATTCTAGGAATATAATAGATATACCACTACAAATTAACTGTTATGCCTTATTATCTGTAATAGGTCTTTTTGGTTAATATTTATAATTAATTTATATTTATAATAGTTTTCATATTAATTTAGTGAATTACATAATATAGGTTCGGTAAATATTAAATTATTAAATTATTTAAACTATACAAAACAGAGATATTATAAGCGAGACCTCATATCACGAAACACATAGCTGACCGTTTGTCACTACTGGTCAGTCTCGGTCACGTTATTATTACGTCATACTCTTTATTATGTAATTCATAAGTCATTTAATTTCGTTGACTGTAAACATATAGTGGATAGAGGACACTCCACGCTGTATACCATACACGGCCTACATTGGCTGGTGTATACACAGTATTGTTAATACATTACTATATTATTGCATTAATATAATAATTTATAGTTTATTAGGTAAACAAAAAACAAAACAAAACATAAACATGGAAGAAAAAATAGATATGAATTGATACCCAAATCGACATGGTACAAAAATTAACATTGGGTTTACATTTAATAACAAAACGCATTGGTTTATGCATGCCGAACATATATATATATATATATATATATATATATATATTATAATGGCACTTAATAATTACTGACGTGAGAAAATATATATTTACTACTACTACTACTACTACTACTACTACTACTACTACTACTACTACTACTACTACTACTACTACTACTACTACTACTACTACTACTACTACTACTACTACTACTACTACTACTACTACTACTACTACTACTACTACTACTACTACTACTACTACTACTACTACTACTACTACTACTACTACTACTACTACTACTACTACTACTACTACTACTACTACTACTACTACTACTACTACTACTACTACTACTACTACTACTACTACTACTACTACTACTACTACTACCACTACTACTACTACTACTACTACTACTACTACTACTACTACTACTACAACAACTACTACTACTACTACTACTACTACTACTACTACTACTACTACTACTACTACTACTACTACTACTACTACTACTACTAATAATACTACTACTACTAATACTACTACTACTACTACTACTCCTACTACTACTACTACTACTACTACTACTACTACTACTACTACTACTACTACTACTACTACTACTACTACTACTACTACTACTACTACTACTACTACTACTACTACTACTACTACTACTACTACTACTACTACTACTACTACTACTACTACTACTACTACTACTACTACTACTACTACTACTACTACTACTACTACTACTACTACTACTACTACTACTACTACTACTACTACTACTACTACTACTACTACTACTACTACTACTACTGGGGGAGTAGCAGACCCTCCGAGCCTGGGGCTCGAGAGCTGGTCTTGCCGGGGGGAATATCCTTTTCGCCTCCCTGAGGGAGTACACGAAGCGCCACGTGTAGGCCGGATACTCCATCACGTTTCGACCACAGGTAGAGGCAGTGAAGTCAAAGACGCTCGGAAGAATCAAGATTCTGTCGTCCCTGGCCTCCAAAGAGTGGGGCTGGGACAGAAGTTACCTAACTAGGGTATATAAGGCCACAATCGGTAGTGTTTTACACTACTGTGGAGCAGCATGGCAGCCCTGGTTAGCAAATACAAATCGGCAGATCCTTGAACGGGTCAATAACAGAGCGCTGAGGTCAATCACGGGACAGACCTCAGACACTCCCATAGAATGCCTACGCACGGAGGCTAAGGCCCTCTCTTTTGTTGCTAGCATGCGCAGGAACTGTGCGATAGCCTGGGAGAAGTCGGCTAGAGTCCATGCTAGTAACCCAAGACGGTCTCTCCATGCAGCTCCTGTCCATCACAGGTGGAAGAACAGGAGTTGCTTTAGCGATCTGGCGAAAGAAATCTGTGGTAATATTGGCCTGGAGGACCATCCAAGAGAGCCGTTCCTATATAATCGTAAACCACCCTGGTTGTGGGGCAGAGGTAAGTTGTGGCGAGTTAAATCGCTCCTAGCTAAGGGGGGCAAGACGCTCCGAAGCCAGGAAGCACTGCTAGAAGACTCGCTACAGACTATTGCAGCAGCGGGCTCCCAAAGGGTGACCATTTACACGGACGGGTCCGCGGAGAGTGGTCACTCTTGTGGGGGTAGCGCTGCGGTGGTCACATCAGGCTCTGCATCTGCCCCAATCCACATCACCACCAGAACACAGAAGGGCAGTCGTTGGACGTCATCGTTCGAGACGGAAGTGGCGGCATTGAACTTGGCCATCAAGTGGCTTGCCGAAGAAGATGGCAGGTTTGATCCCGTCATGGTGTGCTCGGACAGCCAGTCTTTGATGTTGGCGTTGGAGGGCTCAGGCAAGTCGGATAAGGCAGGAGTCGCGGAAGTCCGACGTGGCCTGTTCTCTCTAAACCGGGAGGTCCTGCTTCAGTGGGTTCCCGGTCACTGCGGACTGATTGGCAACGAATGGGCGGATGACGCTGCGAACAGTGCGTGGTCTAGTGCGCCCACTACCTCTACGTCGTTGGCAGGAAGGATTACCTTCGAGGCTGCCAAGGCTATTGTGAAAAGAGAGGTGGTGGACGTAGAGATCACGCATAGCAGAACAAAGGCCGTCTATTGCGACACCAGGAGCGACGAGCCTCTGACGAGAAGAGAGGCGGTGTTGCTAGCCCAGTTGCGCAGTGGCCACTGCAGAAGCCTAGCGGCCTACCGCAACATCATCGACGCGAACTCGACAGCGATGTGCCCTTACTGTGAAGAAGAGTTCGAGACCCTAGAGCACTGGCTCCAGGAATGCCCTGCTACCCGGAGGAGGAGGATCCGATGTTTCGGGGGGGCGGCACCCCCTCTCTCAGTCTTGGTGTCAGCACCAAGGGCTGTTCTGGCGTTCTGCCGCGGAGTCATATCCGCGTAACGCCCGTATGCCGCTCCCAACAACAACAACTACTACTACTACTACTACTACTACTACTACTACTACTACTACTACTACTACTACTACTACTACTACTACTACTACTACTACTACTACTACTACTACTACTACTACTACTACTACTAACTACTACTACTACTACTACTACTACTACTACTACTACTACTACTACTACTACTACTACTACTACTACTACTACTACTACTACTACTACTACTACTACTACTACTACTACTACTACTACTACTACTACTACTACTACTACTACTACTACTACTACTACTACTACTACAACTACTACTACTACTACTACTACTACTACTACTACTACTACTACTACTACTACTACTACTACTACTACTACTACTACTACTACTACTACTACTACTACTACTACTACTACTATTACTACTAATACTACTACTACTACTACTACTACTACTACTACTACTACTACTACTACTACTACTACTACTACTACTACTACTACTACTACTACTACTACTACTACTACTACTACTACTACTACTACTACTACTACTACTACTACTACTACTACTACTACTACTACTACTACTACTACTACTACTACTACTACTACTACTACTACTACTACTACTACTACTACTACTAATACTACTACTACTACTACTACTACTACTACTACTACTACTACTACTACTACTACTACTACTACTACTACTACTACTACTACTACTACTACTACTACTACTACTACTACTACTACTACTACTACTACTACTACTACTACTACTACTACTACTACTACTACTACTACTACTACTACTACTACTACTACTACTACTACTACTACTACTACTACTACTACTACTACTACTACTACTACTACTACTACTACTACTACTACTACTACTACTACTACTACTACTACTACTACTACTACTACTACTACTACTACTACTACTACTACTACTACTACTACTACTACTACTACTACTACTACTACTACTACTACTACTACTACAACTACTACTACTACTACTACTACTACCTGCAGTATTCTATTAACTAGTCTAAGCAAAGCTAAAGGTACAGGTAGCTTATCAGCATGGGGTAAGGTGGCGTGCTAAATAGATTACTAAACGGTTGACGGTACTGGACTAACTGATCACAGCGTTACCTACCGTCATCCGCCATTGTTCGGAAAATGTTCATTTCATAGCTACCACTACCACCACCATTACCATTACTATAACCACTATAATTACACGAATATATGACATCCTACGGCTCGAGTTATGAATACACACCTCAGTATCTATAGTTATAGCTATCGCCCTGCTACTGTAGCAGCCATTACCGCAGCCATTAGTGCTAGAGTGGCTGGCTTTGTAGTCTGCGGAGATACTAGTGGTGGAGGGGTAGGGTGGTGAAGGTAGGGGTGCTGGGGCAATCAAATGCCGCCCACTTTCAAGTTTCGCTTGTTCGCTTGTTCTCTTCAATACGGTACATATTGTTATTATTATATTCTCCTGCTCGTCTGTGTGTGCGTGTGCGTGTGTGTGTGCGTGCCTGTGTATAGTAATGCCGTAGTCATGGTCAATTATATTATAAGCTTGTTAATGTATTAATGTTAATGTGCATTTAAAAGATTTACGATTTACGATAGATAATAGTATTATCGTTATAATAATAATTGATACTTTATACGATTGGTATATTGAAAAGTAAATAATAGTATTCTATAAATATAATTAATAATAATAATAATCAATATACTAATTAATAATAGGTATTATTAAATGCATTTAATATTTATTGAAGACCAATTTAGAATATACATCCATAATTTTGTTATTTTTTTTAAAAGTTATTAAATTTTGTAGGCTCGTTACTATTAACAGATATTATTTATTATAATATTAAATAAAAAGATTTATATGATACTTATTAATTATAATTATATATTATATAAAATGGTATTGAACAATTTTATATTAAGAATCTCTTGAACTTAAAATATTAAAGTAAATATACCAACAATTTATTTGACAATTAATTAGACTTACATTATTATATTATCAACAATTATTCAATTAAGAAACATGTACATTAAATGCAATACATTATTAGGATACTACAATTAAAACATCATAAATAATAGATCAGTTAATATATTCAATTCATCAGATAATTATATAATAACACCTGTCTCTATTTAATATTTCAAAATAACCCAAATAAAATACTATCAATAATCATTTTTAACAGAAATTTATAAGTTTATATTTATTTATTTTCATTATTATAATATTATTTTTGTATATTTACTCTCTAGTTTTGTCCATGTGTGGAATAATCCTTCATCGCACATTTAAAGTAATGAGTATTACTTAATTATGTGTTTTAAAAATAATATTATTGGTTTAGTTGATTGTAATATGTGTTGCTTGTAAATTATATTTAAAACGTTTTATTTAAATATTAAAATATTTAATTAATGTATTAAAATAATATCAGAGGTTATAAAGTTAATAAGTATTTCATTTATATATATTTAAGAATTACCAAATATGTCAATGCAATAATTTATAAAATAATATATATTGTTTATTATATTTTATATAATTTTAGTATTATTAACGGTATCTAAAAACTTTTTAAATTATTTATTTTCTTAATTTCGTATTATGCTTCATTTATTTCAATAACGGATGTTATCTTTGAACATATTTCATCTTTATAATATAAACTATATATTTGATTGAGAAAAAAAAAATCAATAATATTATTATCATATAAATATTAATATTAAAATAATAATTATATCCATCGATTTTATATACATTATCTGTGGCTCTTTAAAACCATAATTTTTAATTAAAATTATAATGTAATTTTTCATTAGATTAGAGAGAAGGAATGTTACTGAATAGGTATATGTGCACATGACCATGGTCAATGTGATGTGGATGCAATATAAGACTAAGTGATAATCTATGTATACGGATTAGTTAATTTGATAATTATTTGATAATCACAGCATACATAATATTTACTTTGTTAACTAGTGAACACAATAAATAAGAACACTCTTCAAGTCTGGAGAATACAAGAGATGTTACAAGATGGAAACAAATGTTGTAACAAAAAACTTTTTTTTAACAGAAATTTATAATTTTATATTGATTTATGTTTCATTTTGTATCTTAATTATGTCATTATCTATTCAGGTTTATAATAAAAAATGTTGTTCTAGAAAATTTGGGTTTTTATATATATATATTTCAAATATACTAAAATATAAAAATAATAATTCATTATGATTACAGATTTTATAGTGGGGAGTATTATTTTATTTTTGTTTGTTCTGTATTATATTTTTGTTTTATATATATTTTGTATATTTGTTTCAAATGTATTATATTATTAAAATACAATATTAATAATTTACTATTATTTCAGATTATAGTGATAAGTATTATATTGTTTGTTTCGTAATATTATTGGTTTGTTTTGTTATTAACGAGTTCTGTTTGTGTATAGGTATATTGGCTTATTTTATTTTTAACATGTTCTATTTGTATATATATATATATGTTTCAAATTTATTATACAATTAAAATATAAAATTAATAATGTACTATCCACTATTATTACAGATTTTGATAAGTGTTACATTACTTGTTTGTTTCATTCTAATATTGGTTTATTTGATTTATAACATGTTTTGTTTATAATATATTTAAAATGTATCATTTAAATATTAAACTATATAACTAATAATTGATTACTAATACAGGGTACAAAGATAAGAAGAATTATATACATAAATTATAAATTGAATATTTCGATGCCATTTACGTTATCTTTTATTTCTATTTCGATAATTTTTCGTTTATTTTTACGGTAACTTTGAAACGTTTTGATTTCTTTAATTTTTTAATTTCGTATTATTCTTTGTTTATTTCTATAATATATGTTATCGTTAGAAAATATTTATACTTTATACTATCGATTATATTTTCGACTATGTATTTGCTTAAATAAATTACCAATCAAACACATTTTTTCTTAAGTTGTTATTTGGGATATTTTAGAATACAGGGCATTTTCATTAGGTATAGAATAGATTATTTACGTATATGAAAATACGAGGAAATAGGTTATTCGAGAGTCAAATAAAAGGATAATATTTCTTATCGAGGAATAATGATATATCATTTATACTAGTAGTATCGAATAAAAGTGGTGGCAAATAGAAAGGTTGATGTAAGGTTGGTGGCAGATATACCTAAGTATTGCACTTCTAAAATAATCATTTTACATATGTTTGATCATATTTGTTTGATGACATAAATATTTATATAACAATTCTTCTTAACGCCGGTTCTTCAATAATTATAAATGTATGTAATTACACTAGAACTATAAATATGTATTGGGTGAGGTAAATTACTTTAGATATATAGTTATCACGTTTATTGTAATTAAACAAAACAAAACGGTACGAAATAAAAAAAGTATATAGAAAATCACAATAATAAATAATTAATCGATTACAATAAAGACTATTAGTATAATACAATAATGAGAGGATCATATGAAAATGACATAACAATAGAACTACATATAAAGAACATACATACAAAGAACATACAATAAACTAATAGGTAGAAGGTATCGGGTTGGTTAGACATATATGTGATGGATCATTTCCCAAGGGATGCTAATAGTCCATATAAAATGGATTTATATCCCCCAAAATAAAAAACCAATATAAAAAAATCAGTTATTATCGACTCAAAAACAATAACACAATCATTATGTAAATATATGTAGTAGGCAAATTTAAAAAAAATAACTAAACAAATAAATAAATAGAGATACAAATAAATGAGATTAGATGGACATTTGTATAATCTATATTAGCCATGTAAGTTAATTGATATCATTTCGGAAATTACTGACTGAGGAGGAGTTTAAATATATATGTAACGAAATCCACGAATCCGTTATTCTATTCCCAAGGTAGTTCGGGTAGGAGGTGGATTTACAATTAGAAGGTCGAATTTGTATCCTCCACATCTTAAAGTCAGATACCTCGTCAATGTAGTATATGTAAGAACCATATCATTCACTGACCTATAATGTGAAAGTTATTTAGTTTAATGTATAGTATACGATCAGCTTAGGTAATATATATATAGATTACATCTGTAGAATGATATTTATGTGAAGTGTTGTTTCTTTTTATTTCGTATAATTACAGTAATTAAAATGTGGATTCTAAATAGATGAATTATATTCTAAAAATAGAATAAACAATGTGCATCTCAAATAAAAGATATATGCATTTAGAAGAGATACATATTCTTTGGTAAATAACATTTAAAGATGTTAGTAATAGTATATATGCTTAAATTATAAGTTATTTATCAATATAACTCAGAAAGTTATGACGATATTTTAAAGGTTATTACAATTTATATGTTTATAGGGTATTTTGGTTCCAATTATTAATACTTTTAAATATCTTGGCATAACTGTGTGTGATATATATATATATATATATATATATATATATATATATATATATATATATATATATAATATATTATATTATATTGATATATTATATATGTTATATTATATTGATATATTATACCATACAGAGTTGGATGGTTAATAGTAACAATGCACATCTGTAGCACCTAACACCATACTTAGTAGGCGTCAGTTCCAGTTACCAATCACATTACTGAAAATAATATGTAAGCATTCTTGAAGATAGTTGAAATAGTTAAGATGTAAAGCTAATAGCTACAAACTATAATTTGTCATAATCTTCAAATTTAGATGTTAAACAAGTGGATAACTAATTGTTGGTACAACATTTATATATGTTAGAACATTAATGTACTTAACACAGATTATTGATGGATACCGGAAGTAATTGGTATATAATTAAAATATATATTATTAATTCTAATACATTGAGATCTATTTCATAATTAGTTAGTCAATCAATTAAGAACAATCCTTTAATACTATAATATGATAATTTATATGATAGCTATGTATGATATACTTTATCAAAATCATTAGCCATATGATATGGCCCATATCTATATAAGTGATATCATATATCATAAATGTATTTCGTGATTTTAAGATTTCATTATAAAGATTAAGTAATTATATTCAGTAAAGTTTCAAGCTAAGAAACCTTATCGATATTCAGTTGTAAATCCTTTATAGCATAAATAATATTTGAGATAATACGAAAGTAGCTTATCATGTACCATTAATGGACTAGGAACAATACTGAAAGGCCTGCAGGCTAGGGTAGGGCCCATGGGTAGGGAATACAAATTAGCATATGAAAGTTACATATATATATATATATATATAATGTGCCCTCATATATAATCCCTTAAATTTCGAAAACGTTCTTTTACTTATATTTTTCATTTCTGTGGAACTTACATCTTCCATCATATCCATCAATGCACATCCGTTCTGTACTACGCATCTGAATTCCTACTTACTATCAATGTAATATTAATATGTATCTATCTTTTTACTTAATCATGCATCAGTCTATTTTTTAAATTGTTTTATTTTATTTTTTTGTTTATTTATTCTATGTATATATTTGTATTCTATTTCATTATATTGTATGTTTATATGCACATATGAAGGGTGGTCACACCTAGAACTACTTGTCATTGACAAGTACATATAAACCCTATTATCAACTTCATCGTAATCATAACCATATATATATACATACTGATGTTATGTTCACGAATAACTAATATATAAGATTTTCAATAAGTTTTATATTATATCCAGTTTGTAAGTATGTAATGCATACATTTTTAATAATATATTATTATGTATACATTATATTATACATTTATTTATTAAAAGAATAATGATAGAATTGTTTACATCCGTTATAACAACACGTTTAACAGTCTCGCGGAGGACATATCACTCGGATGACATACCGCTACGTTGCATCGACCAGTGCCGCCCGGTTGACCGTGTATAATTAATGGCGTAGGTTAATTAACCGCCGGTCGTTTACCGAAGCGCACGTATCTAATTATAGAAATTAAAAATAATTATAGGGAAGACGCGGCGTTATCGAGGCAAACGCGTAACGGTATTAAAAACGGCGTCCTTTCGTCTCGGTCGTCGTCCTTTACGTTGTTTTCTCTGGGGACAATGCTGGGTACCACTACCGCCGCCGACTAATTAATGTAATGTGTTTTTTAGCGATAATACTATAGTTACATATCATAAAATACATACATATAACAATTCTTGTATATAAATTTATTTAAAAAAAATAGTTTACGATTTCGATTAAAATTCATAAATATTATTCATAGATAAATGTGAATATGAATACAATTTTTAATGTTTTTGAAATAATATATTATATTATAGATATATTCAACAAATTCCATTAATGAATTTAATCAAAATCTAGTATAATAACAATACATACATATATATATATAATAAATAATATGATATATATATATATATATATATATATATATATATATATAGGGGTGCGTCTCCGATTACCGATCCCCTCTCATATCTCAGTAACTATAAGATATTTCAAAATGTATATATAAATGAACTGTTAGTAATTTAATGATAAATATGAATAAGTATTTTGTTTTAAAAAATATGTAATCCTACAATTGTTATTTGATAAAATGTAATATTCTGATTTTACATTTTAAATATTTGAATAATAACTTTGTTTAAATCAATGTAAATACTTTATTAATTAAAAGAAAACTTAATTTTGTGCATGATATTGTAGATCAATACCATTTTTATAAATATTATAAAAATAATTTAATTTGAATAACAACTTACCAATATATCTTAATTATAGTAACCCATATGATTTTCCTATTACCGACCCCCTAAATTACTCTAATACCGACCCCATGTGAATTATAATATCCAATCAAAATAGATCCGTATTTTACTTTAAAATATATCGTAAGTTGTTTATGTGTCATTGATATAGATTTACTATGCATGATTCCAGTTAATTATATACATATTGATTAATAAATAAATATTAAATAATAATATACACTATTTAAATATAATTACTAATAATTATTACTAATAATTATTTAGGGGTCAGTAATCGGAGACTTGCCCTATATATATTCAATTGTATACAAATTGGTTAATAATAATGTGTATGCCTCTGCATAATTTTCACTTGAATTATGATTTATAATAGATAAGACTAAATTATCATCGTTTCTAAGTGTAATCCTCATACGAGGCATGCTACCGTACAGTCAACAAATATGGCACAGAAATTAAAGAAGAATAGCAATCATCGATGAACTAGTACCATCACTATTGTTATGTTTATCAATATGAATTATGATGAAGTATATATATCATATATATATAAATATTTATATATAAATATTGATATTCTAAATGAATATCATATAAGTGCATTATATATATATAAATAACATACACTGTTAACATATCATAGTATTAGTCAGATATTAAATAAGTATCCGACTTTTGAAGTTACATATAGGTTATGGAACGAGCGTATATTGATAATCAGTTTTAATGGAAATCCAATGACTACAATAATAATACACTATTCTCCATACGAAGGTAGAAATGATGCTGCAGAGCACTACTACCAACTTACACAAGCTATTGCAACTATCCCAAAACACAACGTACTACTAACAGTTGGAGATTTTAATGCCCACATTGGTAGCCATGATACTGACAATAAATTCGCATTTCACCAATCTACAAATACTAATGGAAAACTCGATATCGACTATGCAGAGGAAGCAGATATGATAATAACAAATACCCACTTTCAAAGAAGAAATGGTAAGTTGTGGACCTTCCTCACAGATACTGGAGGTATAAAAACCCAAGTCGATTATATAATGATACGGAAAAAATGGATGAACAGTGTGAAAAACTGCGAAGCATACAATTCCTTTAGTAGTATTGGACCTGACCACCGGATAATTACTGCAAAGATAAAACTAAGTTTAAGATCTAATAAAAATCGAAAAAAAGAATGATATATGACTGGTCTGTTCTTAAAAATAAAAATACGAGTAAAGAATATTCCATTATGACTCGAAACAGATTTGAAATTTTAAACAAAAACAAAGAATGTTACGGGAGCGCAACACCTATCTACGAAAACGTTGTTAAAGCTAATGATGAAACATCAAACCTACTAATTCCAAAGAAAGAACATCTGAAAATAAAGATCATATCTGAAGACACAAGAATCATTGATGCCAGAGATAGGGTTAACGTAGCTTTCAGTATTTACTCGAAAACGCCAACAGATAGTAACCAAGATACCCTTAGACATGCACAACAGAAACTCCAATCTTAATATGATAATATTGAATCTGAAGAACTCGATAGAGATATTCAAGGTATTGAGCAGGCAAATAAGCTATCCAAACACGCAGCCAGTTGGAAATTAATTAATAAGATTACTGGTCGTAAACTCTCGAAAAGATGTATTATCAAAGCAAGAAATAAGGAAGACCGATTAACAATATGGTATGAATACTTTAAGAAACTCATAGGTGATAAACATGAAATTAATAATACTGAAATCAAAGTTATCTATCCTGAAACTCTTGATATATCCGTTGGTTATTTTACGAATAGCGAATACACTAAAGTAAAGAATAATCTTATCGATGGTAAAGCAACTGGTCCTGATGGCATACCCCCAGAAATTTTTAAATATACTAACCTTGATGATATAATCCTCGAATTTGCAAATCAAATTCTAATACAAAGTAAAAAACCAACTCAATGGTCTAAATGTGATATAGTTCCTATTCCAAAATCTGGCAACCTAGAAGAAGTTGGTAACTATAGAGGAATTGCATTATCAGCAGTCATCGCAAAAATAATTAACAAGATGCTATTAAATCGCATTCAACCGTATATTGACCCTCTATTAAGATCAAACCAAAATTGGTTCAGATCCGGTAGATCTACAATGGCACACATCCTTGCTCTGAGAAGGTTAATTGAAGGAATTAAGAGCCATGACCTAATAGATGTTATCATTTTTGTTGATTTCAAAAAAGCATTTGATAGTATTGATCGCGGGAAAATGCTAAAAAAGTTAGCAGCATATGGTATACCATCTATCATAACCAATGTAATAGCACTATTCTATGAAAAAACTGAAGCGAGAATTATAATACCTAATGGCGAAACAGAATTCTTCAAAATTTCAAAGGGTGTGCTACAGGGAGACACTCTAGCACCATTCTTATTTATCATAACTCTAGACTAAATAATGCGTCAAGTATTTGGTGAAAATGATTACAATCTCGGTTTCAAGTTAACAGAGAGAAGATGTAGTAGAGAACCAGCAGTCGTTATAACCGATCTAAGTTATGCTGATGATATAGCACTGATATCTCAAGAACTATACCAAGCTCAAGAACTGTTACAGAGAGTTGAATTAGAAGCTGGAAAAATAGGTCTAACGCTAAATACTAGAAAAACAGAAGTTATCGGATATAACCTTCAACAATCCCCATTTATTAAAACAATAAATGGTGAAACAATAAAAGAAGTATCCAATTACAAATATCTGGGAGAATGGATTTCAAGTTCTGAAAAAGACTTTGAAATCAGAAAGGCTCTTGCTTGGACGGTTATGCACAGAATGAAACGACTATGGACATTTAACATGAGTAATCAGTTAAAGATCAGGGCCTTTAAAGCTACTATTGAAACCGTTCTGCTATATGGAAGTCAATGCTGGACCGTAGACAGTAAGCTGAGAAAACGGATAGATGGATGCTATACTCGCTTACTACGCATGGCACAAAATATCTCATGGAAAAGTAAAACGAACAACGAAAAACTGTATAATGGTTTACCTAAAGTAACAGATATAATCTCTGAAATAATGCTGAATCTTTCTGGACACTGTGTACGTCACAAAGAAGAGATGGCCCATAATCTAGTTCTATGGACGGCGTCCATTGGACGCCCACACGAGGAAAGAGAAGAAGAGGACGTCAGCAGCTTACATTTGTAGATGCTCTAAAACTTCAAACTGACTTGAGAGTATCGATGAGATTCGTTCTGTGATGATGGATCGTGGTAAATGGAAGAAACTGTCAACATTGGGGCGAGAGCTCGACGAAAGTAAAGTAAAGTAAGTATAGGTTATGGTATATAGCGTAACTTTAAATTAACGCGTATTCCTCAATTTAAATATATTGTAATAAATAATTATTTGAATAAAATAAATATACAATTAATGTAAAATTAAATATATTTGTAACCTGTTTACTATCTTTATCCCAAGTAAGAAATAATAATTACTCACCGAGTAAGTTAAATAATAATTATATATAGTTATAATATCAAAAATATAAATGATAAAAAATCAATATATGTATATAGATAACATATATATATAGATAGATAGATAGATAGATTAATAGTGTATTGTTTAGCAACACGAATACAATTATAATAATAGTAGTGAGTTTAAAATAAAGCGAAACAAACCGACACGAAACAAGAAATAATAATGACAAAAATCAATATGGATATAGTTAAAGCGTATACAACCAACTGTACGTGTGAAATAAAAACTAAAGCGAAAGTCTATGAGTGATCAGGCCCATATGGAATGGAGATAGTATCTGATAAAGAGTGGAATGACATATCCTGCCCTCTAGAATTAGGGCAGGATATGTCTACAAAGTTAGATGTATACAAAACTCTAGCAAAATATCATAATACAATGAAATATAGGAATGTAGTGTTACAAAAATATATAAATAAATAAATAAAAGTGAGCACATATATACAAATAAGATAAATAATAAATCATAAGTGTGAAAATTGATAAGAATTGAGCCAAGAAGAATGTTTTAACATAACACGATCGCGATTGACTAATTTACAAGATGAAATATTATTGGGAAGCGAATTCCATAATGAAGGAACTCTATTTCGAAAATAGTTTAAGTAATATGTAGATTTACATTTGCTGGTTCGTAGTTTGATTAGAGGGCCTCTGCATTGGCAGCTATAGGCATGACCTCCTATAACCTCTCGAGGTCATAGTAGGTATTGCTATAGGTATCACATATAAATGTCAAGATATAAGTATAATGTAGATAATTTATCTGCAGTGGGATAGGGATTTGATATTAAAATAAATTAAACGATTAGAATAAGAATCCATGCTAATATTACATCTATAGAATAATCTTTTAGTAAATAGTCTTTGGACTTTTTCTAGAGCTTTAGCATTACCTATATAATTTGTATGAGGATTCCAAATTGATGAATTGTATTCTAGTATTGGGCATACATAGCGTATATAAGCTTGTAAAAGAAATACATAGTCATTAGTAATAAAGCATCTACAAATTATATTTATAAATATATATGCTTTTGAGCATATTGAATTAATGTGTATATTGAAAATAAGATTATCACAGAAAGTAATACCCAGATATTTGAATTGCTTGACAACAGGTAAAAGTACCCCATAAAATGAGTAAACTGCAGTTTCCCCATGGGGGGTGGGGTGGTCATTGCATCCTATACAGTATATGCTATACTCATAACAACGCATTTAGAAGGAGCCAGTTCTAGTTCCCAGTCAAATATGCATTTGCATATGGATATATTCTATATAGACTATTTAGAGCTTCTTGCATATTATTTGTCTCGTGTAATGTAAAGAAATTTGCTAGCTTCGCATCCTCTGCAAATAATATAATATAAGGAAGATCGTTTATGTATATAATGAATAGGGACCTATCACAGAACATTGGGGAACCCCAGAGGTAACAGGAACATAATTATAATACATTTTATTTACTTTAATGCATTGAGTTCGATTAGATAAATAAGAAGCTAACCAGTTATGTACATTCCCATAACACCATAATAATCTAGCTTATATAACAATTTTGAGTGTGACACTTTGTCAACAGCTTTAGCCATATCGATATGATTAATATCCGATATCATATATTCATTTTTTGATTTTAAAATGGAACCATTTATATATAATCTACCATGGTTTATAATTTAGATTATAATTCAAACATGTCACTGAATAGAATTACTGATGTACTCTATAGATTATATATATACTGTATATAATATGTATATATTTTATAAATTATACTCGATATTATATACATTTAAGGGGGATAAACGTTATACGGTTTATATTTGAATATATTTATCGTCAGAATTTCCCGACTATTAGCTTTGTATTGATATGTATCTTATATAGTTCTCTCTCTCTCTATATATATATATATATATATATATATATATATATATATATATATATATGTATATATATATATATATATATAGTTTTAGATAATATATCGTCATGACATAGCAGGTTTTGTATTTTTATTGAAAAGGTTATCTCTAAAATATTAATTTTCTAATTGCAAATATTTTGTAAACATCAATATTTAAATTGAATTAATACTATTTCAACAATATAAAATTCTAAACTGGTAAACATATTATATAGTGACACATTATACCCAGTTATATATAGAATGGTTCTGGCTTGTCTTATAATAATGATATATAAATGTATTATGGTTTTCTCCAAATGAAGCCACCTACTGACGATAAGGCGGATTTTATATTTCGTTGTTTTGTTGTTAAATAATACACATATTCATTAGTACTGGTTGCATATATGGAAATATAATCTTTAGAAAGCAAAATCCTAAAAACTTGAAATTCATATATCGGACGACGAATATTATTGCCTAGATATTTTACATGGAAGAGATAGCAATTTTAACGTGCACGTGGAGAGTAGTGTAATTTAAATGTATATATTACCATAGTATATGTATCAGTTATTAATAATAATTTATATCAGTAATAATATATATAAATAACAACAAAAGTAAGTTAAAATTCATGGAAATTCCAAGAATAATTGTCAAAATATATATTTTAGTTGCTTTTTATTATTTGATCTCAAGAATTATAAAATGTAGTTAATGCAATGTATAATATATGTTAATTAGTGATGTACATTTTGAGGAAAACAGATGTCTCGAGACATTCAAATCTGGGATATCAATGTCTCGAGACATTAAAATGGTAAAATGCGGAACATTAAATTACATTGTATATCGTTAACACCAGAAATATTTAATATTTTCAACACACGGAAATACGTTAACACGCTGAATATATATATATATATACCAATGTAATCATTATATGAAACTAATAATGTATATTATTTAAATGTAGACTTGCTTAAATAAATATTACGATTACGATTACGATATAGGATATAAAATTCGATGAAAAATATACAACTCGTGCAAACATACTATAAAGGTGGGTGGGTGGTAGGGCTGGCGGGCGGGTAAGAAATACATAAAGAAACTACGTTACAATGATTACAATTATAATATAAATTACATACGTATATAAAAAAACTAAGTTTATATATCTATTACATAAAATAGTAACCTACATTCGTACGAAAATAATATTATAAATGCAATCATAATTGCGAAAATTCAATAAATACGGGTTTAATTTAATTTACAACCTATTATATAATAGGTGGTAAATCTATGCTATTTAAACCTATGCTGACAATCTAATCTAAATGAATCTAATAACACAACTTTAAAGCAACATATATGTTATTTTTTGTATGAAATTATGAATAGTGTACAAACACGTGCGGGAGGGTAAGATGTGCCTACAGAAACTACGTTACAATTACGATTATAATTACGATTAACTTATATTAATATAATATAAAATAACGTATAATATAAAATATATTTAAAAATAATATATGGTAATACAACATATCATGAAACGTCGTATTAATGATGCATTTTAATATTTCAAACAAATTTATATTACTTAATAAGTAAAAATATAGTTACTGAAATAATTCACAATATAAATCTAGGGATGTTTCTTTTTTATGTATAGGAACATATATATATATATATATATATATAGATGTTTATTATACACTTTGTTTACATAGCAACCAATATATAGTTGTGTTAATAACTGCTTAGCTTTTAAATATCTTTTAATTGTATTATTATTATAAAGATAAGTACGTATTCATTTATTTTTTATATTATCTATTATATTAATATATATTAAATATTAATATCCAACTTATTTGAAATACATAATAGTTGTCTTTAAATTATAATCATATCTTATTTAGATATAATTATATTTAGTATTTGTTTACATTTTATTATAACAAAATTAAAATCCTAAAAAATAAATAATAATCACAAAGATAATAGAATTATAAATTCGATAAATTAATTAAATTCAAATATATATTACATACTGTTTATGTATATTTATACTTAGCTACATTATTTACTATTTATAAAATTAATTAACTAGTAGTTTATAATAATATTATAACTGATATTCTCCCGTGGATCTCCCTTGGGAATTTGCTTTTGGTAGTCGGATCTACCAACCTTCATTTGAGGTTAGCTACCAACTTACACCTAGATAGTCTACTGCTGTATTTACTTACATACAGATCCATCAATTCTACCTCGGACGATACACTGCCTTAAATCTCAGACAATCGGACCATCATTGCCCGGCTGCCACCATACCAGGAGCCTACTAAAGTCAACCGGTGCTTGTCAAGTCAACTCGTCATATAGCAAAACGGACTGAATACCAAACTTCTTCAAAAATATCCCTGTTACGACCAGTTTTTATACATTTATTATTATATTTATTATTATCTATTTTATTCAATTTAATCCCACAATCTCAAGTATACCATGTCCTCAAATTGTTCACATTGTAACCTTCCCGCATGCAAATATTATCTCAAATGTAAAACATGTCCATCTATTTTACATTATAATTGTTTATACCCCGCAGCTATTATTTCTAAATCCTGGTTTCATTCTAAAACCCCCCTCCCGCTTATGCTATTGCTATATTTAATTCACCTAACTTCATCTTCTCATGTTCCTCATGCCTAGCCTTAAATAAGTTTCCTTCGACTAATCATACAACTACTCCACCCATTACTATGCCATATTCACCTTCTACTTTAACTAACAAATCTATACATAATACTTGTTCCAAGGTAACGCCAAATATAACATCTGATATATATTCTTCTACTACGACTATTAATATCCAGCCCAAGCATCAGCCCAATGCTAATACTTCTAGAAACATTCCAAAGCTAATGGACTTAACATTTTCCTCAAATCACACACCAACCCCTATATTATCTAGTTCAACTTCCTCAAAGTCTTCATCCATACGCTCCATAGATAATTCCCTCATACTAGTACTTGAACACCTTCTTCCTTATGAAGTTAACTATAATTTCATAGTATCATTAATTGACTATATAAAACTTCCACATTCTTATATTACTTCTGCCTCATTTCTTACCAGTACTGCTATATTACGTTTCACTAATATTTCTGCTCGTGATATATGTTTCTCCTCCCTTCTAAAAATCTCACCACATAGTAATTTTAAGCATATATTTATTCGTCATTATTTACCTGACTCTACTAGACTTCTTGGTAAGGTACTATATCATGCCCTAAAACAAAAACTCACGCCCATTTTGTATAAAGTATTTTTTAATAATCGTTCCCAAACATTTGAACTTAGGGATAAAAAAAATCCTCTTTCATATCCCCCTTTTCTCATCCCTGAATCTGATCTAACAAAATGGTTTGATTCTTTTGATCACTATAAGAAATCATTTATAAATAATTCTTCCTCTCAAGCCTGACTATCCTCTAATATAGCCTTGATCAATATTCGCTCCTTGAGATCAAATATATCCCTTCTGTTCCCATACCTTAAATTACAAAAATTTATTATAATCGCATTGACTGAGACCTGGATTTCTAATAATGACTCTGATATATTTGCCTCCATCTTGGACTTTGGATATACACTCTATCTCGCTCCACGACAAACGGGCCGTGGTGGTGGGGTAGGATTTATGATACGTAATGATTTTTACCTATCTCCATCCATTTCATTCCCCCCCTTTTCATATAGTGATTGTATTTCGCTGACCCTCAAGCTTCCTAACTTAACTCTACATCTTACCGTTATCTATCGTCCCCCAAAACCTGAAACCAGTTTATTCTTTGATGAATTTCATGATTTTATCCATAAACTTCCTTCATCTTCATCCTATCTACCAATAGTTCTTGGTGACTTAAACTATCACTATAATTCTCCCATCTATCCCCATGGTGACTTTAAACTCCTAACTGAGTCTCTTTCCTTGTGCCAACATATATCATTTCCTACCCATTCTAGTGGCAATACACTTGATATGATATTTACACCCCTATCCAGTCCTCTTATTAGATGTATAAACCCTAACTCCTTTCAAAAAATTGAACTACTAACTGATCATTTTATTATTGAATTCTCTATAAATTTAAAATTCACAAATATTAAACGAAAACGTATTACATATAGAGATTTTAAGTCTATCGACCTACCAAGATTTATAAACAATATCAAAACTGAGATCTCTTCTTCAACTTCCCTCTGTCCGGTACTCCTAAACTCCACTCTCCTAAATATTATCAATATACATGCACCTACAAAAACTACATTAATTACCGACCGCCCTTTTTCTCCCTGGTTCTCCCACGAACTTTTCATCTTCAAGAAGAGTGTTCGAAAATTTGAGAAGAAATTTCTTAAAAATCCTTCTACTGAAACTAAATTAGCACTATCACTAGCTAGAAAAAATTACAAATCTACTATATCTCGTTCAAAATCTATCTATTATAACAAAAAGATAGCATTGATATCCTCCAATCCTCGCAAATTATTTAAAATAGCAAATAAAATTCTCTCTCCTCCAGATGAAAAAATCCTCCCCATTTTACCTAACACGTCAAATTTT
This sequence comes from Osedax fenrisi, assembly GCA_964019155.1. Classification (NCBI taxonomy): domain Eukaryota; kingdom Metazoa; phylum Annelida; class Polychaeta; order Sabellida; family Siboglinidae; genus Osedax; species Osedax fenrisi. The sequence continues at coordinate 69,925,114 of OZ025241.1, read as the reverse complement.
CAACTGTGTTCTCTTTTTGAAAAATTCTTTAAACATAAAATTGCAAGTATTAATAATATTATTTGCGCATCTACTCAACCCATACTCAATCCTACCATATATATTACCCATCATATTGACTCATTAAGTACATTTACTATTCCTTCACTGTATGAAGTAAATTACCTACTCATGAAATCTCACTGTACCTCCCCCACTGATCCCCTACCTTTATCATTATATCACAAACTTTCACCCTTATTTTCTCCTATTTTCTTGGATATTATTGCGAACTCACTAAACTCTGGCCAAGTTTCACCCTGTCTAAAGACTGCCATAATATCCCCTATTCTAAAAAAACAAAACTTAGACCCAAACTCATTTAGCAATTATCGCCCGATCTCCCACCTACCCTTATTAAGTAAAATATTAGAAAGAATTGTTTCCAAACAACTCATAGCCCATGTAAATAAAAATAATCTTTTCGACCCGTTTCAAAGCGCTTTTCGTAAGGGTCATTCAACCGAAACAGCTCTCCTACGTATTACTGACACTATATTATCTACCTTAAATAGCAACACGTGTTGCCAGCTAATCCTACTTGATCTATCATCTGCTTTTGATACCCTGGACCATAACATATTAATCTCGCGACTTACTTTAATGGGTATATCTGGCTTAGCATTAAAATGGTTTACTTCATATCTCACTAACAGGAATATCTCTATTATGATTGACAAATCTTACTCGCCTCTTTCTCCTCTTAACCACGGTATTCCCCAAGGATCTATTCTAGGTCCATACCTCTTTTCTATTTATATCCGCCCTATTGCTGATCTAATTAAGAAATTTCCAAATATTCACTACCATATTTTTGCTGATGATATCCAACTGTTTACCTTTTTCCCTATAAATTCTCATAATACCATTAACTCTGAATTAATCGAGTGTGCTAACTCCATAAGATTATGGCTCCTCTCCAATAAACTACTAATTAATTCCTCTAAGACTACTGTACTTAACATATCTACTTCTGAAACTTCCTTTCCAAACTTTACTCTAAATAACATGATTATTTCTCCTTCTCATTCCTCCAAAAACCTAGGATTAGTATTTGATGACAAATTATCATTTAAGAATCACATATCATCCATTACAAAATCATCCAACTTTCATCTCTTCAGAATTAAAAAAATACGGACATCACTTTCCATAAACCTTACTAAAACTATAAGTAATGCTCTTGTACTTTCCCGAATTGACTACTGTTCTTCTATACTGAATTTACTTCCTGCTAAGCTACTGCTCCACTTAATCGGATTATCCGTTCCTCAATACGTACTACTTACTGTTTAACTCGACTGGATCACTCTACTACAATATCTCATCAATCACCTCGTATGTGGCTACCCTTCTCCCTCAGGTGTAAATTACGTATACTAATTATAATCCATAAATCAATATATTCTTTTACCCCTAGCTATATCTCTGATCTAATTAAAAAACGTACTATATTATCTTCTCTTCGTTACCAAAATGCTCCTCTACTTATCTCCCAGAACTCTAGTAAAACTTCCCTAAATTCTAGAGCCTTTAAAAATTCCGGTCCAACTCGATGGAATTCCCCCCCTCCTACTATTCGTTCTATTAGATCCCACAAAAGATTTATAAATCTTACTTCTTCTTTTCTTTCTACATATAATCATTAAATCATCCAACTTATTATTTGTATCCGTGTTATATTAAATTTATATCATTATTAAATTGTTATTGTATTATTATTATCTTATTATTATATAACACTATACTATATCAATGCAGTCTGTAGTATATACAACTACACCATATCAATGCAGACTGTAGTATATAATAGTCCTTTATATTGTTTATTATTGTTTTTCCATTGTATATTGAATGTATATTATTATCAAATTATTATCGTATTACTATTATTTTATTATTATTTTCTTCCCGCACGAGCGAAGGGGTCTACATGACCCTATTTTAGTGCTAATAAACTCAATATCATCATCATCATCATCATATATATAATATATATATATAATATATATATATATATATATATAGAGTTAAATATAACATGTTATAATAATGAAATATATATTTTTGAATCGATATAAGAAAATGAATTTACTGCAAAGATATATCAATCGTAAGTACGATGTACCATCATTAGTAAATTTACCCCTTACATAATATAAATAGGTATTATATTCTTCATGTTCATGTACTTTTGGCAATTAGTGCACTAAAATATATATTATCATAACCCTAAATTAGCTTTTATTATCATAAATCGGAGTTAGTCAGTAAATTTAAATACATATGTATATATATATATATATATATATAACTGCATGTGTGGCTCAGTGGCTAAGGCGTCGGACACACAAGCAGTAGGACACGGGTTCAAGCCTCATCAGGACCATTAATTAATTTTATAAAATAGGTCTTAAAATATTATTTAGAAGTGATCTTATATAATTATGTATAAATAAATGATCGGCTCTCGTTAAAACTATGGATTCCTTAACATGAGAACGGCTACGAAGGGAAATTAGAGCCATATATGGTTATAAGTGAACACTTCATCTAAGTTCCTGGATGGGATAAAAGGACTCCACCAAATAAAAATAACAATAACAATAACAATATATATATATAACTAGGTTAAATAATAAAATATATTTAATAACATATTTAATATATTATAATTGTTTTTTTTTTATATTATGTGATGAATTTTTCGGAACTATATTATTATTTTATGTTATAATGAAAAATAGGTTTACTACTGGAGTTTATTAAATCGTAAAAGTGAAATTTATTTATAAAATAAAAACTAAAATTATTATTTAAATAAATAAATATGTATTGATATTTTTCAAGTATTTCATTGATGATTTAAATTGAATAAAAATACTCGGATGGGTATGAAGGTTGTATAAGGACTAATAGCAATTTTATTTCCGAAAAAAAAGTCACTTTAATTCTATACAATATCATATAGTTACTACTATTATAGTATAATTTATACTATAATTTAACTTAAATTATCAATAATAATAGTAGGTTATAATATTCTATTTATCTAAATTAATATAAATATATATATATATATATATATAATATTATATAAATATAGATGAATATTATTCATTACAAAGTGCACTTTGTATACATGTATATTATTATAATAAAATTATAGTTAACATAATAAAGTATATTAAATATGACTAATAATATAATAGTATATTATATTAAAATGTATAAATAATATATACAATCAGCATTAGTTAATATCGAAATTATAGTCATAGAAATATACATGATGACATCAAATGGCTGTTAGTCTATTACAACCGTATGCACGTCATACCATGGTTCATATGAATATATAGTATATATGTGTGGGTGTATATGTTCATATGATATATACCATGGAACGTTTATAGTAACTATGATGTATACTGGGAATTAACAATTATTATAATGAATTATATGTATATAAATGATTATAATTAAAATGTATTGATATTAAATTATATTAAATATAATATGTATATATCAAACTATTGATATATTAAAAGTTGTAATTTACAAATAGATAATCTTAGGTACGCGTATTAAATTTAACAAACGTTCATATTTTTTCACTAAAATATGAATTGGTTTTTTAGCATTTTTAAAAATATGGGTTAGTTAAAATCGATTTTTTATAATAAACTATTTACTAATCATAACATTTTGGTATCGTTGGAAAGCTAATATCGCAAGCTATATTAAGTAAATAAAATATTCTAATTATCATTGATAGACATTAATATACTGATATTTTTAATTAAAGTAATTTATGATTTTTTAAATTGGCTTATTTAAACAAAATTAAATTTTAAGAAATACACCGTTAGTATCATTAAATTATTAGCTAAATATTAATATATTAATATTTAGCTATATAGTATACTATACATATTATGTATGCATATGCATACTTTTATTAATTGGTATTTTAATATGAGTGCTTGATTTATCTTTCAATTATATCTTATTTATTTCTTTATAGGGAGGATAAATAATTTTTGTTATACACATTTTTAAATAATTTATAATTATAATGAATTATTCATCACGTATTTAAGAACAATTAGTAATAAAAACGATCTATTGTATATATATACTAGCCGATTTGGCCCGGTGTATGTGCGGATAGTTAAGAATTATTAGTTATTATTAGAAAATTGCATGTTCTAGGTGTATTTTAGAAATAAGAAATCTATTATTTATTTGATTTAAATTAATTATGTTATAAAAACAAATATTGAGAAATTAATATAATATACATAATAAATGGGAGTTAGCCCTATCTGAATTAGCCCTATCGGAGTTAGCCCTATCTGAATTAGCCCTATCTGAATTAACCCTATCTGAGTTAGCCCCATCGGAGTTAGACCTATCTGAATTAGCCCTATCGGAGTTAGCCCTATCGTAGTTAGCCCTATCTGAGTTAGCCCTATCTGAATTAACCCTATATGAAGTATCCCTATCAGAGTTAGCTCTATCTGAATTAGCCCTATATGAGTTAACCCTATCTGAATTAGCCCTATCAGAGTTAGTCCTATCTGAATTAGCCCTATCGTATTAGCCCTACGGAGTTAGCCTTATCTGAATTAGCCCTATCTGTGTTAGCCATATCTGAATTAGCCCTATCCGAGTTAGTCCTATTTGAATTAGCCATATCGGAGTTAGCCCTATCGGAGTTAGCCAAATCTGAATTAGCCATATCGTAGTTAGCCCTACGGAGTTAGCCATATCTGAATTAGCCCTATCGGAGTTAGCCCTATAGGAACACATCGTCTCTCAATAAAATAAGTTATATATATTCGTATAAGAACTGTATAATTATGAAATAAATTAAAATAAATTTAATAAGTCGTATGCAATTACCTCGCACGAAATTACCTCGTACGAGATTACTGGTAGGTTACCATTGGATGAATCTAATGTTATTAAAAAGCGCCTCCTATTGAATATTCGAGGCGAACTAATTTGTAATCTTAATTTGTAAATCCACTTTAATATATGAACACGGTACAATGTATCATTTTGATAGTGCATATTATTAAAGCGGAATACAATATGAGTATAACTGGTGTCTCCCGATATTGCATTTATTTCTTAAGTTCGTAGAATTGTTATATGTTTGGAGAAATATATATATATATATATATATATATATATATATATATTATATATACACATATATTTTCAATTATATTTTTTTCTGTATTATAATCTAATTAAAGTTATTACATAGATAACATTCACTTATATGATATTAATTTGAAATTTTATTATGAAATATGGATGAAATAAATAGTAAATTTATACATATATATACTTATAATCATAATATCATGTTTTAATATTTACAATATATATAATTATTTTTTTTAAATGTAATATAATTAGTAGAGTTATAATTATTAATAATATTAATAATATTAATTATTATAATATTATTATAAACTGGAAAAAGAAATAGAAATCAAACAAAATACTTCTAATAAATATTATTATTATTATTTAATAATTAATAATAATAGTATTATAAGTTATAATTATAATTATAATACTAATTATATTACATTTAATAAAATAATAATGTATATTTTATAATATATGTAAATAATGTATACTGTATAATATTAATATTATAATATTCTTTCTTCCAACATTCTTCAAAATAATATAACAAATTTTCTGTTGTTGTCGTCTGTTATAACAGTTGCTTAGTTATATTATATATTTAAATATATCAATACCAGCATAGCCATAGCACTATAGCATAATTTAATATTAATACTATTATCATAAATTTGATAGATGGTGAAACGTTAAAAGCATTCGGCAGCGCAGGGCAACCCTCCAAACGCGACACTACATTATATGTCTGCTCTGATATGATCCCGCTAAAACAAAATTTATAAATTTATAGAAAGCAGAGATGACAAAAAATAATTCATTACAAAGATACGTAAACTTGCACATTCATATACTAAGTCTGCAAGAATATATAGGAAGAAACGAGATGAAGAAATTATGGAGAGAATCAGTGCTAAATGTGAAAAGAGATATTTACAAGAAATTAAAAAAATTGAAAACAAATTAAAATCAGTCGACATTATTACTAATCCGTTAAGAAAGAAGTGATGGCCATACTTAGCGGAATGATTATTGGAAGGAAGATTGTATATGTGTGGAAATATGATGGATGGGTGAAAACTAGCCTAGGAATTATAAGAATATTAAAGAAAAATAATGATTATAACATTGATTATGAGATGGAATATGGCGACGACGAGAACTATTATATAACTAAATACTCTATCGCGGCGGATTTACTTATTGGGGAATTGAGGTTTCTGTAGTAATACTCTACCCGTTTAATTGAAAATTATTTGTATACTATTTTTATACTAATAAATCTACTAATAACTTCAACTATTTGTATACTGTTTTAATACTATAGTAATACTATAGTATAATTATAATTATTATAATTAACTATATTAGTATTACAACTAATAGTTAATTAATTTAATTATTATAATTAATTATATTATTATTACAGCTAATAGTTATTAAATGAATAATTTCAATACACTAATGATATTACATAATGTGTGAAAATTTCGTTGAAATTGGTACATTATTTTATTATTTGCGACATCAATTCCTATTCTTAAAAATATACCAATTGTTGGTGTCTTTCATAAGGGCATAACTTTTTTTCTATCTGATATAAAAAAAACTGAAATATACATTTGTTTAGTCTAGAACTAACGAATCCGAAGATATATAATACATCAATAAATAATAAACTTTCATTTTTTATCTGCATACCTAATATAAAATAGTATACTATATTATACTATAATCTAGTATATCTATAGATATTATTTAATCAGCCTGTCAACTTGTAAAAACATTTGTTATTATAGTATTGATTTATATAATATATTATATAGTTTCAATTTATATATAATATTATATATTATATATTATATAATATTTATTAATTATTTATATATCTTGATTAGGGGAGGGAAGGGGGTAGTGGCCGAGGACGGAGTAGTGGCCGTTTTAATTAACGCTTAAATGGTGCTTGATAGGATAACAAGTTCTATATACAATATTTAGATAATCAAAATATCTATAATATATAATAACATTTTTTTTAAATAATTAATTAATTACTCTAATTTATATTTCATAATCATTTTTTATCAAATTTTGAGAAAAACATGATTATATATATTTATGCTTATGTATGTGTAAGAGTATGTACATATATAATTAAATCATTGAATCAAATAAGGTATTTATGCATCATAACTATAATTATTTAATAATACATAATTAACAAAATATAAATCGAATACATTACGAGACACCTATCGCATTTTCTGGTACTAGCGGCCACTACTACGGCCTTGCATTATTGTAGTGCTTTTTTAATGCCTAATCAAATTATCGTTTCGTATCGTTTATATTATTAGGTTAAACACTTTATTTATAAAAGTTAAATCATAGTATTCTAGAACTATATAATTTCTAGTTAATTCAAAAAAATAAGAGCCTAAAATTCAGTATTTATCGATATATTAGAAATCTTCTAAGGCATATTAATTATCGGCCACTACTCCCTTCCCTCCCCTACATGATATAAAATATTTTAATTACATATTAATTTGATCATATATAATAAACATACCATTTGGGATCGTTATTACTAATAATTAAAAAATCAAAACACGATATGTTTTTCAACTATTTGATCCTCACAAATATCTTCAGGACCCGAACCCGAACCCGAACACGGGTTCGTAAACGGCCGTTTACATCACTAATGTTAATGTAATATATTATATTTTTTTAATAATAAAAAGTAGGTAATACAAAGTAGTAACCTATCTAATTGTACAAATTATATATATATATAACTATACTGAATATTATACATAATTTGAAATCGATAATTTCTGTTATACAACTCTTGATTTCGAACCACATTCTCGAATAAATATTTATCAATTATAAATATATCATATTTATATTATAATTATATTTGGTTAACGTTATATACAACCGTAATAATCTATATACATGTAAATAACTGAAATAAAATTGAAATAAAATATAACAGATGCTAATATAAACAAATATGTAATCGAACAGTCCATTGTTCATAATAAATGAGGTATTTTTTTGTTTATATATTTATAATCGCATAGTGCTAAATAAATACACTAGTATAGTAGTATCCTATAGGATCTATGTGTAGTTTAGTTATTACCAAATTATTTATCGTGTAATTTCCATTAAGATACGTACCATAGATTAATGCTTTTTTATGATCCGACTTAACGGACGTTATGAGTGCTCATCTTATAAACATTTTTCTAGCTCAGTGGTTTTAGGTTAAGTTAAGATGTTATAAGAAATATGCAGCACAACTTATTCAATTTTAGCTTATATTAACGATACGAAAGGTCGTTAAAAATTAGTAAAAAAAAAATTGAAAATTATTAGACAAATAATTTATAACGAAAATATACGAAAATATATGAAAAAAAGTAATTCTTATATATGTATTATACTTAGCTCTCATTCTAGTAGATATGATATATGTTTTGTAAAAAATATCAAAAAAATTGAAAACAAATATTTTTATTCGTTTTTGTATACCTTTTTAAAAAAAATTATTTTGTTCTCAAAAAATTTAGTAAAAGTGGTATGAATATTATATTTTTATATATTAAATATCTTTTTTTAATTAAACTTTTATTTTAATGATATCTATTTTCTAAAAATATCATAACAAATATCATCAAAAGGAGACAAATATATTGGTTTGTTTAATATACTTACTATTATACTTTGTAAAAAATATTATGTTTTTCTCAAAAAATATAGTAAAAGTGGTATAAATATCATATTTTGTTATAAATTAAATATGTTTTTTTTTAATTTTACCTTTTTTTTAATTTTTTTAAGACATAACAATAAAATGTAAAAAAAAATGTCTTTCATATATTTGAGTTTTAAAAAAAATCCTAGATATGCTATATCAGCTGAATGATCACTCTTAGGGTGTGTTTTTCGTCATCCAGCTACGCACAACGCGCGACATCGAATTTTACAAAGCCCTATTCACTACATGTAAACTTGTACGAGATATCGGACAGCGTTCGCCGAACAGCTAACTTCGCCGATACACCTTTTATTCCTATCCGCGCAGTTCTTCATTGAATTTGAATTCTAGAACGAACGGCGTCGCACGCATTTGAAGCTCCGCCCATGAGCTGAGTCATAAAATACGTCACAATCATAACGGTATTGCTATTTTTATGTATGCGCGCATATATTTACCAATAATTATATGATGATATATAGTTCGACGAATGGTTGACGAAAAACACTTTGTAAAATTCGATGTCGCGCGTTGTGCGTAGCTGGATGACGAAAAACACACCCTTACATTACCCGTCCGTCGGGCGAGTAATTTAACTGTATATTATTATATTCTATTATATTCTATATATACATATGTATATTATGTAATTATATACATATACACATTAATAATTTTTCTAATTATTAATTGCCATCACAAATATTTAATTATCTAAATAAAATAAAAAATGTATATATATAGCAGACTATTGTCTTCAATATTTTTAATGTAGTTGTTTTTAAATGTATATTATATATTTGTAATTAGTTATTTTGTTGTTGTGTATTATGTATAATTTTATACTAGTATAAATGTTGATTTCATATATATTGATTTTTGTGTTTTTTTGTTTAATGTTATTTAGTTTATTATATATTGTAGTTAGTTATTTTGTTGTATTGAATTGTATAATAATTATAAAAGTTTGAATGTTGATTTCGTATATATTGATTTTTGTGTTTTTTTTAATGTTATTAAGTTTATTTTAATATAATTCGTTGGACCAATTAACTGTCGCGTAGTAATAATATAACCTGCATTATATTAGATTTAATAATATTATTTCATTTTGGATTATACCTTGGCACTTGGAGGTTTGTACAAAGTTATATTGTAATAGTCTATATTATAATGTTATATATAGTTTTAACAGCATTAGTGTATGGTTTTTGTGTTGATTGTTTAAGGGTTTTAAATAAAAGTAATTTAAATAAAACGGTCCTCTATCATTTTGAGTGATGTAATATTGCCAACACCTATTGTGACCACTCATTATTACACATATATATATATATATATTGTTTATATTTAATAAATTATTTACAAATATACAGGGTTGGCAGAGTTAGGGGTTTTTGGGTATAACATTTTGATAATTGTAGGGGTTTTTAATTTTTGTTTTCATTATTATTTCTGGGTTTTAGTATATAATTAATTATTATTATTTAATTATCACAGTTCAATTAATTTACAAATAAGTTAATAATGATATATATATATATATATATATATATATATATATATATATATATATATATTTATATTGAGGAGTCTATTTATATCTGCTATTATTATATGTGATTCATTAAATAAATATTATTATTATATACACTTATTTTATAAATATATATTAATTATTTATATTTATATATAATAATATAAATCATTTATTTGAATACTTACCATTTTACAATTTACAATGTCATTAACCTTTATAATATTATATAAGTATATATTACAAAACTATTATATTATATTTATAAAATATTTTATAATTTATTTAATATATATATATTTTTATTTTATATTTTTTCTTGATTTTTTTATTTTTAAATATAAGATAAAGAAAAACCCCAAAAAATCATGAGTAACTTCAAAAACCTTAGAAAAAAATCCCCAAAAACCCAATAACCCAAAAACCTCACACATAAGTCTTATATTTGTGGGGGTTTTACCAAACCTATAGGTATCATAGGTTGTATACAAATATATAATAAAATATTTTTTTAATGGGCGACAACAACATCAAATATAATATATTACTATATATACATATCTGGTATAAAAGGTCTATAGACCTTTATGAGGAAACATTATATATATATATATATATATATATATATATATATATATATACTAGTAAATTATTACACATATTCAATTATTCTAATACATATTATTATTCTAATAAATATTATTATTCTAAAGGGGTTTCACACTAAATCGAACGCAATTATTAACTCGAATTATTAGAGGTTAAAGTTTAACTATATTTTTTAAAAGAGGTTTTACACCTACTTTTTTAGAATTAATAATTGCGTTTGAGTTGGTGTGAAACCGCTTTAAATATATTTATAAATATTATTATTCTAATACATATTGAATTGAATTGAATTGAATTTAATTGAATTCATTTAATTACGAATTATATTCATATAATATGAATAATAAACTAATAAATAAATAATAAAAATAAATAAAACGATAACAAAACGTAAAATAAAAAAATAATAATAATAAATAATTAACATAGTACGACGAATTATATGTACCGCAAAATAATAAATATAAATATATACATAATATGTATTACATATATATATATATATATGTATAATAATAAAAATAAATAATTATGAGATAGTAAGTCTCATAATTACAGGTAATTTTTGAAATTAATTATAACAATACGTGATTTAAAACAGTTCAATGATTGCGAATGGACAGTTTTATAATCTAGATTATTCCATACATTTAATATACGATTATTTAGGTAATTCATATGTACGAGATTTTGTAGCCACGAGTCCATGAACACGAGTACGATGGTTTGTCTGTAATTGATTGAGTATATTAGATAAATCGATATTTCATATATTATGAATTAGTTTATTTATCATTATTATATCTTTATATAAGCGTCTTAATGATAATGATTGTAAACCAAGATAATTAAGACATTCGCTATAACAAATATATGCCAATATATAAACATTAATTCAATTATTAATTTAAAAAAAAAATTAAAATTAAAAAAAAAATAATAAAATATAAAATATTATTTTTATTTTATATTAAGTATTCAGGTGATAATCCATTTTTTTATTTTTAACAATTTATATATATTTATATTGGGGTGTTGGGGTATTGTGTATAGGCTCATGGTTACGGCCTATAGCTGTGCTTGAATATAAATTATCGAGTATCCGGCAAGTAACTACCTATAGACAACACTCAACTCTAACAGCAGGCTCCAAGTGCCACACCCTGGAAACTACTCAGCTAGTAGGCAAATGCTGTGGGGGAGTTCGGAGAGAGATGGGCTCCGCTGAACTACTTGCCCAAGATACGCAAATGAATTCACAACAATATAACAACTCCATACCGGCTCGGACGTCGACCGGGTTAACAAGGTCCGCGTCATTTATCTCTTATCAGGATAAAGATTTAAATTAGCTACTGATGAAAAAACAATAAAGAAAATTAAGACACGACACAACACGTATATTGGTACTTGGAATGTACGTACTTTACGAGTAGATGGGAAGCTTGAGGAATTAATTCATGAATTAGATCGATATAGATGGAATATATTAGGTCTCAGTGAAATCCGTAAAAAAGGTATAAATGAAATACAAACGCTGGAGGGGCACAAAATCTATTATGTCGGAAATGAATCAAAACATATAAATGGTGTAGGCTTCATTGTCAATAAACAGATAACAAATACGGTTATGTGTTTTAATGCGATCAGTGACAGAATAGCTATCATTAGACTACAAGCAACACCATTCAATATTTCAATAATCCAGGTATATGCGCCAACAACTGACCATTCTGACGAAGAAATAGAAGTATTTTATAATAATTTACAAAATGTCATTAAAACAGTATCGAAGAAAGATATACTAGTAATTCAAGGAGATTGGAATGCTAAGATTGGTAAAGATACAATTCAGATATGGGGACAAATTTCTGGAAAATCATGCAATAATACAACTAACGAAAGAGGTCATCGTCTTCTGGAATTTGCTAAAACAAATGATTTAATAGCAGCAAACACATTTGGTTCACACAAAAACTCTAGAATTCAAACATGGCATAGTCCTGGAGGTTTATATCACAACCAAATTGATTACATATTTGTGAGTAAACGTTTCTCCACGAGTGTAAATGTAAACAAAACAAGATCATTCCCAGGAGCAGATATCGGTAGCGATCATGACATGGTATTAATGACGTTCACTCTTCGACTAAAAAGTCCAAAGAAAAATAAATTTGCTAGAAATAAATTCAATCTTGACAAACTAAAAGATGCAGGAATAAAAGAAATATTTAAGCAGCAGATTGAAAATAAAGTAACTGAACAAAAATTAAATGTTAACGATAATATTGAAGAGAGTATACAGAAACTAAACAAACTTATTATTGATACAGCAGATGAAGTTCTAGGAAAGTACAGAGAGAAAAAGAAAAGTTGTATAACAAATGAATTGCTAGACATGTGTGATCTGAGAAGACAATTAAAAAAGACGAAACATGAACCAGGAAGTAAATACAAGACTATCAATACTCAAATAAAAAGAGACATGAAAAAGGCAAAAGAAAACTGGATAAAACAAAAATACGCAGACTTAGGAAACTGTCTAAACAGGAACAATTCAAAGAAAGCATACCAAATCGTTAAAGACCTAACAAAAAGGAAGAATAAAATCGCTGTAAACATACAAGACAAAGACGGAAAATGTATCACTGATAAGGAAGATGTTTTGAAAAGATGGACAGAGTATTGTTCAGAATTATATAAACATCAAGCCAATGGAGACAAGTCACTACTTAATGTAAAAGAGCCAACAAATCAAGAAAACTTTTCAATTCTGGAATCTGAAGTTGAAGCGGCTATACAATCCTTAAAAATTGGAAAATCACCGGGTGTTGATAACATCCCAGCTGAACTATTGAAAGCTGGAGGACATATACTAACAAAAATATTTACAAATATATGTAATTACATATGGGAAACAGGAATATGGCCTTCTTGCTGGATAAAATCTTTGATAATAAGTCTGCATAAGAAAGGAAGTTTCCAGAAATGCGAAAACTATAGAACAATTAGTCTTATTTCACACTCAAGTAAAATTATGTTGAAAATAATCCTACGCAGACTACAGCACTTCACAGAAGAATTTTTATCAGAAGAGCAGGCTGGTTTTCGCAAAGGAAGAAGCACAAGTGAACAGATTTTTAATCTCAGAGTAATTTCAGAGAAGTACTCGCAACATAATAAGCCACTATACCACGTTTTTATCGACTTTAAAAAAGCTTTCGATCGTGTTTGGCATAGTGCATTATAGTCTACAATGAAAAGATTCAATATCAACTTAAAATTAATTGAAACTATAGAAAACCTATATAGTAAGGCAGAAAGTGCTGTATATATTGATGGAAAAGTTGGAGAATGGTTCCGGACAACAACAGGAGTGAGACAAGGATGTTTACTTTCGCCGACGCTATTCAATATAATGCTTGAACAAATTATGAATGACGCTCTAGATAAACATGATGGAACAGTAAATATTGGTGGAAAGATTATAACTAACCTAAGATTCGCGGATGATATTGATGCCTTAGCCGGATCGGAAAAAGAATTACATAATTTGATAACATTAATCGATAATACTTCACGTTCTTATGGTATGGAAATATATGGTAAAAAACGCAATTAATGACGAATTCTGAAGGTAGATTTACATCTAATATTAGTATAAATAACACACCATTAAAAGTAGTTGATTCATTTAAATATCTAGGAGCGATTATTGATGACAAAGGTTCTAAAGCTGAAATTCTATCTAGAATTGGTCAAACAATCGCAGCCTTATCAAATTTAAATGTAATATGGTATGACACTTCGCTACATCTTAAAGCCAAAATTCAATTAATGTAATCTCTTGTGAATTCAATATTCTTATATGCATGCGAAACTTGGACACTAAGTAAAGATCTGCAAAAACGAATACGTGCTCTAGAGATGAGATGCCTTCGGAGATTACTAAATATTAACTATAAAGATAGAGTCACGAACGTGGAAGTTAGAAGACGGGTAACATGTCAAATCGGCCCACACTCAGAACTATTAGCAAAGGTTATTGAAAAGAAACTCAAATGGTTCGGTCACGTTATTAGGTCTGACACAATATCAAAAACAATTCTGCAAGGAACTGTTGAAGGTATAAGAAGAAGAGGACGACCGAAGTTACAATGGCAAGACAATGTTGTCGAGTGGACTGGCATGGATATTGTAAAAGCAATGAGAGCGACGATGAGCAGAGAAGGATGTAGAAAAGTTATATGGAATTCAACGGCGCCCCTACGGCATCCAAATGCTATAGGATAGGTTAAAGGTTAAAAATATATTTATCTCATACTTTCTCTCTTTTTAGAGTAATTTTAATTTTTTAATTCTTAATTATATGTATACATAAAATATATATATTTTATGAGGATCTAAATTGTTTATTAATTTCGAATTATTCCTTTCCTGTTGAATGATACATCTGATTAATTATATATATATATATAATTATATATATATAATTATATATATATATATATATATATATATATATAAATATGTTATCACACTTGCAGCATATTACGCATACTTCGTTAATTGCGAGACTGGTATATTCATGCTATAGCTATCATATACGATATACTATAACATCGTCTATATAGAACGTATTTATTCAATATATATATATATATATATATATATATATATATATACATATACATATAAGTACATTATTTCCCAACTCTGTTCAAGTATATGTAGGTGAATTTCAAAAAAGATTCATATTTGCAAAGACTCTTAGTTTTCATTTACCTAAGTGCATTTAAAAAGTAGTTAGATCTCGTTATATAGGAATGTATGGGACTCACTATTTACCGGATACGGAACCTATTACCCCCCTCAAACTGGCCCCTAGATGCGGCTCTAATATTTAGGGGATATTACTCGAATACCGACACCCTAACAATAAATAACCATAACTTTATTATTTCTCAAGTACATATTTCCAAATTTTATATATAAGTATTAAGTAGATATATATATACATATAATAGCTATTTTTAAATTAAATTTAGTTTGTTTAACTCTGAGATAACAGGGGTGTCGATATTTTGCGCAATTAGGGTGAAAATGTATAACAATTTATGTTGCTTAGGTAAAAGTTTATAACTTTAACTTTTAAATTATGCAAAGTATACAAAATATTTTCGGCACAATGTAAAATATTTAATATTTCATACATTAATTATTTTTTGATTGGAATTATATTTTAGGAGATCTCTAGGGTGTCGATATTACGTACATGTCGATATTATAGCACTCTCCCCTATAGGATAGTATACTATAATATATATTTTACACATGATATTACGTAGTTTATAGTAGTTATATTTTAAATTCCTCTATATATATAAATTACAATTATACAACTATAAACTACGTTAAAAACATGTGTACAATTGAACTACTAATATAGTAGATTACTGTTGTTATTGATTACACATTAATATAACTATATATAATCTAAGTAGCCATTAATGTTATCACATGATCATGTATTCAATTCACTGCACTACCGATTAGCTATGTCCTCATTATTGATATATGTGAATTTCTATATGTGTAGTATTATTAAATAAAGAAAATGGAAATCACTATATATATATATATATACACACACAAACACACGTATATATATATATATATATATATATATATATATATATATATATATATATATATATAGTATATACTATATATAATAATATATTAATATATTACACATTATTAATATATAAAAAATAGGATGATATTTTGTTAAAATATGATTACGAATATAGTATTTTAATGAGATATTACCTGACGAGTACATATCCTATTTGCCCGGCCTTATTATAATGATGGGCTGGCTTAACTATGCCCCCGGGAAACAATAACTATTGTAACGCGTACGATTCACCTGTGTGTGTCAACCTGCCACTAGATAACACAATTAATGGCAACACCTCCACGTGGTTTAATATTCGTATGCATTTGATGGAAGCGCGTCTACTCATAACCGGCTATATAAAGTATACTTTGTAACCGTGTGTGTGTATACGTTATACTTTAATATTTATTATTTATATATATATATATAATAATGGTATGTAATGCAATACAGCACACGGTTTAACGCACTATTATTTACAATAATTATTTACATAAATAGGTATACCTACTTGTGTTTATTTTACTAAATATGTATTAAATATTATAACGTATTATATATTAATTATAATTAATCGTGATAATATTCTAAATAAATGGTATATATACATGCGACTATAGTATACTCCATAGAGTCATGTAATAATATAATAATTAAGTTATGTAATATATATATGTATATATATAGTTGTTTGTGTTAATAAAATAAATAATATAAATAATATAAATAATATAATAATACTTTATGTTTATGTTGCTAATGTACTACGATGTTAAAATAATAATAAATTAATCTACTATTAATATTATTTAACTATTCATCGCTATAAAAGTATAATGAATATAATGTTAATATGCAAAGTACCAATATAAATATACTTTATTAAAAATAATAAAACGCAAATAACAAAAATGAAAATGTAATATAATTGAAAACTGAAAATTGTATAAAAGTTGAAGATAACATATTGAGAATACATTTATACATGTTTCCTTAATTTTATATTTAAGTTTAAGATGATAAATATTTATAAATTAAATTGAGAATATATTATAATAAAGTTATATATGACATCAACATTCAAGTAAAATCATTATAATATATTTACTAAATGATAAAATATAACGCATATTTATAATATTTATACTTAATGTGTCCATTAAATAAAATTGATATATTCCATTATATATTCAGTATTGATAATTATCATATGATAATTAGGTCCATTCAATAAAATTGTAGTATTAATAGTTATATTTAAAAGATAATTAGATAATAAAAGTCATCATTTTGATAGGCATTATTAAAATACTAAAGAGATTCTCGATATAACAAAGTTCTGATTAATAACAATAGCTATGTATTTACTTAAGTTGTATTGTGATTTAATCAAAATATAAACAAGTTTATGACCTTTAATAATAAATGGAACTTTAGTCAAGTTATTCGTTAAAAATGATTAATTATAATTTTGTTTAATTATAATAAAATACATTTTATATATATAGCAGTGTCCCCAGATACAATAAATCAGATGCGAATAACACAGGACAACATATAGTATTATTAAAACAGCATTGTGTATAGAGGAAAATAAATATTATATTATAATTAATAATTATAGATAATATTTGTGGTTGTTTATTTAGATAGCTATACGTATATGTGAAACCTGAGATAATAGATTATTATTAATACTGATATTGATAATATTATTGTTTTAAATGATAGTGTATGAATGTTATATATATTTATAGCTTATTTACTTTTTCCCAACTGAGAATATCATTTACCCTGACTGAAATTTAATTTTAATTTTTATAATTTGTATTACAATTATGACATATCAGCAAAAATAATATATTTTTACTAATGGACTAGTTTTCTATATAATTGATACAAATTAGGAGAGGCATAGGCCTATGCATCATTATTAAAATTTGAGGTATCATTTATGATAAATGAACTATATATTAGATAAATATTCTTGTATTTAACATAATATATATATATATATATATATATATATATATATATATATAACTCAGAACGTGTAGCTAACTATAGTTCCCCGGATCTATAGTATACAGTGAAGAAAAAAAAGTAAAGCCTATCTAGTTCTACCTTGTTAAGTATTCGAAAATGGAAAATAATGATACATAATATTAATAATATATATAATAACAAATATTAGGCAATTTTATAACCTTTTATAAAACTACAAAATAACTATAAAGTGGAAACACATTTGACAAATATTATTTAAATAAAATAATGAGTAATTTAACACAACAACAATAATTTATAACAACCAATATATTATGTTTATTATATATATATAATATATATATATATATATATATATATATATATATATATATATATATATATACATATATACATACATACATAAACACATATATGGTGAGACGTAGAACCAAAAGTGTATCGAGCGGCGTTCCTTTTATAGGAAACCATTGATATTGAAACTGACAAACAATACAATTTATAAAATACAAAATGAATAACAATTTATACAAATGATAAAACATTTAATTACAAAATATAAATACATACATGGCTATGATATCAACCGATCGTGAAGCCTAAAAAAAGTATTTATGCAGATATATCGATATTACATAATGACCGAATTGAATTAAATTTAATTCGACATAAATTATATTACATTATAATCGATATATCTGTAGACTTCACTTTATAACATATATAGTGTCCTTATTATAACACAGGGTATAATTATTCGTACATGGGTACCGAATACGGACACCCCGTTATCTATATAATTAAAAGATTAAATAAAATTTTAAAATCACAATAATATCTATAATCATAAAATATTAATATATTATAATTTTTGAATACAAATAATGAGTCATAAAATATTAAGACCATTTATTGCTAAAGTGTCCGTATTAGGTTACTTTCCCCTAGTACCTGGTAAAGTTATGTCACCTTTTATAAAAAAAACAATAACATCGAAATATTAAAAAGGTGGTGCAATTGCATTATTAATATATTTTATTTAATCTATAGTATTTTTTATTAAATAAGTTGCCTCCTTACTAGAACTGCCGATTTACAAATTCGTAATACTTTGTATACTACTTTGATTGAATGTGTGTATGTTTCCAAGTTGACATTTTAGATATTTCGGGTATATTCGACTATATTTAAAGCAATTGCTCTAATATCATAATATCTATATAGTATACATATATATATATATATATATATATATATATATATATATATATATATATATATATAGTATATATACTTAACATATATATTAACGGTATTGCCCTACATGATTGGAATCACATAAAATAAATAGGACATCACTAGTGGAAATATCTGAATCATTTTATGAACCCCTCCCTCCAATGTACGGTATCCCATAGTAGTATGTAATTGTCCACTTTTATATATAGTTTTACAAATAATTAGTTGAATTTGTGAAATAAAAGTAATCAAATATAAAGTAAGAATATAAATTGTTTCTAAATATATAACCTACACCTACACATATCACATAGCTAGTGCACTAAAACATGCCTGGTTTATCAATGGTAGGTATAACGTTAATATACTGTTAAAATTAATGACTATAAAAAACAACTAGTTTTCGTTAAATACTATAGTATTTAACGAAAAATAGTTGTTTTTTACAGTCATTACATATAGGTAAAGGTTCCCAGAAAACAACAACATACAAATATGAACATATTATGAACATATTTTGGCTCTCATATTATGAACATACAAATATGAACATATTATGAACATACAAATATGAACATATTATGAATATACAAATATGAACATACAAATATGAGCATTGATATTATATTTACCTAGCTTCAAGCTCATGTGAACTCATACCATTATATTATATTATATGTGATTATATTTTGGCTATTAAGGCTAGGTAATTGTATATATTTATTTATATATATATAATACATTATCTAATAAATCAAAGCATTATTAAAAGAGTTGAAGTTTGAATAAGTGAAATATATATACAATAATTATTATGAGTTATAATACCTACATTTATTCCATAATATAATTATGACATTATTGCTAATATATATAATAAAATTACCAATTATATTTATCTTACATATACAATATTTATTATTCAGATAATATATATTTACATACACGAATTATTTTAAAATGATGACAAGAAAATAAATAAAAAATATGTTATAACATGCATATCCATGTATAAATAAGTATTGTAATATGTTGATATTTTTATTTTAAAACTGATTCTTTTGAGATATTTTTTACATAACAATAATTATATTATATGAATTCCCATAAAAAAATAATAAGATATTTTCGTTATTCAATTCGACATTGCAGATGAACTCTTTAACAGATTGACATGGATCTGTTTTAAATATATATTTCCATATTTAATTATTCTCGACCATAAAGCCAATTTGCATATATTATTTTTTATAAATGGGCTCATATCCCACAAAAAACCCAATGAACAAGTGTGGGTCATGAGTCATATACCTGTATTATAATAAGTACTCATTACCAATAATAATGTTTACATTATTATTGGTAATGATTACTTATTATAATACAGGTATACATATAGGAAATATCTCTACGGATATATCTGTATTAGTTACGAAATAAACTACTGTAGGATACTTATATATAGAGTATGAATAACGTATTAACGTATAGTTTTGCATTGCCCATAGTACCGTTCTATATAATACTATAGCGAACACTGTATGTTCGATGATAACATTATTCGATGATAACATCGTCGATACATAAAAAATACTTTACTCTATAGGCAATTATGCAATAACATAATGTATTAGTAATGTGAAACTTGTAATAAACCCAATTTTATGAAGGATACGCATGACTAGATACGTGATACCTGTGCATTATAATCGCTACAGAGAATCAGTGAGTAATCTATGTATATATATATATATATATACTCTAGATAAACGACATTATATTTGTATTCAAATTATATATCCCATATATAGTGAACTAGACAGTATCCATTTTAAATTTAAGTTTTTTTATAGGTAGTGTATTTTACATATATATATATATATATATATATATGTAAAATACATATTTATAAATTATACGCTTATTAAAATGCTTAAAGGATTAACATTCTATAAAGTATATGTTGTTGGATTACTCTTCGTACTAGGTAAGTTGATATAACAGCTAAATATGGGAAAGTAACTGAATACTGATAGTTCCAGAACACGGACACTCTCGGTATTTCAGAAACCATAAATCCTACAAATAAATATTTAATGAATACAATATTCATAATTATATAAAGAGTCTAAATAAGGATTTTTTATTTTTTTATTATGAAAAATAGTGCTTATATATCCAAAAAACTGATTTTTTATTACGTTTTTTAATTTTAGAAGAAATAAAGTCAACTAAAAACCTTATAATAATTATAATAAAATAAATATATATTTATATTCTACATATTGACATATAATACGTTACATATTTATCTATGCATATACTTCGTATGTATTAACTACTATACAATTGTACGATAGATTTAGATTTAGATGTAAGTCGCATTACAATATGAATAAACCTTCCACACTGCACATTATGTAATTCACTATTATTCTTTAGTTTCATTTCTGGGATATAGATCACATCATGCAATTGTACGGCTGAATGATAACGTGTTAGGTGGATCTACCTTGAAAACACATATAGGAAATAATAAAGATGGTAAGTTTATAAGTAGGAGAAAGTAACCGAATACGGACACTCTCGGTATCTTAGAAACCATAAATTCCACAACTAATCTCAGTGAATAAAATATTCATAATTATATAAATAGTCTAATAAGTATTTTTTATTTTGTTATTATTAAAAATAGTGCTGATATATCCAATAAACTGATTTTTGTATTACGTTTTTAAATTTATGAAAACAAATGTAAACGTAAAACCTTCTAAAGAATATGCAAATGTATATATATAAAACATAAAATTATATTATTAAAAACTCAAGCAATATTACATAATATTAAGATTTTAATATAATCATATTAAAATAATTAATTAAAAATATATTTTGCATTAATTTATATATATATAACATTCAAATATGCATACCCATGAACAGTTTCACAAAATATCCATTAACAACGTCAATTCCATGCTATTATCATTAAGAATTTACTATGAGATTATTATTTAGATAACTTTATTAGTTACTTATATTATCCTACATAGAAAAGAAGAAATCGGAGTGCACTTTATCTGATAAAACGATTATTCTAGATGGTGGCGACAATCTAAAAGAGAGAATTCATTTATATAATGTAAAACTTAGCGCTATACGAAGTGATATTTTAGGGAAACTTAACCCAAAGGGATCGTTCGCTTCAAAAGTTACAAGTGTTCTATCGGGTTAGTGTTATGCAATAATAAATGATAAAGGATCCTTTATAATTACAATATTAAGTATATTGGCAAATATATTGTCTAATATAAACATGAAATATCTTCAATTTATTTTGTGTATATATTTATATATATATATATATATATATATATATATATATAAATATATATATATATATATATATATATATATATATATATATATATATATATTAATATCGAATTGATTCACAACAAATACATATTAATATAATACTTTCATGTTAAGGAATCCATGATTTTAACAATATTCGATCATTTAACTATATACAAATATAATAAATCACTTAAATATTATTTAAGACCTATATTAAGGTTCCAGGCGATGCTTGAACCTGTGTCCTATATGATATATATATATATATATATATGAGTATACTTTAGGAGTATACTTTCAGACACACCAACAGTATACTATTGTATTAAGTGATACATCACACTTATATTAGCGTGAAGTAATGTATACCATAATTTCACTGTATTCACTATACTTATTACATAACAATGTTTATATGCTGAATACTGACATCGGCCCCCAATAAATCACGTGTCAAACAAAAGTTAAAATAAACATTTCGCGGCTGGCGTTATATTTCTCAGTAAAGTATTCACCGAGTAGTGAATTTGTGTTTTATATATACATACATATCATAATACCGTATGTTTATATATTAATATGATATTATATAAGCCCTACACGCATTGTTAACTGTAACTCTCGGTTAGTCACGTGACATATTGGGGGCCGATGTCAGTCTAAATCGTTTATATTTTATATCGATATATATATATATATATATATATATATTTGAAGAGTTAATATTTCAAATAAATATGTATATATCTATAATATACACATGTATATTTATATATTGAACCATTACAATAGGTCTCAAATAATATTTAGAAGTGATCATATATAAGAATGTATAGACAATAAATATATATATATATATATATATATATATATTAATATACTATATCGTCTCTAGTTAAAATCATATATATATACCTTATATACATAATAGTGGTTTCGAAGGGACATTAAAGACATTTTAATATAAATGCATCTAAGTTCTTGGATGGGGTCAAATGACTCCATTAATACTAAACAATTGAAAAAAACTATTAATTAATTAAAATGTCTTTGAAATGTTAACTCTTCACAGATAGGTAATAGTTAGCAGGTCACATATAACCACGCTTAGGCGTATCATCACATTCAGTGATGTCTCTATCGCAGTATTCTTCACTGTGTGACACTTAGTAATATATGTAAGAGTGACACTTATTATTATCGATACGAGATTATCACCACTATTTCACTATTTAATAGTGTACTTTTGTAGCAATAAAGTTAGAAAAATGGACACGTGATCAATAAGTCAGTATATTGCGTAGATGCAATGTTAGTCTGCATGTATGTCCGTCTGTCTAACTTGGAATGTTATTGCCATGCTAACACAACCACATTCGACGTTAATCGTAAATATCTAAAGTTTAGATTCTAAACATTTACCTTCCTATATATCAGCGATAAGCTCAATAATATCGCTAGTTCTAACTACCACCATACCCACACCCACCACAACCATTACCACACCCACCAGCATCTAACCAAGAAGACTACCTTCAATGCGCCTCTCACCACGTCACCAGTACCTTAGTGTTACCGTGGTCTACGAGATCCTCCAATATGATGATTCATCGCTACTACGAAGCCAGAATGTCCTCGGAGATCTGCGGATGGATCTCTTCTGGTATAACTAGTGTTAGTCCGCTGTCGTCCGTATGTATGTCCATATGTATGTCCTCGTAACACTATGGCGATAGTCGTTATCGTCTAGATCTATGTGTTTTAATACGATTATAATCTTATGTATAATATTTATTGGTTTATACAATAACAATAATTAAAAACTAACATTTTCACAGAGGCACTATGAAGTATTATATAGAAATTGTAGCAGTGATTCATCTGAAAATAGTTTTAATGTCCTTCCTTACATTTATTATAATGCCAAGCGTTTCAGGGGAACTTATTTTAATAATAATGTTTATTCTTATCCACAAGGTAATATATATATATAGAATTATTTATCTTTTTCCATTATATAATTACTACTTTTTTTAAATGTTTTTAAAAATATATATAAGATTAATCTGTACATATATAGAATTATTTATCTTTTTCCATTATATAATTACTACTTTTTTTAAATGTTTTTAAAAATATATATAAGATTAATCTGTACAGGTTAATATTAATTTAAAATATTTATACTTTTTAATTATGTTCTGGGGGTATTGAAAAAATAGAAAAAATATATATTGTATTGGTCTCATGAGATTAAGAAAGAAAAAAGTAGAAAACAAATATATATATATAGAATTATTTATCTTTTTCCATTATATAATTACTACTTTTTTTAAATGTTTTTAAAAATATATATAAGATTAATCTGTACAGGTTAATATTAATTTAAAATATTTATACTTTTTAATTATGTTCTGGGGGTATTGAAAAAATAGAAAAAATATATATTGTATTGGTCTCATGAGATTAAGAAAGAAAAAAGTAGAAAACAAATATATTTTGTTCTTATTCATTAATCTACCATTTTATTTATTTTAATATACGTATTTTATATATTTTGTTAGTATTATAGATTGTTATTATTGAATTATAATTTAATTAATTATAATAGACAGGGTGTAATATATGTATCTATATTTTATTTAATTGATGTACACATATATACAATATAATAAGTATTATATATAGTATGGCATATTATTATATATAAACTATATAGTATATTATAGACTATATATTATAATAATAGAATACTAATATTATAATTATAATAAATATATACATATATTTGAGCTTAAATATATACGAAATTAATATATATATATATATATATATATATATATATATATATATAATATGTATATCCTAGTATTCAATACTCGTGTTTAACTTGGATCTAACTGGGAAACTGGGGGAATCTGGTCCACACTTGGATCTAGGTGGTGTAAACTTGGATTTAGCTGATCCATATTTAACTAGTTGAAACTTGGATCATTATATCACAGTTTAATCCAAGTTATTTTTTAAACTGAGATCAACTTGGATCTAGCTGATCCATATTTAACTAGTTGAAACTTGAATCATTATATCACTGTTTAATCCAAGTTATTTTTTTAAACTGAGATCAACTTGGATCTAGCTGATCCATATTTAACTAGTTGAAACTTGGATTATTATATCACAGTTTAATTCAAGTTATTTTTTTAAACTGAGATTAATTTGGATTTAGCTGATCCATATTTAACTAGTTGAAACTTGGATCATTATATCACAGTTTAATCCAAGTTATTTTTAGTCCAAAATATTTATCTATAATATTACCAATTATTTATTATTTTATTAAATTTAAGTAAATTTATTGAATCTAAACTAATAAAAATAAATAACAAATATTGAATATTTTTTGATAAATTTATCATATTAAAAACATGTTTTTTTTTTTAAAACAATTTATTTAACCTATATATAACAGTATATAACTATAATATATATATATATATATTATATATTTCCTGTCACTATCACTTCCTGTTTACATATATTTTATTATAAGACGTATATTTTTATCTCTTATAAAATCAAGTAATATCATTATTCAGATAAGTAATACATATTTATAATTCATATATTATTTAAACTTAATTTATTAACTTTACATTAATATATTTATTTTATTGATATATATTTATTTACACCTTATTTGATTGCTTTTTCTATAGTTATTAATTTTGTAATTGACATTTTTCTATATAATATTTCATGCATCAGTGATTTTCTGTTTGTTTTTCTTCAATTGCTTTATACTTTTTTATGTACATTTTAGTTTTATATACATTTATTATATATCTTCTATTGAATTTAATTTCATATATATTTATTATATGTATTATAGAAATAATAAATAATTTGTAGAATTTATTTATTATAGTATTATATATAGATGCAAATAATTTAATTTAAAATAATTTTATATATCTTCTATTGAATTGAATTTTCATATATATATTTATTGTATGTAATATAGAAACAATTTAAATGATTTGTAGAATTTATTTATGTTAGTATTATATATAGATGTAAATAATTTAATTTCATATATATATGTATCTATTAGGTATTATATATTAATAATAAACATTATATATAATTTATTTATTTTGGTATTACATATTGATGTATATATATGGTTATCATTAGTCACATACATATTCTAATACAGTTTTTCTTGAGTTTTTTCACTATATAAATATATTTATTTATATTATATATAAATTTCATTCACTATTGATATTAAAGACTTAATTGATTTGCTGTGTATTTCATTTTACTTTGATAATGATTTAAATAAATACATTTTTTTTGTGTTCATTAAAGTTTATATTTTAAATTTGATTACATAACAATATTATTTCCAATATATGATTTTACATTCTATACAATTTTCTTGAATAGATTTATTTCTATTTTATATTTTGTACATCATACATTTCATATATGTGCCTATTTATATTATTTATTTAATTTGTTGCATATATATTTATATGTTTATATGTAGATGTAAATTTCATTATATTTCATTATCTTTTTAGGATAAGTATTGTATTGATTAATTTTATAATTATATATATTTATATATTTTCAGTGACATTATGACGCAAAAACAAGATATTAATGAATTAAAAAACTCTATTCAAGAACTGCGTACAGTTGTATCTGAATTAGTAAATAAAGTTGATGAACTAACTGCAGTTGTAAATAATAAAGATAAAACAATTATTGAGTTAGAACAAAAAATTAATAACCTTGAACAATTTTCAAAACAAAATAATATTATTATATCTGATCCTAAATTGAATTTTGATTTAACTCAACGTAATCTAGCACCATCTTTCATCACATTTGCAAAGGAAAAATTAGATATAATTATACAACCGTATGACATTGTTAAGATACATAAATTAAAAAACAACAAGAATAAACATAATAAAATTTTAGTCAAACTACACCATAACTCTACTAAATTTGAAATTATTAAAAATTCTAAAAAATTAAAAGGCACTGATACATATATAAATGAACATCTAACACAATTTAATTCTGATATTTTCTACAAAGCTCGACAACTTCGAAAAGATAAAGTGATATTACATTGTTGGACTATAAATGGAATAACTTTTATTATAAAAAACGAAGATTCGTCTCCAGTAAAAATAACAGATATAAATAAATTCTCTGATATATAAATATTTTATTTTGTATTTATTTTTCGTTGTCGTTTGTTCTAATTTCATATTACATTCTATTTTTAACATTTTATTATAATTGGTATTTACATATATTTTTTATCTATATCTTTAATCTTTTATATTATCTTATTCAATTTTAACTTTTTAATATTTGTACTATATGAACTTGAATGAAATCTATCCGCAATTTAATGTTGATCAAATTAACAATTTTAGTTCCAATAATGATAGTTTTAATAATAATAATTTCTCAAATTGTAATTTTAATTTTCTCAATGAATCCAATTATTACACCTCAAATGAATGGAAGTTGAATTCTAATAAAAATAATTTATTTAATTTTAATATTATTAACATCAATATTAGGAGTTTAAAAAAAAATTTTGATAAATTAATTATGTTTTTGAATACGTTTGATGATCATTTTGATATAGTTTCAATTACTGAAACATGGTTGAGTGATAATAATATTTTCATTTTTAATATTCCTGGTTATAACCATATATGTTCAAATCGTAAACATAAAAATGGAGGTGGTGTTTTAATCTATATACGTGAACATTATCAATTTAATATTCTATCTACCATATCAAATAACTATTATGACAACATATCAATTGAAATTATTTTTGAAAAATCAAAAAACATTATTTTCAGTATAATATATTTTCCTCCTACTTTAGAAAAAATAGCTCACTCTACATTTATTGATTTCTTGATAAATAATTTTCAGCAACATGTTAGTAATGATAAAAAAATGATTATCTGTGGTGACTTTAATATTGATCTAGTGCATATAAATACAAATAAAGTGGCTAATACTTTTTTTGATACGATGATTTCACTAGGTTGTTCCCATCTAATTAATCGTCCAACTAGAATCGACACTAAACATAATTCTTCATCTATAATTGATAATATATTTACAAATTTTAATCTTAATATGAAAAGATTTTCAGGAATAATTATTTCAGATATATCTGACCATTTTCCAATTGTTTTAAATTTACAATTGTCTACCAAACCTCAAGATAAAGTTAAATCTACTAAAATCAAACAAAATCAAATTAATGATAGAACCATGTTTAATCTGTTTGAAATTTAAAAAAAAACAAACTGGGAATTCATAAAAACTAACGATACAGAAAAATCTTGGAATTTATTCTTGGAATACTTTATCTTAAATTTTGATAGATACTGTCCAAAAATTAATAAAGCCTCCCACAAAAATAAACTCATTCCATGGAATACTCGAGATCTTAAAAAGGCTTGTAGAAAAAAACAGATATTATATAAAAAATATAAAATATCTAAATCTGAAAATGACTTATTTATTTACAAAATTTTTAAAAATAATACAACATCTTTAGTTCGAGAAGCTAAGAAAAAGTATTATTCAAATCTGTTAAAAAATTGCTCTGATACAAAAAATACATGGAATGTACTAAATAATTTACTTAATGTTAAAAAAAAATTCAAACAACTACCTGACAATTTTAATGTAAATAATGTGAATATTGTTGATTCTAAACAAATTGCTAATGAATTTAATTCTTTTTTTAGAGACATTGGTTCTAATTTAGATAATAATATAAATAATTGTAATGATGATGACTTTAAATTCTTTTTACCTGAACCTAATATACATAGTTTTTTTTTAACACCAGTAAGTTCAGAGGAAATTATTAAAGTATTAAATGAATTCAAACCAAAAAAATCAAGAGATCATTATGGCATATCCATGCAGTTACTTAAATGTATTTTTCCTGTATTGGTTTATCCATTTGTTTTTCTTGTAAATTTATCTTTTGAATCAGGCGTTGTACCGGATTTCTTAAAATTATCAAATATTATCCCTTTACACAAAACTGGTGATGATACATTTTTTAATAACTATCGTCCAATTTCTCTCACCTGTCAATTCGCAAAGATTTTAGAAAAAATATTTTATTCTCGCTTTTATAGTTTTTTATCATCTTTTAATATATTATCTCCTTCTCAATTTGGTTTTAGGAAAGGATACAGTACATCACATGCAATATTTAACCTCCAGTCACAAATCAGTACCTGTTTTAATAATAACAATATTGGCGCAATAATCTTTATTGATTTAAAAAAAGCATTTGACACAGTTAATCACAGAATATTACTTTTTAAATTAAAAAATATTGGAGTACGAGGCATTGCACTTAACTGGATAATGAGCTATTTAACAAATAGATATCAACAGTGTATATATAATGATGTAATTTCAGATAAACTAAAAGTCATAACGGGTGTACCCCAAGGCACCATCCTAGGACCCATTTTATTTTTAATTTATATTAATTATATTACAAAATCATCTTCTTTATGTAAGTTTACCATGTTCGCAGATGATACTACTTTATATTTTGAAAATACATCAGCCGAATTACTTAATTATATTTGTCAAACTGAATTAAAAAATATTAATAAATGGTTAATATATAATAGGTTATCATTAAATTTAAATAAAACTTGCTTTATGTCTATTAATTCAAGAACTATTATAAATATAAATTTAAATAACAGAAATATTGAAAGAGTTACATTTTATAAATTTTTAGGCGTAATTATAGACGATATATTAAACTGGAAACAACATATCTTGTTTTTAAAATCAAAACTAAAAAAAATCATATGGATTACCAACATTATTTCCAAATTTATAAATAAAAAAGCATTACTTCATATATATAATTCCATATTCTTGCCTCATATAAAGTATTGTAACATATTTTGGGGAAATACATATAAATCTAATGTATCATGCATATATATTCTTCAAAAGCGAATGATAAGAATTATATGTAAAAAACATTTTTTACATCATACTAATGGACTATTTATTGATAATTCTTTATTAAAAATAAATGAAATTACATATATAAGTACATGTGAATTTATGTTTAAAATTTTCAATGATCTTCATCCTGTTATAACAAATGCATTTTTTTCTGTAACTTCATCATCTTACAACACTAGGAGCATAAATAATTTCTCAATTATTAATTTCAAAAAAGAACTATGCAGAAGAACATTAATATACATTGGACCAATTACCTGGAATAAGCTTGATAATATTTTAAAAAATATTTCAAATTATAAATTATTCAGGAAACGTATGTATACACATTTGTTATCTTCTTACTCAGTATACTTATAATCTAAATCTAATTTTTCTAATTTTATATCTTTTATCATGTCTTTTATCTAATATTGTATTATATACTAAGATCCACATTTTATTCTTATTTTAATTTATTGACGTTTATGTAAAAATTAAAAAAAAATTAATACTTTTGAGTGTTTTACTTTACAATATTTTATTTCCCCGACATTAATAATATTATTTTACTGAATTTTTGCATTTTATATTTGAATTTACTTTCATGTTTTCTTTCTTTTTAATTGACGTTTATATAAAAATAATAAAATTAAAAAAAACTGTTAGGTATTTCTTTTTTCTTTAGTATTTTCTTTAGTATTTTTTATTTCCCTCCGACTAATAATATTATTTGACTTTATTTTTAATTACATAAACATTTTGTATTGAATCTTTTTTCTTGTATACTTGATTATACTTCTTTGTTTTATTTCTCTTTATTGACACTTATATAAAAATTAGTAATTAAACTAACATTTCAGTTTGAACAAATATTTTACATTCTTTACATTATTATAAAGTATTACAATAAAATTCCTAAAACTTATTTACTGAAAAAAAAAAAAAAAAAAAAAAAAAAAAAAAATGTTACATTTCTTACCACCTTTCTAGATATTCTTTTTGTTATGTTTTATTCAGTTTTATTCAGTTTTACTTCATTTTACTTCATTTTTTTCTTCTTTTATACTAATACATCTATATTTTTGTTTAGTGTATTATTTTATAGTACTTATTATTTATTTTAGTTATTTATTTATAAATAATTAAATGATGATTACATAATTTTATGGCAAGTTCAAACAATTTATATTATTTTTCTATTTTATTCATTGTATTGTATCTATGTAAACAGGAAGTCATCTAATATTTTATAATATTTTATTTATTTAGTTTTTTTTTGAACTTGCTTTAAGATTAAGGGTAATTGTCTCGATAAGCTTTAGCTTCTACAAAAACCCTGGTGCAAACCTAAATCTGATAATAATAATAATAATATATATATATATATATATATATATATATATATATATATATATATATATATATATATATATATATAATACCATATATTTATAAATACTTATAAAATAATTTACATCATATAAGTATTTAGGAATCATACTTATATTATATACTATAATAGTAGTTAATAACAAATATATTATAATTCGGATATCCCCGTCATTTACGGAATTAAAAGATCAAATAAAAATTTAAAATCACAATAATATCTATAATTATAGATGATTAATCATATAATATTAATATATTGTAATTTTTGAAGAAAAATAATAAGTCTTAAAATGTTAAGACCATTTTTTGTTAAAGTGTCCGTATTAGGTTACTTTCCACTATTTATATATATATATATTTTGAAATAAAATTTTACGGAGTTTTTAAATAATAATATTTTTATATTTTCATTATATAACTCATAATTCAATATAAGCATAACTCAATCATCTTAAATTTGAGACACACATATCTTCTCATTGTCGTCGTAATATATATATATATATATATATATAAATATATATATATATATGCGTTTTAAATCTAGAGAATGACACCTACGAATTACGACTTAGACGTACTGATAACACGACTGACTGGAAAAACAAACCACTGATACCGACTGACACACAAAAAATTGAATGGCAAAATTCCCTAAACTCATTTAAATTTGATCAAACAAAAAAAAAGAACAAAACGACATGACTATCATCCAATGCAAACTTACTGACCACACTGATAAATGCTAGATCTATATCAAAAAATATTGACTTAATAATTTCATACATATCTAGTAAACCTTACAATATTATAGCTTTGACTTAAACTTGGCTGAATGCTAAAAATAAAATAATCCCTGCCGAACTTGAAAATTTAGGTTACACCATGATATCTAAAAATAGAGATGATGGAAGAAATGCCGGTGGTGTTGCTTTGTACAAAAAGACATCATCGTCACATCATCCAAAGTCTACCAATCGACTAACTGTGACTTACTACTTACAAAAATAAAACATAACAATCTTTCACTGTCCCTACTTCTGATATATAGACCACCAAATAATGATTACCGTTCCTTCATTACTGACATTACTGACATTATACATGACCACTCTACCGAAAATATTTTAATACTTGGAGATTTTAACTTTCACGTAAATACGGACTTACTACATCACTATAAATTCAAAATGACTTACAATGAACTAAACCTCACTCAACATGTAAACTTCCCAACGCACATTCATGGAAATACCCTTGACTTAATTCTAACCTTCACTGACTCTAAACTGTTAAACAAACCCCCTGTCAGACATACTTTACTTACTGACCATTATTCCATTGATTTCACCATTACAATGCCATACACTACACCTAAACGAACAACAATCACATACAGAAACATCAACAAAATAAACTATGATGACTTTAAAAACGATATAAATAAATCAGTTATTTCATGTCACTTAACAGCCTACTCACTAACTGAATTACTAACAGACTTACTCAATAAACATGCACCACTAAAAACTAACTACTTAACCAAACACGATAACCAGCCCTGGTTTAACTCAGATCTAGGGAAATTGAAACATATTTTTAGAACTCAAAATAAGAAATATTTAAAACACCCAACAATAATTAACCGAACTCAACTGCAGAAATCCAGATACACTTACAGAACACTTTTAAATCAAACCAAAACAGACTACATTAACAACAAACTAAACCATTCACAACATGACTACAAGAAACTATTCAACATTACCAAAACACTTTTAGGCAAGACAAATAAAATAAGTCTTCCCACTACAAATCTAGATAAAACACTCTGCACTAGATTTGGTGATTTTTTCTCTGAAAAAGTAGAAAAACTTTGCTATAATCTAGATTTACAACGACAATTACTACCAACTGATACGACAATCCTAACTACAACCTGTAAACACACATTTACAGAATTTGAACGACCTACTATAACTGATATCTATAACTTAATTGTTACAGCAAAGACAACATCTCCTTCTGACCCTATTCCACTGAAAATGACTAAAATACTGGCTTCTACAATAGCTCCCATTTATAAACAAATAATTGATACTTCATTAATAACTGGTGAAATACCCAATAATTTAAAATACGCAATTATCAATCCTTACTTAAAAAAACCAGATTTAGATGTTGAAGTACTGAGTAATTATAGACCAGTATCTCAACTTCCATTACTTTCTAAAATTCTAGAAAAAATTGTAAACAAACAAATAATATCATATTTAAATACTTACGACTTACTAGACAGAAGACAAAATGCATTCCGCAAGAATCACAGTACAGAAACGACACTACTATCACTCTTTGACGACTTATACAAATCACTAGACAGCAACTTACCGATACAACTGATACTACTGGACTTATCTGCCGCTTTCACTGTTAAAAATAATGGCTATAAAAAACAACTAGTTTTCTTTAAACACGAGGTAAAGGGTTTTATATAAATAAAACATTTAGTTAATTTTAAGCAAAACTAAAGGGTTTTGGTAAACCTTTACCTTTTAGTGAATTATTACTAAAGGGTTTTTAAAAACCTTTACTTTTTATTAAATCATAACTAAAGGTTAATAACCCTTTACTTTTTAGTAAATAATAACTAAAGGGTTTCGAACCCTTTAGTTATACTCTCTAGCTGTACTAAAGGTTTTTATAAAATAAAGGTTCTATATATAGATTACATTAAAAGTCAAGCATCTCCACATCGAGTGTATACACTAAATATATTTACTATTAAGCCTATATTAATATATCATAGTTATAATATATATATATATATATATATATATATATATATATATATATATATATATATATTATAACTATGATAAATTAATAATAATAATAATAATAATAATAATAATAATAATAAAATCAGATTTGGTAATTGCCTGGGTGAATTATTATGAATATTGAAATAGACGTATTTTAATGTATTCACATTATAAGTATTTATATTAATTAAATAGAGTGAATAATATTACATGTGAATACAATAAATTAGTTAATTCAGAGTAAATTAATAAATTAGAAACAATTTTTAAATGAATGTAGTTGAAGTCATATAACCATGAAGGTCCGAAACCTATAATTCTACTCGTTTATCAACACATATTATTAAATAATCATTATAAAAATATAATTTTAAGTTTATTTTATAATGTTGGCAAAAGAAAATGCAACTTGAATGATATATCATAATAATTAGTAATATTTATTATTTAATTTTAAATTTAGTTTAACATTTTTTGGTTATAATTATCGGTTATCTGGAAGCAGGCCGCCGAGTATTATTATAATAATACAAGCGGTACCACTCACTATCTTCCAATGGTAATTTGTAAATTATGTAAACAAATCAAATAAATGTAAACAACTACCCTTTTGAGATGTAGATAAATTCAATATATAAATATTAAAATTTATATATTTCTTTATATATTTCTTTATATCTTTCTATATATTTCTTTAAATATACAAATACATAAATACTACATAAATTATATTTATTAATTTAATAGTTTTAATTAATATACAAAATATTATATTATCATATAATACATAAATATATTTATTCAATTATTTGAATATATATAGTTGTATAATATCTTATATAATATTTTTATGATATATTTTTATAATTAATAAATAGTTATTTATATTATAATTTATATGTAATAATTTATTCTAATTTATATGTAATAATAAACATTTATTAATATAATTTATAAATGGTGTAATTTTAATATTTAATAATATTTAACATTAATTATGAAGCCGATACTAGTAATTGTCATGACGAGATAGGTATTTATGATACCGTGAATACCCGCTATAGCGTGGATTGATGAATGTAAGTGGTTGAGGAATTGTAATATTGATTATTAGGTAGTCGAGAAATTATAATATTGAATATTAGGTAGTCGAGAAGTTATAGTCTTGAATATTAGGTAGTCAAGAATTTATAGTATTGCAAATTAATTGGTCGAGAAATTATAATATTGAATATTAAGTGGTCGAGAAATTATAATATTGAATATTAAGTAGTCGAGAAGTTATAGTAGTGAATATTAGGTAGTCGAGAATTTATAGTATTGCAAATTAAGTGGTCGAGAAATTATAAAATTGAATATTAAGTAGTCGAGAAGTTATAGTATTGAATATTAGGTAGTCGAGAAGTTATAGTATTGCAAATTAAGTTGTCGAGAAATTGTAATATTGAATATTAGGTAGTCGAGAAGTTATAGTATTGAATATTAAGTGGTCGAGAAGTTATAGTCTTGCAAATTAAGTTGTCGAGAAATTGTAATATTGAATATTAAGTGGTCGAGAAGTTATAGTCTTGCAAATTAAGTTGTCGAGAAGTTATAGTATTGCAAATTAAGTGGTCGAGAAATTATAATATTGAATATTAAGTTGTCGAGAAATTGTAATATTGAATATTAGGTAGTCGAGAAGTTATAGTCTTGAATATTAGGTAGTCGAGAATTTATAGTATTGCAAATTAAGTGGTCGAGAAATTATAATATTGAATATTAAGAGTCGAGAAGTTATAGTATTGAATATTAGGTAGTCGAGAAGTTATAGTATTGCAAATTAAGTTGTCGAGAAATTGTAATATTGAATATTAGGTAGTCGATAAGTTATAGTATTGAATATTAAGTGGTCGAGAAGTTATAGTCTTGCAAATTAAGTTGTAGAGAAGTTATAATATTGAATATTAAGTTTTCGAGAAATTGTAATATTGAATATTAGGTAGTCGAGAAGTTATAGTATTGAATATTAGGTAGTCGAGAATTTATAGTATTGCAAATTAAGTGGTCGAGAAATTATAATATTGAATATTAAGTTGTCGAGAAATTGTAATATTCAATATTAGGTAGTCGAGAAATTATAGTATTGCTAATTATAAGGTTGAGAAATTATAATATTGAATATTAGGTAGT
The DNA here is from genome assembly GCA_964019155.1 of Osedax fenrisi. Classification (NCBI taxonomy): domain Eukaryota; kingdom Metazoa; phylum Annelida; class Polychaeta; order Sabellida; family Siboglinidae; genus Osedax; species Osedax fenrisi. Next base: position 69,887,258 of record OZ025241.1, on the reverse strand, counting down.
CAAGAAGTTATAGTATTGAAAATTAGGTAGTCGAGAAGTTATAGTATTGAAAAGTAAGTGGAGAAATTGTAATATTGAATATTAGGTAGTCCAGAAGTTATAGTATTGCAAATTAAGTGGTCGAGAAATTATAATATTGAATATTAAGTTGTCGAGAAATTGTAATATTGAATATTAGGTAGTCGAGAAGTTATAGTATTGAATATTAAGTGGTCGAGAAGTTATAGTCTTGCAAATTAAGTTGTCGAGAAGTTATAATATTGAATATTAAGTGGTCGAGAAATTGTAATATTGAATATTAGGTAGTCGAGAAGTTATAGTATTGAATATTAGGTAGTCGAGAATTTATAGTATTGCAAATTAAGTGGTCGAGAAATTATAATATTGAATATTAAGTTGTCGAGAAATTGTAATATTCAATATTAGGTAGTCGAGAAATTATAGTATTGCAAATTATGAGGTTGAGAAATTGTAATATTGAATATTAGGTAGTCAAGAAATTATAGTATTGAAAATTAGGTAGTCGAGAAGTTATAGTATTGAAAAGTAAGTGGAGAAATTGTAATATTGAATAGTAGGTAGTCAAGAAGTTATAATATTCAATAATGTATTGTAATTGTAATTTCGTATTTAATTTATATGTGCTATTTAAATTTTTTATAATTTATTATATATTATTTATTCGCAAATGTAAAGTAATAATAATCGTTAATAATTATAAAATAGTTTAATTTCGTCATAAAATCTAAAAATCTAAAGCTGAATATTATATTTTTATATATTTCTTTTTATAAATACATATCCCAATGTAATATATAGTAAGAATAATGTATATAACGTGTATATAAGCGTAATTTAATATTATATTTAGATATCCCAATATAAAATAGTCATTTACTAAACTATTTTATAATTGTTAATGATACTATTAATTTATAATTATTGTAATACCCCTATGAAAAATAAACAACAGAATGTTAAATTTACGATTTTATGGTAGGTTTACTTAACGTTTTTTAATTAAAAACAGATTTATATATATGTTTATTATTATTATTATTATATATCTATATAGAATATTAAATTATCTTTCATAAGGTATATAAAACGTATATTAATATTTAATATTGAATGTTTTAATATACTAAATTAAAAAATAGTTTAATCAAATTTAATAAATGATCGATAATGTGATTATATATATTATAAACTAAATATATATAATTAAATATGATAGATATTATATCAATTAATTATATATACTTATACAAAATTGTATATAATATTTTATATACATATCTTATATAAAAAATATAATCTAATTTACTAAATATACTAAATTAAAAAATATTTTAATCAAATTTAATAAATGGTCGATAATGAGATTATATATATTATAAACTAAATATATATAATTAAATATGATAGATATTGTATCAATTAAGTATATATACTTATACAAAATTGTATATAATATTTTATATACATATCTTATATAAAAAATATACTAGAAAAATGTAATCTAATTTACTAAATATACTAAATTAAAAAATATTTTAAACAAATTTAATAAATGGTCGATAATGAGATTATATATATTATAAACTAAATATATATAATTAAATATGATAGATATTGTATCAATTAAGTATATATACTTATACAAAATTGTATATAATATTTTATATACATATCTTATAAAAAAAATATACTAGAAAAATGTAATCTAATTGACCATAGATTCTATGATAGAAACATTATTTACTAAATAAATTATTAAATTTATATAATTATAAAATAAGTATTATTAATATAGTAAAATAATAAATATGTTAATATTATGAATAAGTAATTTTATATATTTGCAGATTTCAAACTATATACAATTTAACTGAACGAAAAATAATGGATAACATACATAGGTTATGATAAATTATATATAAATATAGACAGATATTTATAAAAATACCATGAGTGTCATAATTGGTAAAAAATGTGAATTCTGTATGTTAACATTTAATAAATTTTCAAATTATATTAAACATTTAAATTTAATACATCCAAATAAAAATTGGTATAAATGTATAGATTTAAAATGTAATTATAAAGCATCTAAAATAAAACATTTATTAAGACACGATATAAGGAATCATTTAAGTAATTATTTATTTAATAATAGTAATGATATTAATACTATTATTGAAAATGTAGAACAAAATAATAGTTTGTGTGATAATGATGAACTTAATAATAATTATGATAATGTGGATGACAATAATAGTTATAATAGTAATGTTGATGAACGTAATGATATTTATGAAAATGTAGATGATAATAATATTTTTAATAGTAATGAGAATATGAATGATGAATATACTAACTTATTTACTGAGATATCAGAAGGATTTAATACTTTATTATCAGAATTTATATTTGATATTCAAGAAAAACATTTACTTCCAAATTCTGTACAAACTTCATTGGTAACAAAATCAAAAATAATTGTTGATTATGTATCCAAATCATATAAGAAAATAATGTTAGCAGGATTATGTCAATTAAATATTAATTATTTAGAATCAAAAATACTAACTAAATTATTTAATTATGATTTTAATAAAGAATTTGCATTATTAAATACAAACTATAAAATTGAGAAATATTTAAAATGTAACTTAAACTATATTGAGCCTATAAGCTACCGTTTTGATAATACTAGTAAACATCATACGTTTCATTATGTGTCAATAATAGATACACTTTCACAATTTTTAAAACATCCAAATATTCAAAATAAATTAATTTTAACTCCGAATAGAAATGTTGACTTTTACTCTGATGTATATAATGGTAACAAATGGATTCATGAAACAACTTCAAGTTATTGTCACATTAATCTACAATTTTATATTGATGAATTTTCTATAAGTAACCCTCTTGGTAGTAGTAGATCACAATATAAAATAACAGCAATTTATTTTATAATGCTAAATTTACCTTTAACTATAAGATTTAAAAGAGAAAATATATGTTTGTGTTTACTAAGTAGATATAATATTTTAAAATTGTATTCATCAGGCTATGACTTGTTATTTAAACCTTTAATTAATGAGCTTAAATTATTAAATAATGGAATATCAATTATATTAAAAAATGGAAATAATTTTAATTACAAAGCTTATATGTTATTTATATCATCAGATAATTTATCAGCAAATGATATTGGTGGATTTAGGTTATCTTTCAATTCTGGTAATTTTTGTAGATTTTGTTTAATTCACTATGATAATTTTCGAGATGAACTTAAGTCTACCTCATTAAAAATAAGATCCATTAGTGAATATTCTCAACATTTGTCAGAAAATTCATTTGGTATACGTGCAAAATGTTCATTATTGGATGTACCAAATTTTAATATTACTACGTCTTTACCTCCAGATATTATGCATGATTTATTAGAAGGAGTCATTCCCTTAACTGTATATAAAGTCTTAAAATCATTATATAATGATAAAATAATAACAATTTCTAGTTTGAATTATAATTTAAAAAATTTAGAATTTCCTACATCATGTAATATTCCTGTAGTTTTTGAAAATACATTTTTTTCAAAAAAGGCAAGATTATTGGCACAGCTAGTCAAAAACTTGAACTATTCTATATTCTACCTATGTTAGTAAATATTGATTTAAATAATAATAAAGCATGGCAGATATATTTAATGTTAAGAGAATGCTGGGATTACATATATTCAAATAAAATAAAAACTATTGATTTAAAATATCTAGAAGAAATTATTGAATCATACTTAATGAATTATGCTAATTATTTTGGAAAAGAAAGTCTAATTCCAAAGCATCATTTTATGTTGCATTATTGTTATTTTATAAAACTATATGGGCCACTACGTAATATATATTGTATGCACTTTGAACGAAAGCATCAATATTTTAAAAGGTTACAAAGAAGTACACTGAATTTTATCAATGTAACACATACACATAGTTTTAGACACCAAGTCAACTTTGCAAAAAATATTAATAATACAGAATTTAATGATATATCTATAGATAATAATAATATAAGGAAAATACCAATTGAGAAAATAGCTATTGAATTATTAGACAAGATATCAGAAAAGTTTAATACAACAATCGATAAATTCATAAATATATCAAAAATGATTATAATAAATGGTATTGAATATAATACAGATGAGTCAATAATATACATTTTAGAAATACATAAAGTTTTAATGATACCAATATTCTTTAAAGTCCGATATATTATTTTGTTTAATGATAAATATTTTCTTTGTGGAAATATATTCATACCTAAAGTATTTGACTTAAATAGATATGCATACCAACTTGAATTTATTGATGAATGGTATATATTAGAACCTGGTCAAATAATAGATACATATAGCCATAGAATATATAAAAATATAAATAATTGGTATGGTTATTCATTATTTAATATTTTACATTATCCTGATATGTCATATTTTAGTGATAATGAGAACGAATATATATATCATGACCTTCTACCATCTTCTACCACCCAAGCGTCTTCAATTGGTAATATTTCACTAAACCAAGATGTATATGGATATAGGTTAATATACAATATAATTAATAATTTGTTTTATTGAATATTGATCTTCACTAAAAAGTAACTATATATTTTATAGAAAATATAAATTATCAAATACTTATATATTCTATAATATTTTACATTATCATATGTCATATTTTAGAGAAAATGAGCAAGAAATTCGACCATCTATGATTCAAGCGTCTTCAACAAACTGTTTACCTAATGTTCAACCCTCACTAACCCAAGATCTATATGGATATAGGTTAATATACAATATAATTAATAATTTGTTTTATTGAATATTGATCTTCACTAAAAAGTAACTATATATTTTATAGAAAATATAAATTATCAAATACTTATAAATTCTATAATATTTTACATTATCATATGTCATATTTTAGAGAAAATGAGCAAGAAATTCGACCATCTATGATTCAAGCGTCTTCAACAAACTGTTTACCTAATGTTCAACCCTCACTAACCCAAGATCTATATGGATATAGGTTAATATACAATATAATTAATAATTTGTTTTATTGAATATTGATCTTCACTAAAAAGTAACTATATATTTTATAGAAAATATAAATTATCAAATACTTATATATTCTATAATATTTTACATTATCATATGTCATATTTTAGAGAAAATGAGCAAGAAATTCGACCATCTATGATTCAAGCGTCTTCAACAAACTGTTTACCTAATGTTCAACCCTCACTAACCCAAGATCTATATGGATATAGGTTAATATACAATATAATTAATAATTTGTTATGGTTATATAATATAATTAATAATGGTTATTAATATATAATTTTAGTAGAATTGGTACTGTAGTACAGTATTATGCAAATAAGTATACTAATAATAAGATTGTACAGATTTATATTTATTTAATTTAAATATATAAATATAAAATATTATAACAATAAATTAATCTTAATAAAATGAATGATAAATTAAAAGTCACTTAAACTTAAAATAATCTACTTATGTTTTTAACTTTTCTTAATAATTTATAAATACTTATTAACAATAAATTAATCTTAATAAAATGAATGATAAACTAAAAGTCACTTAAACTTAAAAGAGTCTACTTATGTTTTTAACTTTTCTTAATAATTTATAAATACTTATTTCATATATATCATCATTACAAATATTAGGTTTTACATTATTTTATTACATTTTTTACATTAATACAGATACTAAATGATGCACAGCTCAGATACGGCTTTATAGGAGAATATAATGAAGTGGACATTATTATTACCTATTTACCTAAATTAGTAAAATATGTTAAACCGTCGAACAATGAAAGTTTCAATAATTGTTATGAAAAATACAAATGGTGTATTGGGTCTGGCAATGAAAAAAAGAAAGGTGTGTATTTGTATTTTATTATACATAATTGATATCCTATACATCATATACATATTATACATTATTGATATCCATACTAATTTTATATAACTAATATATACATTGATTTAAATAACGCAAACTCAAAAATATGTATATTTTTTTCACATGTGATATTAGATTAATAATACAATTAATTTATAACATGGTAAATTAGTAATAGAATATTGTATATATTAGCGCTAAATATGTTGCTTATCAAAGATATAACACACCCTATCTACACAATGTGATTAATACCTATATATATTATATAGATGCAGAAATTGAATTATGCATAATGGGGATATCGTTACTTTTGAAAGAAGATTCATCATATATACTTACTAATAAAGCTGTTAGTACTTTAAGTAATTTAAAACATTTAATAAAAATTACATATTATTACAGGAAATATTAAAGCCATATCCAACTATTCTTGAAAATGAAGGAGATTACGAATTAAGAATAGATAATCTACTTATATGTAGAAATTCGTCATTTAAACGTGTATTTGTTTCGTGGTTTTATTCGTTTTATATATTCAATATTATTTTTACTCCTCCTATTAATAAAACACTTATTTTCATTTCCAATTATATATTTAAAATCAAGTGCAGTTCAGTACCACGATGTGTAATTGGATTATATAGGAAATTATAATAATATATTTTTATTTTATTTTATTGTCATATTATTTTTATTTGTGTTTATTTTAATAAATTTTATATTTTATATCAAATATTTCTAGTATAAGTTCAAAACCCTTTAGTTAATATTCTATTAAAACCCTTTAGTTAATAAAATTCAAATAACCTTTAGTTCAAATAAGTTCAAAACCCTTTAGTTAATATTCTATCGAAACCCTTTAGTTAATAAAATTCAAATAACCTTTAGTTCAAATAAGTTCAAAACCCTTTAGTTCAATTAAGTTCAAAACCCTTTAGTTCAAATAAGTTCAAAACCCTTTAGTTAATATTTTATCAAAACCCTTTAGTTCAATTAAGTTCAAAACCCTTTAGTTCAAATAAGTTCAAAACCCTTTAGTTCAATTAAGTTCAAAACCCTTTAGTTCAAATAAGTTAAAAACCCTTTAGTTAATATTGTTCATAACCCTTTAGTTCTTTATGTAGCAAAACCCTTCATGTTTCACTAAAGCTTTTACTAAAGGTTACTCAAACCCTTCACTCAGTGGACCACTAACTAAAGGTTTATTCAGCGAAAACTAAAGGGTTATTTTTAACAATAATTAACCGAACTCAACTGCAGAAATCCAGATACACTTACAGAACACTTTTAAATCAAACCAAAACAGACTACATTAACAACAAAATAAACCATTCACAACATGACTACAAGAAACTATTCAACATTACCAAAACACTTTTAGGCAAGACAAATAAAATAAGTCTTCCCACTACAAATCTAGATAAAACACTCTGCACTAGATTTGGTGATTTTTTCTCTGAAAAAGTAGAAAAACTTTGCTATAATCTAGATTTACAACGACAATTACTACCAACTGATACGACAATCCTAACTACAACCTGCAAACACACATTTACAGAATTTGAACGACCTACTATAACTGATATCTATAACTTAATTGTTACAGCAAAGACAACATCTCCTTCTGACCCTATTCCACTGAAAATGACTAAAATACTGGCTTCTACAATAGCTCCCATTTATAAACAAATAATTGATACTTCATTAATAACTGGTGAAATACCCAATAATTTAAAATACGCAATTATCAATCCTTACTTAAAAAAACCAGATTTAGATGTTGAAGTACTGAGTAATTATAGACCAGTATCTCAACTTCCATTACTTTCTAAAATTCTAGAAAAAATTGTAAACAAACAAATAATATCATATTTAAATACTTACGACTTACTAGACAGAAGACAAAATGCATTCCGCAAGAATCACAGTACAGAAACGACACTACTATCACTCTTTGACGACTTATACAAATCACTAGACAGCAACTTACCGATACAACTGATACTACTGGACTTATCTGCCGCTTTTGACACTATCGACTTTTACATTTTAATAGAAAGACTTAGATCTATCGGTATAGGGAAGGTACCTATAAAATGGTTTTCAAATTTTATCCGGGGTCGGAGTTTTTCTATTAAAATAAACGAAACATTATCACAACCTTATGCTATTAAATATGGAGTCCCACAGGGTTCCACTCTTTCTCCCATACTATTTTCCATTTATTTACTTCCACTCAACAAACTACTGACTAACTTCCCACACGTGAACTATAATCTTTACGCTGACGACATAGAATTACACGCCCAATTCATTCACTCAATTAACTTACAATCATGTTTAACCTCACTGCAAATTTGGCTTACAAAACATAATTTGTTACTAAATCCAACAAAAACTGAACTAATCAACTTTATAACCAATTCCACGATCAATACTACAGTTCCACTAATAAATATAAATAACATAAATATAATACCGACTGAAAATACAAAATACTTAGGTTTCCACTTTACTAACAAACTCGACTTTACTAAACATATCAGTAAAATGAAACAAACTTCTTCCTTTCATATATATAATTTAAAAAAACTAAGACCATACTTAACCAAACATACAGCTATAATTCTATCAAATTCACTGATAATGTCTAGATTTCTATACTGTAACTCTTTACTAGCCGGAGAAAACAAAACAGTTACTAAAAATATTGACAGATTAGTAAATAGAACTACTAGAATTATTTTTAATCTAAAAAACACCGATTACACTACTATAATTACGAACTTACGGAAATAACTAAACTGGCTACCTACAATTGACAACATCAACATTAAACTACTAACTATACTTTACAAAACTACAAAAACAATTCAACCTCATAATGTACATACTTTACTTCACAAACAAACCACTAACAGACAACTGAGACAAACATATAGACTTGACATACCGACTACACGACTACGAAAGTACGGTAACAAACGATTTAGCTGGAGAGGTGCAACTCTCTGGAATAAACTTCCCCAATCCATACGCAAAGAATATATCTCAATCACCACTTTCAAATATAAACTCAAGGAGCTATTCAAAATAAATACTATTACTACTACAACATATATGTGTGTGTGTGGGTATATAGTATACAGTATTTACTATAAACTTAATAATTAACAAATATACACTATTACATAACATTTATGCCTTATTTGAAGAGTATTTCGAGAAGCCCCCCATCGCTCTAATGCACGTGGCCGTGCTGGAATACGCCATAGTAGAAGAAGACGGTAACTTCATTACTAGCGATGGAAAACTTCTTCAACCTGAAACATGTACTAGTGTTAGTTATTCATTGGTCGAGGGTTTTCAAAACGCTAGAATAAGAAGCGTGTACCTATGTATTAAGTTCGCATTAGTCGTGAGGAAATTTTTAAAGGCGAACTAAAGCAATTAACCTTATAAATTCAATAATTGACGAAAAAAATTGTATATTACACTTATGAATAAATGGTGCCAAATCGCTCCAAACTTGTGATAAAGGAAAATGGGGATGAGAAATGTAATCTTTTGAAATGCAATAGATGAAATCGTTACACTCGAGGGCTTGTTCACCCCATATAAGGACTGGGCAACCCCGAGGTTTCCGTTATTTGTCTATAGTTCTCGTTACTTGTGTTACACAGTTGTTTAGTGATGAGATTATCTTATTCATAGATGTTATCATTTGAATGTATAAATTATTTCATTTAATATATACGTTTTATTATTATGGTGACATAGCTCGAAACACTGATCGACTTAGTCTACATGACAGATATACCGACTTTTTTTGTTTTTCCATTTATTTCAATGCGTTATAATTACAATAAGTAATCCATCACTAACCTAATCATGATAATGCCATAACAGTAACTAAAGCTTTATCGAAACAGGGGGTCAAACCTAAATTAAGGAGCACTAACACTAAACCCTGGCGGTTAGACGCCGTAGTTTACGATGAGGTGTTCGTGATCAGTCAGTTCTGGGCGTACGGACATTACCATAGGAGTGTGGAGAGTATACCACGCCTAGGTATGTGTGCGTATGCGTATGCCTATGTGTGTGGCTATGTGTGTGCGTGTGTGTATGTTCGTATGCGTGTGCTTATGCATGTGGCTATGTGTGTGCGTGTGTGTATGTTCGTATGCGTGTGCTTATGCATATGGCTATGTGTGTGCGTGTGTGTGTTCGTATGCGTGTGCCTATGCATGTGGCTATGTGTGTGCGTGTGTGTATGTTCATATGCGTGTGCTTATGCATGTGGCTATGCGTGCGCGTGTGTTTGTGCGTATGCGTATGTGTGTGGCTATGTGTGTGTATGTGTACGTGTGTACATAGGTGTGTACCAATGTGCGTGTGTGTGTATCATGTGTATATGTAGCTATGAGTTAAGGACGTACAATGTACGACGTACATTGTACGTCGTACATTGTATAATGTATGATTTTCAAATAATATATATCACACATGGATACAAATAGCGAATACATATATTATATATAATATTCTATAATTCACATAGTAGTAATCACGATGCGAAACAATTTTGGTCGATAACACATTATTTCATTTCTTTTTAAAGGTACAAATCGGGAATTTTTAAATTCTAGGGAAAAGTGAAATTTGTTCCATCGAATGTATAAATTTTATCATTTGTATTATACATAGTCTGTCTTCAGTAGTCGTTATATAATTTTGATTGAGCGGGTAATTATAATGTCTAGCATGTGTATTAAAATCATGAGAATAGTGAGTTACATTATTGTAATATGAATAGTCTGAGAGTCAGTAGTTGTGCAGTGTTTCTATTTAAGTATACTTAAGAATACCATACGTGTGTGTATTGGTTAAGATTAAGTAGTGGAGTAGTAGATCGAGTACTAATCTGTAAAATGTATCTAAATTAATGTTGTTATTAAAAGAGATGCCTAGGTATTTGTTAGAATTTATGGGAATAACTTAATATTGGTTTATTAGAATGTCAGGTAAGACAGTAGGGGTATTATTTAGGTAATTAGATTATATTTATGTAATAGTTCAGTTTTAATGTGGTTTAATGTGGTTTAATAGAATACTAAAGATATAACCTATAGTATACTATTTGTTAGCTAGATTTATAGTTCATTTATGCAGTTTTATATTAAGGTAGATTTAGTTATCGGTGCATGTATACATGCATATATACATAATAATATATATGAATGAATGAATGAAATCAGTTTATAGACATACGACATACTATGTATATCATACGTCTATGGAGGATCAGTGAAAGCCTAGGCTTTATTTGGTCGATACCTCCAATATGTTCATGTACAGATTACAATATTAGTAAAAGTAATAATATAATAATAATGATTCATGTTTTATCATTAATGATATAGAAAGAATTTATATATATAAAGTATTTATATTTTAAAATTTATATATACAAAGAATTCTTTGTAATAAAATAGAAGATACATATATATATATATATATATATATATATATATATATATATATATATAAATTAATACAAATAATAAAACACTGTTCATGAACATAAGTTATCATCATATTTCTATCCATTACATTAAAGTAAATAATAAAATAAGATAATAAAATAATTATATAATATTAAAATGTATTAAAATATATATTAGTAAAATATGTAAATTTACAATATTGAGAGCTTAAGAACTTAACAATTGTTAATAAAAATAGTAAATTATTATAAATATGTGTAAAATAAAAATATCTAAAAGTATGTTATAAAATTAAAACTACTAAACAAAAATTAATCATCTTTCAATAAGACGTGCAATGGCGCCACATTCATGTCAAATTACAGATGACTAATAATACCAATAATAATTTAAAAAATATTTAAAACAATAAATGAAACAAGATGTAAAACAAATATAAATATTAAAAAAAAAAATATTAAAATTTATAAAATATATAAAAAAAAAACTAATATTTACTTATAAATGAATATTTTAATGTTTTTTTTAGAATAAATACATTATTAATATTCTTTTTTCGTAAAAGATTATTAAACATTAATTCATTATATAACTTTGGTCCTTTAAAAAATATTGTATTTTTTAATTTATTTGATTTCATAAGTGGTAGAATAAATTTATTTTTAGTTTATTTAACTTGAAATATGAGTTATAAAATGAGTTATTCCGAGCGATATGGCACTTTTATATGAATGCAACTACGGGCTACACTTCTGTACATAGGGGAAAATATCCGAATACGAACAGTGCTCGAATACAGACACTCGGTATCTCAGAAACCATAAATCATATAACAACATGTTTAATTATAATTAAATATTCATAGTTATTATAGTTGCTAATATATACAAATTTTACGTGTATGCGTAATAGCAGTCCATTGTTCATAAGTAAATAAGATTTTGTTTGGTTTATATATTTATAATCGAATACACAATAACTATAGTGTATACACTAGTAGGGAAAAGTAACCGAATACGGACAGTGTCCGAATACGGACACTATCAGTATCTCAGAAACCATAAATCCTACACAAAATATTTGTAATAAATAAAATATTCATAATTATATAAATAGCCTAAAAAAGTATTATTATTTATTAATTACTCAAAATATTGCTAATATATCAATATAAGCTGATTTTTTTTATTACGTTTTTAATTTATGAAAAAAAATGTCATCTTAAAATCTTCACAAAATATACAAATGTATCGATATAAAATAACAATATATTATTATAAAATAAAGCATTCTACAATTATATATATATATATATAATTTCTATATTTGTTATTAAATATTCATTAAGTTATAAGCATATATCTAGAGGACATATAAGTCCCTAATACGGACACTCTATATGTCTTAATATGGACAACCTATAACCAATCAGCACGCAGGGTATGAACTATTTAGATTTTCATAAAAATCGCGTGCGTTATAATTTTAATACCAGCAATAAAGCCTAATCTAACATTTGTATTATTTAGAATCTAAATTTTAGATACTTAAATTGTATTATTAATTAACAAAATAAATCAATTATTAACTAATTAAAATATAATAAATTATTCTAAAAATTAATTATAAATAATGTAATTGTAATTTTTCTGATTGATTAATCAATAATATATAGTTTACCTAGTGGTAATAGAGTATCCGTATTATAACACAGGGTGTTCGAATTCGGACATGGGTACCGAATACGGATATCCCCGTTATCAATGGAATTAAAAGATTAAATAAAATGTTAAAATCACAATAATATTTATTATCATATAATATTAATAATTTGTAATTATTGAATAAAACTAATGAGTCATAAAATATTAAGACCATTTATTGTAAAAGTTTCCGTATTATAACACATATATCTATAGATATATGTTTATTTATATATGTCTATGTAGATAGTATATCATAACTATACATATAGGTTTATATTCAATATATAAATCTTCTAATATATAAAAGAAAGTCTATTTAATTATATATATATATATGTGTGTATCTGGTGAGGTAACTCGAGAACCGGGGTACGTCGCGAAAATATGTTATACCCATTCTTAATAAATTTGCAACAGTATGGTCTTGGTCAGGAAATTTTTTTTAATTTTTTACCGCGTACCCCAGAAAAACCTAAAAAATTGACTTTTTGCCATTAAAATGATTTTTTGTCATCTAAAATCTTCGGCGTCGCTTTTTTGAAATATTTTTTTTACATTTTTTCGAAGTATTTTTTTGAAATTTTTTTGAATTTTTTTTTGAAAATTTTTAAATATTTGTAAATTTTTTGAAATATTCTTGACATTTTTTGAAATATTTTTGAAATTTTTTTGAAATATTTGAAATATTTTTTTGATATTTGTAAAAAATTGTTTGAAATATTTAAAAAAATTTTTTTAAAAATTGTTTGATATATTTTTAAACATTTTTAGTAATATGTTTAAACAATTTTTTAAAATATTTTTAAACATTTTTTTGAAATATTTGTAAACATTTTTTTGGATATTTTGTAGACATTTTTTTGAAATTTTTTTAAAATATATTTTGTAATATTATTTATATTTTTTGTATTTTTAAAAGATATTATTTGAAATAATTTTTTATATTTTTCAACTAATCGTTGAAATATTATTATTTTAAGATATAATTAAAATATTATAATTATATAATAATTATATAAATATTATAAGAGAAATATTATAAGATATAAATATTATACTTTTTAAAATATTTGTAGAACATTTATAAAAAATACATTTTGCAATATTTGGAAATATTTGTTGTATTCAACAAAATATACTATAGTATATATACTAGCAATACAGAATCAGGAATAGCTATAATAAATAAATAATATATAGAACAATCAAAAATCGATCAACGCAGGGTGTGGTTTGGGTTTTCGACATGTATTAAGCAATATTTTGTAATATTGGAAATATGTGTTGTATTTTTTTTTTTATTTTTTTTTAATATTTTTGAAATATTTTTCCACTAATTTTTTAGATATTAAAACGATTATTTGTCTAAATTTGTTTGAATTTTAGCACAAATTTATGTTATTATATATGAAAGGCAGTATCATGAATACTATTCATTGAATAGCCATAATTAATAAATAATAGATAGGCAAACTATCAAACAACGAGTAAAGCAGAGTTGGGTACGGCAAGAAATTCCAAATCAGGAATAGTTATAATTAATAAATGATTGATAGGCAAATAATAAAAAACGAGCAACGCCGATTTGGAACGGTTTTGTTTCAACATATTTTGGAATATTTTAAATATTTGTTTTATTTTTTGAAATATTTTGCACTCATTTTTTTAATATTAAAAAAAATATGTTTCTACATTTGTTTGTATTTTAGATCAACTTTATTTAATTGTATATACTAGAAATGTAGAATCAGGAATATCTCTTATTAATAAATAATAAATAGGCAAACAATCAAAAACCGATAAATGTCGTGTCGGGTACTGTTTGGATTTGAGTTTATGTTTGAGTTTTCAACATTTTTTGTAATATTTTAAATATTTTTTGTATTTTTACAAAATATTTTACGAATAAATCTTAAAAACGAACAACTCTAGATCTACATCGGATATAGTTAGAATTATTAAATATTAGTTAGAAACAAAATTAAAGATTAGCTATGCATAATTAGGAATATCTATAATTAATAATTGATAGGCAAATAATCAAAAATCGAGAAATGTCGGGTTGGGTAAGGCAAGCAATTTAAAATCAAGAATAGTTATATTTAATTATATGAATAGTTATAATTAATAAATAATAGATAGGAAAACAATCACAAATCTAGCATCGCCGTGTCGGGACGGTTTGGGTTTTGGTTTTAGACATTTTTTTAAAAAATATTTTATAATATTTGAAATATTTGTTGTATATTTTGTATTTTTTATATTTTATATTATGTATTTTTTTAATATATTTTTTGAAATATTTGTCCACAAATTTT
Source organism: Osedax fenrisi (assembly GCA_964019155.1). NCBI lineage: Eukaryota > Metazoa > Annelida > Polychaeta > Sabellida > Siboglinidae > Osedax > Osedax fenrisi. The sequence continues at coordinate 69,871,711 of OZ025241.1, read as the reverse complement.
TTAAATATTAAAATATTTTTCTACATTTGTTTGTATTTCAGCTAACATTTATTGTATTGTATATAAATAATAGTTTGGAAAAAATTAAAATTAAAGATTAGCTATGCATTTTTAAAATATTTTTCCACTAATTTTTGAGATATTAAAAACGAATATTTGTCTAAATTTGTTTGAATTTTAGCACAAATTTATGTTATTATATATGAAAGACCCAATCATGAATAGCCATAATTAATAAATAATATATAGGCAAACTATCAAACAACGAGTAAAGCAGAGTTGGGTACGGCAAGAAATTCCAAATCAGGAATAGTTATAATTAATAAATGATAGATAAGCAAATAATAAAAAACCGAGTCGATTTGGAACGGTTTGGGTTTAGATTTTCAACATATTTTGTAATATTTGAAATATTTGTTGTATTATTTAATATATTTTTTGAAATATTTTTCCACGAATTTTTTAAATATTAATATATTTGTCTACATTTGTTTGTATGTCAGCTAACATTTATTTAATTGTATATATATAACTATGAATAATCAGGAACAGCTATAATTAATAAATAATAGATAGGCAAAAAATCAACAACCGAGCATCGCCGGATCGGGTACGGTTTGGGTTTAAGATTGGGTTTTAGATATTTTTAAAACATATTTTGTAATATTTGAATATTTGTTTTATTTTTTAATATATCTCCACTAATTTGTTAGATATTAAACACATATTTTTCTATATTTTATTGATATGTTAACTAACATTTATTTTATTGTATATATATATAGCAATGTAGAATCATGAATAGCTATAATTAATAAATAATAGATAATAGGAAAATAATCAAAAACCGAGCAACGCCGGGTCGGGTACGGCTAATATATATATATATATATATATATATATATATATATATATATATATATATATATATATATATATTATATTTAGTAAGGAACATAGAAACGTTGCTATGTTCACTATAATTATATCATGTATGATATCACACTTTCAATATATTCCGCATACTAGATAATGTTGAATACGCAAAGTAAATTTAAAGTATACTTTCATGTTATAATATCCTATATAAATCGTCTATATAGAAAGTATTTATTCAATCATATAATTACATTATTTCCCATATCCGTTCAAGAATATGTGGGTGAATTTAAATAAAGATTCATATTTGTAATGAACCTTACTTTATCATATATCTAATCTATTGTTATCTATTATAATAGAGAAGTAGTCAGATGCATTATATATAATATACCGGATATGGATCCTATTTCCCCCACACTGGCCCTAGATGCGGAACTAACATCGGATATATATGTAAGATAGACTGTTATGCTTGATTATTTATCTGTTAAATGTATAATCTTGTTTATAATAGAAGAATCTATACAATTAAAGAGGAATTTAAAATATAACTATAATACATCTCGTTATAAATCATGTGTACAATTGAACTACTAATATAGTAGATTACTGTTGTTATTGATTACACACTAATATAACTATATATATAATCTAAGTAGCCATTACTGTGATCACATGATCATGTATTAAATTCACTACACTACCGATTAGCTATGTCCTCATTATTGATATATGTGAATTTCTATATGTGTAGTATTATTAAATAAAGAAAATGGAAATCACTATATGTATATACACACACAAACACACGTATATATATATATATATATATATATATATATATATAGTATATACTATATATAATAATATATTAATATATTACAAATTATTAATATATAAAAAATAGGATGATGTTTTGCTAAAATATGATTACGAATATAGTATTTTAATGAGATATTACCTGACGAGTACATATCCTATTTGTCCGGCCTTATTATAATGATGGGCTGGCTTAACTATGCCCCCGGGAAACAATAACTATTGTAACGCGTACGATTCACCTGTGTGTGTCAACCTGCCACTAGATAACACAATTAATGGCAACACCTCCACGTGGTTTAATATTCGTATGCATTTGATGGAAGCGCGTCTACTCACAACGGCCATACTTTGTAACCGTGTGTGTGTATACGTTATACTTTAATATTTATAATGTATAGATAAATATGAGTATATTCGTATTTAATACAAAAAAGTACATGGTTTAAACGCATTATTGTTTACATAACTATATGTATACCTATATATATACCTACTTATGTTTATTTTAATAAATATTTATTACGTATCATAACGTATTATATATTAATTATAATTAATCGTGATATTATTCTATATAAATTGTATATATATCTTAATTATTACATAACTCTATGGAGTATACCATATTCATATATATGTGTGTGAATGTGTGTGTGTGTGTGTGTGGGCATATGTATGTGCGTATGTGTGCGTGTTTGTATTTGTGTGTATGTGTGTGTTTTAATAATAAAATAAATAATATAATACTACTTTATGTTTATGTTACTAATTAACTACTATAATAAAATAATAATAAATTAAACTATTATTAATATTATTTAATTAGTCATCGTTGTAAAAATATAATGACTTTAAGGGAAAGTAACCGAATACGGACATTCATGAATACGGACATTCTCGGTATCTCAGAAACCATAAATCATTCAAAAAAATGTTTAATGAATACAATATTCATAATTATATATATTTTCAAAAAAAGTATTTTTTATTTTTGAATTATACAAAATATTGCTATATATATCCAATAAACAGATTTTCTTATTTAAATTTATGAAAAAAAATGTCAACTTAAAACCTTCTCATGAATATACAAATGTTTCGATATAAAATATAGCACTATATTATTAAAAAATAAAGCATTCTAAAATATATATATAATTTCTATATTTGTTATCAAATATTCGTTAAGCATATATCTAGAGGTCATATAAGTCCCTAATACTGACACTATTATATGTCTTAATATGGACACCCTATAACCAATAAGCGCGCAGCGTATGAACTTTTCTGATTTTCATAAAAATCGCGTGCGTTATAATATTAATACCACCAATAAATCTAAATCTAAAAAATGTATTATTTAGATAATTAAATTGTATTCAATAATAAAAATAAATAAATTATTAACTAATTAAATTAGAATAAATTGTTCATTAAATTAATTATAAATAATGTAATTGTAATTTGTCTGATTGATTCATCAATAATATATAGTTTATCTAGTGATAAATAGGGTGTCCATATTATAACATGGGGTATCCGTATTCAGACATGGGTACCGAATACGGACACCCCCATTATCTATAGAATTAAAATATTAAATAAAATGTTAAAATCACAATAATATCTATAATCACTTAATATTAATATATTGTAATTTTTGAATAAAAATAATGAATCATAAAATGTTAAGACAATTTATTGTTAAAGTGCCGTATAATGTTACGTTCCCCATATATATATATATATATATATATATATATATATATATATATATAATAGTTTACAAATAATAGTTTTAATTCTACCCATATCTTTCGACTCTCTAAATTTCGATTCTAAAATATTCACTCATTTCTATCACTTCTAACTTCCCATATTCTTATATTCCTATGATTTCCCTTGTTCTCATTATCCTTAAAAAAACCTCTGAAAATCTAAACATAATTATATCATGTGTAATGTAAACAACTTCCATTATATATAACTCTAAATTCGATAATTACATAATCTCCAGAACGTAAATTATTTCTACTAGACCTGCCATTAATAATATCTCCCATTCATCTATTATTCATGAACCCAAACTATATTACTAATTCGCTGAATATTACTAACTATCATTGTGTATACTAAAGCATTACATCTCTTCCGCCTATATAACTTGTATATATATCTGTTATATAATGTTTATAATTGTATATTTACCATGATTTAGTAAATAAACTAACCTTAAAATAAAAAATATATTAATAGTAATTTTAATGTAATATCAATCTACTCTAGTATATAAAATAGGACAACTATCAGTGTAATATCCAGATACCGAGAAGAAATAGCTTTATCCAGATATCCAGCAGAAACAACTGTTGAAAGCATATCAGAACTTGTAACAGATAAATTTGTGGAGTAAAATACGAAAAACTATGAATACGTACGAAAATGTTGCTACCTGATGAAGTCACAAGATCAATATAGAATAATTAAGCTTTTAAAAGAAAAGATAGATACGAAGTGGAAAAGAAAGATTCCAGTCGAGTGTTGGATCGATACTATAAAATCGGCAATAACTTTCATTGGTAAAAGAGTGTGTTATGTTTCAAAATAGAATAATTATTACATAGATAGAAAGACAAAGAGTGTTGAAGGAAATACATTATGCACACCGAGGGGTGACGAGATGTATTGTAAGAGTTAAAAATCGTATTGTTATTTGAAATCACAGAAAATATAAAAGCACATGTAAGGTTATGTATTCAATGCAAAATGTATTCAATTAATAAGTTAAAACTCTAGAAATGATTCCTATACCAAAAGAACCGTGGGAGATGTTGGTAACCGATATATTTCAAATAAAAGGAAATAAAAATATGTTAGTAGTAGATTACTAGTAATCTATAGAATAGAGCTATTCTAAGTACATCGAGTTGGCATTATTGGAAAAAGGAGAACATTCTGGTAGAATTATAGAGAAACTGAAATCAATATTCTCTATACATAGGATACCACCCAGTAAACAAAGGTTTCACTGACCATGTTTAGGATAACCAACAGTGTCACCAAAATGTGACGAGTTCATGTTCAGGTTCACCACTCATGTCACAAGTATCAAAATATACATCTTAATGTTGATTTTTTTTAAATTATGTTGTGCCATCTTATATATAATTAGAAAGTTATTTATAATATATATTATTCATTTGTAAATATTCAATTAATAAGAATTCGTGGTGACAATGGCACCGTATCTGAAGGTGTATCAATGAACACTATTATAATATTGGTCAATGATTCTATCGTGGACACGGTGACATTGACAAATAGTAGAACCTTATTCAATGACACTATCGTAGATACGGTGATATTGAATACTACCAGTTTATAATATAATAATATATGAAACTTATATATTATGATATACACACACGCACATACACACACACACACACACACACACACACACACTAGCACACACACACACATATATATATATATATATATATATATATATATATATATATATATATATATATTTATATACATATATATATATATATATACTAATGTTCTTGTACTATGTATAGTTAATGTATTGTACTACTCTATAGATGTATTATCTATATAAGATTTTCTTATAAAGTGGTCATTTTTTTTTAATGTGGAAAAGATTTAATTCCATACAAATGTGTGAACACAAATTATTTTACTGAGATTGTTCTTATAAATATATGTATAATAGAGAGGTTTCACTATATATTTCAATCACTTATATGATTTAAAAGAGAAAGGTGAGTTAAATTCATCGAGGATGTTAATTATTATATTCTCTAAATTAAATTATATATATATAGGTTATATATATATATTATAATCTAATAATAAAAAATAAAAATATACATTTGTGAGGAATTATACCGTGACTATAGCAAATATATTTGCTTACAATACATTATTCGTAGCACTAAACCGAATAATCAATTTTGTATTTAATAATTTAATTTAATGTTATAAATATATGTAAATATAATTATTATTTTTATAATTATTATAAAAATAATAATTATAATAATAGGTTAAAATTAAGGTTTGTATTAGAATAATACATATAAATACATATTATAATTATTATTATTATAGTCATTATAATAATCATAATTATTAACATTATTATAATCATCATAAATTATAATTATAATATTATAATAATAATAATTATAATTATTACCTAAATATAATAGTATAATAATTATTATTATAATTATTAGTAAATATAATAGTAAAATATTTAATATATGTTATATATTAATTATTATATATATATATATAATAATATTATTATAATAGGTATATAATACCTGTATATTATATATATATATATATATATATATATATAGGTTGAACTAAAGGTTTGAAAGTGGTTAGTGGTTAGCCTACCTAGTTTGAAAAGTGCTCTATTTAAAAATGCAAGGGATTTTTTATACTATATACAAATTAAGAATACTTTAAGAATAATCATGGGATATTATTATTATCATAATAATTATGAAATAGTTGATATATTTATAGAAGTTATAAACTGTATACTTATCATACCTATAATAATACAGTACTTTATATTTATTGTACTGTATAATAATACCTATAATAAATATAATAATTATTATTATAATAGGTTTACAATAGGCCTACAGTTAATAATAATGCTACTATATAATTATTACACTATAATTTATAGTATACCTATAATATATATATATATATATATATATATATATATTTTAAAACATGTTAACAACGTAATATAGGCAGATCTACTTAGGCAGTAACATTTCATCAACCGCATAAGATGGTCATCAAGAATTTATAAAGATAAAGAAATAAATTATATACAATTTGGAAATCTACTGCACATCTATGGCTGAAAATGAACTTTTTTTCGAGTTGATAGTGTATTGTTATACGGATCAGTCAAATAGACCTTAACAAAATAGCTTGAAAAGAAATTAGACGGAACTTATACCATAATGCTTAGAGCCATTTTAAACAAGTCCTGGCGTTATGAGTCATAACTTATGACCCAACAAATACTTGTTATTATAAGGGATATATATCCCCCCAATATCACATATTATACCAAGACCTCCTATAACCTCAAGAGGTTATCTCTTGAGGTTATAGGAGGTCTTGCTTATACGCGAAAAAAATAATTCGATATGCTGGTCACTGCTATAGAAGTGACAGAGAAATTATAAACAAATTTATACTTCGGAACCCAAATCACGGTAAAACCAATGCCCTAGAGCTTTGGTAAAACGAAGGTAGGGCGCCCTGACAAAACCTTTCTAGATCAGCTGAAAAACGATGTTGATCTGGATATTGGCGATATGAAAAATGCACTGAAAGACAGGGATGTTTGGAAAATAATTGTAACGAATTCTCTAGCAATCCGCTCGACCCAGTAAGTAAGTAGTAATATATATATATATGTATATTATATAATATATATATATTTTTATTAATATGTATACACTTATAAATTATAAGTTATAATATAAGTTATTTTAATTGTATAATAATTGGAAAATTAAATTGAAACTATATATCTTATATCTTAACAATATATTATGAATAGGTATATATATTATAGTTTTAGTTTATTTGATGAATAATTAAATACACACTTAAATAATGAAATTATTAATTTCTATAGAACATATGGATTTAATATGATGTAGGTATATATATATATATATATATATATATATATATATATATATGATTTTGTACTAAGATATTTTAAATATTATTTACTAATAAGGACATAATTGAAACAGTGAATTAAGAATTACACATTAGACATATTGACTTAATAGTTGATCAATATATTTCGAATCATAGACATGTCTGCATATATATATATATATATATGTAATACACATTATATTATATATAACACAGATATACATTACAAATTCATTTAATTAAATAAAGTACATATTTTTCAATAATTAAAATTAAATAAAATTAATTAATTCTATACATTTAATAATCTATATAATTAAACAAAAATAAATAAGTAATTCATTCACTGAAGTGTATTATGTATAATAATATTCGAATAGACCGCCTCAAATTTCGTAAGAGTATCACTTATATAATAATTATAATTATATAATGTGTAACTTCGTAGAAGTTGAGAATTTAATTTAATTTTCATTTATTTTCATTTATATGATGATTTATTAAATACAATAATATAATAGCGAACATATTCTCACATATTAAATAATTTGGTAGATTACACTATTAATATTCAATATTTATATTACCTATAATATATATATATATATAAACCCTTAAAAACTTAAAAATATGTATACATATTTTGAATAGATTTAAATTTAATGACAATAATAATAATAATTATTTATATTCTCATTAAATAAATTATTTGTATTATTATTATTATTATTATGATTATTATTATTATTATTACTATTATAATAATTATTAGTATTATGTATTATAGATTGAATATTGTTGTTAAAATTCTATTGTTAATATAATTGTTTACTCGATTTTATAATCCAGATTGTTTACATTAATTCTGACATAATTTTTTAACTTCCTTTATAGAATTTATTCTCCTCATGTCATAACAAATAATATATCAATCGTATCATTCTTTATCTCTATTATTAAAAATACTTATGTCAGCATATACCTTATACCTACATATTCAGATGATATCATTTAATATTTTGGTTAGATTTTCAATATATATATGTTTATATATCTAACTATAATAGAATTATAATATATATATATATATAAATATTTCTAATTGATTTACATTTTTTAGAAAATAATTATTATTATTTATATTTTCATTATTATATAAAATATATTATTAATATTACTATAACTAGTATCATTATTAATATTATTATAATTATTATTATTATTATTATTATAATATTATAATTATATAATTATTATTATTAATATAACTATTGATAACTATTATTACTCCTTGATCAAGATATTGTACATCTGATGTATTTGATTATTTTTATATAAATATGGATCATAATAATGATAATAAAGATTATAATAATGATAATAATAGAAAATTTGATTTAAAAAAAAATTATTCACAAGTTGTATGTGATTCACAACTTGTTATTAAATATAATATTCTATTTAGATTTATAGATGATCTATTAAAGCTATTAAAATAAAGTGGGTTTAACGATTTGCCATTATCAACACGTACTTTATTAAAAATGAATAATGTAAACAATATTATTATAAAATCAGGAGTAGAGTATGCATAGGTATTTAGGTTTAAAATATATGTTATTATGTAATTTAAAAAAAATATTAAATAATTATGATACAATAAATATGAATGTTGATGGGCTACCTTTATATAAAAGTTCATCAACTTCAGTATGGCTAAATTTGTTTATAATACAATATTATTTATTAATTACATTTGTAGATGAATTCATGCTTGGTATCTCTGAGAAGAGCATTTCTATAAAAGGTTATAATTTATTTATTTATTATATAATATAAATGTTGTAAATTTCCAAAAATTGTCTAATCTTTTTAAGCTGCCTTCACACTAAAAAATACACCCGATAACGGCTAAGTTTGTATAGTCAGATATCGGCTGCTTCGAAATATTCATTGTATAATAAGTCATTTATATATAAACTCACGCAAAGGGCCTATAGGTATACCTGGTATGCGTACACATTCAGTTCAATCCACATATCATTGACCTAATTAAATAGGTAAACATATTATGTGTCATTTACTTAGGCCGGTGGGATGTTCCTTATAATTATAAAAATGGCCTAGTTAATAGAATTGTATGGAATTCAAATATTATGTAATATCTAATTATATATAATAACATACCAACTATTATGTGATAATTTTTTAATATATTTTAAATATGTATTAACATGTTTAAAAATTGAAATATAATTCTATATTATTATATATATATAAATATATATATAATATATTATTATATGATTTTAGAACATTGGCCTGTTATTATAGCCGTTCACATCGAAACTTCTAGATTGTTATGTTCTTGTTATAAAAATCTGGCTGCTATGGCTCTGTATTTGTTGGTGTGAACCATATATGGTTTATATATTCTTAGACAATCTATATATTTGTATTTTACTGGTAAACTATAATCTATGGTATGAACGTAGCTTAATATAATACACATGTTCGCATTAATTAGCATTATCATTAATTACATTTATTGATCATTCTTATTTCTTATTAATCCTATTATATTTAATATTAGTATGTACTGAAAAAAGAAAATTAGATGAAGATATGGAAGATATATGAAGATATGTAGAAGGGATATGTTATAAAGGTAATAGAAAAAATAATAATTTAAGGCATATATAAATTTATATAGTATACCATTAATTTTATATTATATTTAATAATGATTTGTATATTTATATAGTGTAAAAAGTTATATATATATAAGAAATAATAGTATAAATTACATATATGTAAATTACTATAGTAAATATTATTATTCTATATTTGTAATAATTATTTAAATAGAGTAGTTACATATTCTAAATATGTTATTTAATTATTTATATATATTTAAAATAAATTTAATATTCCAGATAAAATAGAAGATCCAGCGTTATCCTTATTGGACAAGAATACACCGAATGCACGTGGTTAATACTATTGTATAACTAGTTTATTAATTTAATAATATATATTATAATAAATTATAATAAATTATATATATATATTAATGTAAAGTTATAATGTATTGTTATATATTTGTATAATATGATTATTTATTATTAATTACTAACTATAGGTGTTATCATATTAATAATATCAATCATACTATAGTTTGAATTAAATTATATAATTAAATATATACAATTACATATGAATTGGTAACATATATTCATTATATTTAATTGTACATTACTATTGAAATTTCATTAAACAATTATTAATAATGGACTATTACGAATAGGACATAAATATATGCATATATGCCTTATTTAATATATGCCTATTTATTTTATGTTAGGTTACTATGTATTGTAACATATTTTAAAATATTAATTAATTAATAATTATTACTTATTATTACTATATTATATTACTCTAAAATTAAATATATATAACATTTTAATTTATATATTATAGTAGTAATCTCAGTATCGATAACAAATAAATAATACATGTAAAGTTAATCTTGTATACAATAATATTCTACGATCGACAATATATAACAATAGATTAACAATATATAACAATACAATTGATTCCATTGGCAGAATATTAAATTTAATGTCATGATCCACATTACTAATACATTTATATTATAATACATCGTTAATAATGTATACACTATAGTAATAGTAATACATAAGTAGTGACATGTCTTTCTTGTATTGTATCATTACAGTAACATGATATATAAAATAAATGTATAATGTATATAATGTATAAGCTACGTCGACCGTCTACCAACTTAATTCTATTTTTGTATAACCGCAGCCAAAATATAACCATAGAAATATATTTAATTATTTAAATAATTATATATTATTCATATTTTTTAATGGAAATAATAATAATAATTGATAATTTAAATATTATATATATACATAGTGAGCTATAAATATATATATATATATATATATATATATATATATATATATTTATACAGCATTATGTATATATGTTTTTATATAAAATTAATATAAATATCTATTTATAGGAAAGAGAATGAGAAAACTAGATATTCAAATTGGAAGAGAGCCTTGAAAACCAGAGACACATCATTACTCTCTTAACTAGAAAAGTAATAACAAATTAATTGTTCATTAGTCCGGTTGAATTAGAAATAGAATTGCTAAACATGAATATAACATATTAAAAGACGAGGCATCATATTTAGAATATGTTAGTATATATTATATTTTTTATAAATAAGTATATATTATAATTCTACTATTTAATTATAGCTGAACTACTTAATGCAAATTATACAGACCACTCTTGGGTTTACAGTATCAAGATATATGTACATTATTGCTAAACGATTTCTCTGGGCAACTATGACTAAATCTGTATTGTTTACCAAATATAACAAGTGTGTCATTTGATTGTGTGTTAGTATTTATTTTGTATTTGCTTATGTTATCTTCACACACATACATACACCTATAGGTGTATATACATATATATGTATACATACATACATCATAAACATCACAAACACATTAACATACATAAAAACATAGACACACACAAACACATCTATTATATTTAATTTTTTATAATTATGTTCTATTTTATATTATATTTACAATTAGTTCTATCATCTATTAAATGTTTGTTATCTAGATCATTCAAATAGGCCTTCTATGTCAACTTGGATTTTAATACAAAATCAGATATTATTATTATTACTATATTATATAAATATTATTTATTTTACAGAATTTAAACATATATAAATAATTATAAAAAAATCAGAATCTGTTATGCAGTCGCATTCTGGAATACCAGAAGCAATGGTTATATATATGATCAATTGATGACTATATTCATAATAGTAAGAGGCGATCTGGTAATGTTATCTATAATGTAAGTATGACAATATATATGTAGTAGTACATATATTTTATATAATACTGTTTTTAACAGAAAGAATCGAATAATGAAAATCGAATATGGAGTAATGCGTTTATTATTTATCTATATATATATATATATGTATATTATTATTTTCTTAATTATTTTGTTACTTCATTTTAATTATATCATTTTATTTATATTTCATTAATAAATGAATTATTCATTATGAATATATATATATAAATCATATGTTTAATTAAATGATATTTAATAATATACTCATATATGATTAGATAATGTAATACAATTAGAAATTTGATATCTAATATTTGTAATTAATAAATTACATAGTTATTTTATAATTTAATACAATTAAAATTATCTATTATTTGTAATGATAAAATTAAATAATTATTTTATAATTAAATTAAAAGTTTATATACGAAATAGTATTTTTAATAATTAAATTAAAAGTTTATATACGAAATAGTATTTTTAATAATTAAATTAAATAATTATTTTAGAATTTAATAAAATGTATACTATATCTGTAAATATAGACAATATTTGTAATGACTAAAGTAAATAGTTTTACTAATTAATCTAATAAATAAGTAGTATAATGTTATAAATATATATACATAATAAGAAATTTAAATTAATTTGGCCTAATAAAAATGTAAGATAGGTGACACTGAACATATACAGGTCACAAAAAGGTAATACGATTGGTGAAACTGACCATATTTGTGTCACACGGTGTTAAGATATGTGTCGATAACTATATTCTGGTCACGAAAAAAATATATATGCGTGACATTTCATATATTCTGGTCACAATATGGAGTTTAAATGCGTGACATTGACTATATTCTGGTCACAAAAGGGTGACCATATATGTTTCATTGACCATGTGACTGTATAAAAAAAAAGATAGCCAAAAAACAACTTCTGTCACAATGTCATCGACACCTATGTTGTCACTGAACGTAATCTGTCACGGTGTATGTCACCGTGTTGTTCACCTATTCCAACACCAATCAATGAAACCTTTGTTTACTGGGCAGATCATGTTATATCTGTCAATGGTCTTCAATATTCGTCCTTAGAATTTAATTAATTTATAAAAGTGTATATATTTAAGAATATAACGTAATCTCCGCGATACCACAAAGGAAATGGGATGTCTGAACGTGTAGTTAAAACGGTAAACAGTCAGTGTTGGGCAAAGTTCCTTTGTTTAGCGCTATCCGTTCTCATTCCCATTCCCGTTCTCGTTCCAGTTTCTTTTTATTTATCCGTTCCCGTTTCCGTTCCTTTTATATTATCCGTTCCCGTTCCCGTTCTTTTTATATTACCCGTTACCGTTCCCGTTCCCATTCCTTTGATATATAACGTTCCAGTTTTAGTTTTTTATTATTCATATTATTATATTCGTTCCCGTTCGAGGAACGGAACGACGCCCAACACTGTAAACAGACTACATGAAAAATGCAAAGACCCATATCTGAGTATGCTTGAATACATGACCACATCACTATAATTCAGTTTGTCACATGAAGAGTTATTAATGAATAGAAAATTAACATATATAGTGCCATCAATATGGAACCGAAAGATTGTCAATAAAGAACAACAGTATATGTGAGAATAACGAGTATCGTGAGTGGTAAGAAAAGAAGATAAAAAGAATTAAAAATAAGTATGATAGTAGTCCAACAGTAAAGGACCTAAATACATTGGCTATTGGGGATTCTGTTTATATCAAAGATCTATCCCGTCCAACCAAGGTAATTGAAGTCAATCAGAATGAAATAATGTATACAATGGAAGTAGAATAGATAGTAAGAAGAAATAGATCATGTTTGATTGACACTTGTGAGGCAACGTATACGCCACACTTAGGAAGACACACATGTCCTTCGAAGCGGTATATGGAATAGTGATAATAGGTCACAATAGAGTGAAGTTTATAATTGTTAATTGTTATCATGTCGGTATTAAAACACTAGAAAATGGATATTATATTATGTTTATAATTATATAGTCACCATTTTTTAGTAAATGAACTAACCTTAAAATAATAAACATATTATCTATGGGAACGCCCCACAGTAATCTTAATGTAATATCAATCTAAAGCTATATAAAGTAGGACAACTATCAATAGTTGAGGTTAGTGCATTTCCCGTAACTACCTTATAACGATATATGTTACAGATAATCTGTATATAAGAATGAATGAATATTTATTTAAACACAAAAATAATGTTAAACGTTCTCGATTGTGTAAAAAAAATATACAAATATACGAAAAGAATATAAATCAGTTGAAAATAATCAAATTAATTTTTACGAATTAATAACAATACATTAGATTTCAACGAAGAATAATTTTCATTAGTTCTCAAGGATAAGGTAACGCATTCCATAGATCGGCTGCAGCTACTCTGAATAATCGTTTAACATATTTTGAAGTATTATATTTCCTCTTTAGTAATAGTCGAGTAGAAGAGTTTCATAGATCTATATTGTAAACTCTGAATTATAGGAGGTCATTCAAATAACTCGGAAGACGATTCTTCAGTACCTTACAAATTAATTTTAAATAGCTGAGGTAGATATCTGATAAATATTTAATTATTTAGAATTAACTAAGTGATAATCGACTGATTACTAGTAATATAATGTTACATTATGTAAAACTCGTATCGATGATCTAATTATTCTATCTAAGTATGTAATTGAAGTAGCAAGAAGGTCATGTAGACATCAACAATAATGTATACATGACATAACTAATGATTTTATTAAAATTTTAGAAATTCTAAAAGGTAAGAATTTCCTTATTGATCGTATTTTATATAATTGATAATTATTAATTTACACACATTAACTATCTGATCGGAGAAATTTAAGTTATCATCGAAAATAAAACCAAGGTTTTTAACATTATTGCGAGAAACAATTTTTATAAAATCAATGATAATATAAGTAAAAACTTATGATATTCTAGATATATTTAGAAGTTGGGTTTTATTCATATTGAACATTAAGATATTTTGTAAAAACCAGTTTGTAATCATATTAATACAACTAATTAGAGTTATATTATCATATGAATTGGCTATTATTTGAAGCCCAATATATAATTGAATATCATCAGCAACAATTTTAAATTTTATTTAGGGAAAATCAGATATAAAAAGAGGCAAGATAGAAAGATAAAATAGAAATGGCCTTAATATATAACCATCACTCCATACTACATTTTACAAGTAGATGAATAATGGTTATCAATTTGTATAGAAAATGTTCTTTCATATAAGTACGATGTAATCCAATCTAGAGGAATACCTACAATAATATTTTCAATACATTTAATTAATATATATATATATATATATATATATCCTCCAATAACTATATATCTTCTTTTACCTCCATATCCATTATTTCTGACATTATTATTAACCCCACCTACCCTATTACATTTTATTATTTAAGAACTTACTGATATTCTGTTCTCTTGCCCGAATAACATTATAAATAGAACCCTTATTTGATGTCGTTTGAGTCAATTTAAAGATTTCACAACTACTTATATACTCTATATTCTGCTTAACCTAAACTTAAATCATCAATCTATTGACCTCATATGAGTTAACCCCACTATTCAGTATTCAATCATCAAGTATATTTACATATTCCACATTAATCTACATCTGTATTTCATTCAGAGTTTATTCATAAGTTGCCTCTTTACTGGAACTGCCATATTACAAATTCGCAACTGCCTTATTTATTCTATGTTAACTACATGTCCGTATGTTGTCAATTTGGCCTTTTAGATCTATCGGGTACATTCAACTCTATTTGCTATGATATCATAATATTTATACATAATGATATATATATATATATATATATATATATATATATATATATATATATATATATATATATATATATATATATATATATATATATGTATTATAAACATTAATGTTTCCTTCTATTTTATAATCTTTCCTTCCATTTTGAGATTTTCAATAATTTACAAACTCCGTTTTTTTAAGATTCTGCGTAAAAGGAAGAACATCACTGATCCAATTGTTGATCTCATTATTTACCTTTATTCTTTATCGTATTTATTAAGGTTCTTCCCTTATTATCCACATACATTCAACCGCTATTGTCTCTCAAGATATTAGTATACGATCTTCAATCCGGTTTATATTTTTATTCGACTCATTCCAATAACTATCCCATTGTTTCTCCTGCAAAAAAAACGGTCCTATAATAATAGTACTATCTCTTTGATATTATCTTCCTTTATCTATCTAATCCACCAATTCCTATAAGTATTGTTTTAAAACCATAATTAAATTGTACCTCTATTTAATTTTATATTCTTGTCAAAATGTTCTTTATTATATACCATTTTATTTATTTATTATTGTTTTTTTTCCCATACAAAGAAGGTGTATATTATGTTATGTGTAGCCTTATTCATTATACTTTTGTCGATTTCTCAGTCAACCAGATCTTGCAATTGCTTTCCATCCTTCTCTGTCCATCATCAGTATTCTTAATTCGTCTTCTTCACAATCGCGGTCGTTCTTTAAGATGGCTATGAATGTATTGGGTATCTCTGTTTCATAAGCCGTACTTTGGCTTCCATAAAAGTTAGTTATGTGATAATTGTCATTGTGCCTTATACATTGATCTGCTAGTCGCAATCTTCTTTGTTTTATCACCTCAGAGATCTTTTGCATTCCCCTTTAAAGTTGTGCATTGGTTACTTTATCTGTCCATGATATATTTGTGGCCATTCTAAGTAACCTGGGTTACTTAGAATGGCCACAAATATATCATGGACAGAACCATCTGGTATAACAACCATCGATTTGCTTACGTATTGTGGAGTTGATTGTCCAGTATTCGCTACCTTATAATAATATGAGTTCGATTGTAGCTTTGAAAGTTCTTATTTTCAGACTTTTATCCATCTTGGAGTTCCAGATTAATTCCATCTTGTGTATTTCTGACCATGATAACACTTTGCGTATTCCTTTAGTGAGCTAGCCATCCATGCCCCATATATTTAAAATTGATAACAGCAACGTTCCACCGTTTTCTAATCTGATGTTGATCGGAATTGTGTGATTGAACGTCATGACTTCGGTTTTATTTGAGTTTAGTTGAAGATGAATGTTACTGACTTCTGTTTCAATAGATGATAGAAGTTACTGAGCTTGTTCGAATTATTGTGATACAAGTGCTATATCATCTGCGTAACTGAGGTCTGTTAGCTGTATTGATGTATGTCGTCTCCCTTGTCGATGTATTATTTGGATTCATAATTCTGCTTTTCGTCCTTCAATGGATTGTCGCATGGCGTAATCGAGTATGATCACAAAGAGAAAAGGCGCTAGTGTGTCATCTTGCAATACTCCCTTTGTTATTTGAAAGTATTCGATCTCTCCGTCAGGTGTTATAACTTTTGCGTAAGTATATGTATACATTAAAGCGATCGCTTGTATAATGTTATGGGGTATACTGTATTTTTTTAGTATATGGAGAATTATTTATCTTTATACTGTCGAATACCTTCTTAAAATCGACAAAAATTATAATAGCCTTAATATTGTGACTTTTCACTCCTAAGCGTGAGAGCTAATATTTGTGAGATCGTATATCTTCCAGGTCTGAATCCGTTCTGATTGGGGCGTAGTATAGGATTTATGTTAGGTTGAATTCGATATAATATAATGTTATTCGTCATTATAGCTGCTATTACTGATAGTACTATGCCACTGTAGTTCCCTGTTTCTTCGAGATTACCGGATTTGGGAAATGAAACAATGTTGCATTTTAGCCATTGATATGGTATTTCATGATATGGTATTTCATGTCGTGTGAGTATCTTGTTAGATAACTCGAGCACGATTTCATAGAAGTTGCGTTATGCTAGGATTTCCAGAGCGATTCCGTCGGGACCTGCAGCGTATTATAATAGAACATCTATAGATTTTCATTTACCTTGATATATTCTTCGTTCGTAAAAGGTCCAGTTTGTAAAGCGAGGATACTTTTACTGATAGGCTTGTTTGGTATGGAACTTGTTTCATGATCATGTACCTCACATAGCAGTTTCTTAGAGTGTTCGTACCAATTGTTTAATAATCCTCCGAGTTATTGGCCTTACTTTTCCCTCTTTTTAGGTTTCTCCGTCCAGTCACTTTGTTAATAACTTCCAGCTCTCTGTATGTTTACTTTTCTCATTGGATTATTCTATATCTTTGATGTTGGAGTCTAGAATTTCAGCTTCTATGATTTGGTATTCTTCGTGTAAAAGTTATTAGCTGTAAAGTGTTTTTCTTGTGAATCATTTGTGTTTAAAACGGAATATTCCTTATATTCTGTTTGAACGTCATTCGTAGTTTGCTAATTCTGCAGTCTATAGTCTTGTGAGATTATTTCGTCGGTGGGTTTTATTATCAAATGTATTAATGAGGCTGCTGCATCACCATCACATTTTCAGCCTAATAAGCTTAATGTATATACGTATCAACAACATCATCAGCACACATATAATTTGTGTCACACATACACACATATATATATATATATATATATATATATATATTGTATTGTATCATATATATCATATTATTTATAATATAATAATAAATGTTTTCGGTAACTATCACAATTAAATAAATTAAAATTTAATTTAAAAAATTAAAATGTAAACAATAACAAACTTTCACATAAATATTGATGAATATTTTGTTAAATTTAATATTGATAATTATTTACGAACTACTAATAATATAATCAAAGTACATATAATTATATTTGATTTAATTAGTATTAATTATTATGTCATTACTATACTCGATAACAAAAAAATTAAATTGAATAATAAACTTATATACTATATACACCTTAGTCTGAATTCAAAGTAAATTATAAAATGTAAATTATTAAATATATATATATATATATATATATATTATAATTATAAAATCAATATATATATACCCTGGTATAAATTTGTAAAAATGCAAGAACCACTATACGTATGATATCGAAGAAAACTTTATAAATGAACGATACTAAATAAATTTTATTTACAAAATAAAAAATTCAGAATACTTTATTTATTCGTTATAAATATTTCGTTAAAACATATTTTTAACATTTAATATTATTGTATGTATAGCATAGTACATATATACACACATATAGTATACTATAGTATAGTATATCGAATACATTACAACGCTAACATTACAAGCTCGTACAAATCAGTGGTCAGTGTCTAGAACCTCGCGCGAGAAATGCGGGTGGTATACACGGAGAAGCGAAGGCAGATGCACCTCACAATCATCAGCGTCATCTCCGGGGTCTGTTCCCTCATCAGTATCGTGCAGCTGGCCACCGGCTTCATGCTCAAGTATAGGATGAGCAGACTAGACGACATCGTCACCGATTTCAAGGTCGTGTTCTCAACTAGGACTCGTAATTAGTATATTATACATTAATTTGTAATTATAAATATATGTTTGTTATATATATATATATATATGTATTTGTATAGCAGAGTATAATTGTTATACAATAATCTTATAGTATGTTATAATTCAATTACATATAGTTTAATACAACAATAACACAACAATACAACAATACAACAATGCGCATTGTTGCTACGTGACATGACGTATTTCAATGCAAAATAAGAACGCGAAATAACTATGATGTAATAGTGGGAGTGACCGTGTTTAAATGACGTAACAGTAGGTGTGTCGTAATAATCAGATTAGCGACATGAAAGTTAAGAATAACGTCAATAGGAATGTAATATAACTATTAGTAAATACGGTAATCTTTTATCGCAAAATAAATAACATATATATATATATTTATAATATTTAAATATATATGGAGAATATTAAGAAATAATTATATAATACAAGGAATACCAGTTAATGGTGTGACAATGATTGGGAATACTAGGACTTATCAATGAATAATTAAGAACAATATACAATAATAGAGTAATAGAACATACGTAGCTAAAAGCCGATATATATACACATATATATATATATATATATCGGCTGGTTCACATTATTATATATGACTTTATAACGTAAGTTAAGTTAAAGTAAGCTATACTTTATAAAGTATGTTACATATCTGATATTCGATAATAGGCTATTTATATATAAACGTACGACGTAAGTACTATAGTAGGTTTGCACGTCATTCAATTGGTAAATATGTTATGTATCATTTAATTTAAAAAGGTGGGGTATTCTTGTTTATGATAAAATTAACCCGTAGGCTTATAAGTATAGTTATACATCGATAATAGAATTGTATGGAATTGAAATATAACTAATAACATTATATAATGTTCACTTAATATATATATATATATATATATATATATATATATATATTTATATATATTTATATAACATCGATCATGCGAATTATATTTGAATATATATAAATATATATATATATATATATATATGAATAATTATTTGAATAGATTTTAAATAAACGATATGATGTTATATTGCAAACAATTGTAGAACATCGGTCTGTATTTCATTCCCTATATAGGCCTGTAATTATATCTTTTCACATCGAAATAAGCCGAGTGTAATGTTCGAAGCTATCAGAGTATACATTGAGCTGTATTGTGTGGTGGCAAAGTATACTATAATGACTATAACAACTTGTATCCTAAAATGATATCGATAACATTATCATTTTAATAATTGTAGTAGACCGTGTTGTCATTATATCAATATATATATATATATATAGTATACAATATATAACTATAGTTTACATAAATATGACGTCACGCGTTTTATCAATACATTTTACATTGACAAATATTTAAATAAAATTAATTATATAATAGTAAATCATACTTTATATTTATAATATTTGACTATATGTATATATATATATATATATATATACTATTATTACTATACACTACAGGGAAATGGATTACCTAATACCATTATAGCTCTAGGGGTTGAAAGTATCATAACAAGTTTCATCGCTTCCGTTACCATCACTAAAGCCAAAGGAAGCAAGAATAGACCAACCGTTGCTAAATATTGTAAGTATTCCTCAAATCACGTGATTTATCTACCGGAATGTTCTTATTAAATATGACTTAGAAACTTTCAATACGTGATAATAGTAACTATTATAAATTTGTTTTCTGTGTCGTTTTCTAATTTATATTATAAATATGTTTTCCTTCTAAAGGGCTTCAAAATAATATTGCATATATGCTGTTGTCGTCTCACACAACCAACATATATCCGTGTGTGTTATAGATTTGCAATACTTTTATTTCACACTAATGTACCCCTTAATCTAAATCACTTATGCAATATAACTAATCGTATAAACCGTATTATTTATATCGCGTATTTGTTTATATAGATAGTTGATCTATATTGAATGTTTAATTATTTATAATTGTTAATTTTATATTACACATGCACAAACAAACACATACACACACATATATTTATAACATATACACAACTTTTATAGTTCAAGTTGTTTTATATATTAATTAAAATAATCCACATTATATAATATAATTTAATATGTATACTAATATATTAAAATCATTACGATTAAATTATTCTAATTTATTTATTTTAACTACGGAAGTTTTTCTAGAAATAGCGATATTTTCGTCAGCGTTTACGTTCTGTACCTGTATATACGCGGCTATAGTGTGTTTCGTGAAGTTAAACTCGCTAAGGGATGACTTTCAGTTAGTTAATACATGTTTTATATACACACACATACACACACACACATATATATATATATATATATATATATATATATATATATATATATATATATATATCGAAATAAATATATTGAAATACTAATAATAACAGTAGGTATTACATAAAATACCATTTAAAACAAATATATTTAAATAAAATAGAATAGACCGGAAAATGTATATATATATAATAATAATAATATAATAATAATATTTATTAGAAGAAAGTTGTATATATATATATATCATGTGAATTATTAAATTCATTATATTATTGTTTCCTCTAAAAGGCTTCAGATGAAGATAATAATCTTTTCTATGCTGTCGCCTGCTATAAATATAAATATATATATATATATATATATATATATATATATATATATATATATATATATATATATGTGTGTGTGTGTGTGTGTCTGTGTGTATATATATATAAAACATGAATTAACTAACTGAAAGTGCGAGTGACTTAAGTATAGAGTGTTCTGCATAGACATGTTTTGTTTACAATATTGTGTATTTCTATTAATGATAGATACTAATTAGCATCATTACTAATAATATCGATGTACGTTACATACAAATAGATAAAGCGTCATTAATGATTATTATCAAAGAATAAACTATGATCAGATATGGTATACCATATATAGTATTCAAACGTAACTCAAATAATACACACACCTAACTTTAATAAATATATTAAATGGAATAAATGAAATGTGAATTATATAGATAGATACCATATTTCCGAACTAATAAACATTCCATTAATATCGCTTCATAATATTCTGTAGTTTATCGCAAATATTTATTGGAATTATTAACTATTGATAATTAATTGAATATATATATATATATATATATATATAGAAAATGTATCATTGTGATCGCTTATTAAATTAAATAGTTTAACATATATGTTAAATATGTTAAATATATGTTAAATATAGTATACTATATATACTGTAATTATATAATATGTGTTTTGTTCGATTAGAAGACCGATATCGATATTGATTCGGCAATTGCACACCTAATACCTTACACTTGACATCTACCCAACATAGAAAGGGTATGCAGACTTCCATGTACGAGTACAATTTGTACGGCAAAACTAAAATCTTCATGGACGAAGTGCAGATAGATTTCCAGTGCTGCGGTAGTCAAGGTAACACCAACTACGTGCGTATGTATGTGCGTCTCGTATTGTAAACAATTATCGCATACGTGCATATATGTATATTGTATATATATATTATAATATAATATAAGTAAAAAAATATAAGTATTTAAAATACGATTAAGAAGCGAGCGACCAGATAATAATTTCGAAATTTTCATTTGTCAAATATAATTGATTATACATTAAATATATATAAAGCAATATATTAAAATATTAATATATATATATATATATATTATAAATAACGCAATGCATGTATGTGAATGTCACGTGACCTTGCTTAACGTGCTTACATGCGTATGTGTACAGGTGCGCACGTGTGTGTGTACAGGTACGTTCATGTGTATACGAACAGTGAGAACGCATTCGATAGCTTTTATTAAAGTTATAATGTATAATGCAATTTAAATATATTATGCGCCTAGCTATTATTATGCTGCTATTAATATTAAAAGTATATTATGCTACTATTATGTTGCTATTATTAGAATATCAACATTTGTTGGGTTCAGAAATAAATTCATTTGTGATTTCTTTAGCGTGTAAACTATTATGTTAAACAATGATATACAAAATAAATTCTAAACATGGTATCTATATTAGCTAATACAATATATAATAATTAAATTACGATAATTAGCGTACATTAAATTAATCGATTAAAATAATGATATTTTAATATAATTATATCAACAATATATACTACTATCCTAAATTATATTATTTTGTATTTTATTAGTATATAATAATAGTAGTGGAACTACAATAACTTATGAGTTACACGTATACGTGTTATGAATTATAATCAATAATACATAATTGTCTGTAAGCACATTCTAAAGTAAATTATAAACACTTTATTTATTAATAATATCAATATATGTATAGTGTAGTGCAGTCATATATAGTATAGTTTTAATGAAATGCTTGACATACTATTAATTTTTATAAGTTTATACTATTACATAATTAATATAATATACAGAGATATGTAAATATGTATGAGGTATGTAAATAATAAAATCATAACGATATATATATATATATATATATATATATAATAGTATAGTTGCATCACCTATTATAACATAAATATACTATACTTAGGTTTTGAGGATTGGTATACAATAAATTGGTTACCGGAAAATAGGTTATTTGATTTATTTATTACTATATATAAATTATAAATTAAATAGATGAAATAACCATATATATATATATACACTGTTCAAAATAAGGGTATAACATTATGAATTATATGGTATAACATATGGAAATACGAGTTATACCATACAATTACGTTAAATGGTATAAGATCACATATTATATGGTATAACATTTGTTTTTTTTAGTTATACCATATAGCTATAATCTAGCTTAATGTAAATGGTATAAGATCACAAATTATATAGTATAACATTTGTTTTTTTTAGTTATACCGTAAATGGTATACCAGGACGCCACGGGGTTATACCATTTTTTAATCAATGTTATACCATTTATTTCTAACAGTGTATATATATATATATATATATATATATATATATATATATATATATATGTATATAAAACATATATGGTTATTATATAAATACAACTTTACTAATTTGAATACATAATATTAAATTTTATATATGTTAATATTTTTTTTTCTATTCCATACTTTGAGTACAATATTTACTCGAAATAAAGTGTATTATTATAATTATGAATAGTTATTATTATTATTTTTATTATTATTATATAATTCATTGCATATAAAAAAAACATGTGTGGTTATATGCCTTGTTAGTTAATAAAATATAATGACTAAATAATAACGAATAAACGAATAAAAATAGAATATTACGATGATTTAAAAAACACGAATAATTTCTGTTTTAATACCGAAAATGGTGTAATGCATCTAATCTCATCAAATCTCATCTTATATCATACAATAGATAATTTCAGCTTGCAACAAAGAAAGCTGATTCTGAGTGTACTAATGATGTGCAGTTGTGTACACTTTAGGTATCCTGACACATAGAAGGTTTAAGTTTTAAGTTAAGATATGTCTATAGGCATACGTTATTGTGTATTAATCATATGGCGATATACCTCGGACTCCCACATTAACTGTTACTCCCCTAACTAGCTGTTACTCCCCTATCTAGCTGTGCTATCATTATTCGGGTGTCAACTGTGTATATTCGATCAACTATCGATGTATGGTTAAGTTTACATGATACACGTATAGCATGACGTTGAATACCCCAGCAAACAGTAAGAGCAGCATAATAGCAGCATAACAGAAGCATAACAGCAGCATAACAGCAGCATAATATCATTACAAATTAATAGCAGCATAATAACAGCATAATAGACATTTAATAGCAGCATAATAGCACAATGTAAACATGTGAGGCTCTAGCATTTGCTGTTATGCTGCTATTATGCTGCTCTTACTGTTTGCTGGGATGCTAGGGTTTATACACCAGGTTTAAAGGTAAATTAACAATAACGAACAGCAATAGATACGTCAACTGAATAATAGCGAGTGAATTAAACATTTATTCATGGAATAGGTAAGTTTAATACGAGATATTCTAATACTATATAAAACATAATCTGCAGTGTGTATCATGTTATTAATGTGAGGAGAGTAGTCTAGGTTATATGTTATAGTGAAACCACTGATAGTTATATATTAAGAAGTATGCATAGATAATAAAAATGATGAGTAATTGGTAGGAGATAACTGGATTTACAGAGTATGGTAGTATCAATTGTGTCCATAGTTTAAGCAAAGATAGTTAGTTAAGAGATAAACATTCTGTCAGATCATTAAATGTTATATAATCATTTATATATCATGGCTTGTAAAAATCGAATCTATAATTCGATTATTAATAAGTTGAAATTGTGTATTATAACACCTATTATAAAAATATATATTCATTCTTTACTATACATATATTTCACTAAACTTTGACAGCTATTTTCTCATATTTTAATTTGATGAGTATTGATCAACTAAAAGTCCCGAACTTTCTGTAAATTTCTAAAATTTTCATAATATTTAGACTACACATATATGCATAGCGTTAACATTTTTTAAATAATATAATTTAATAATAAAATTGTATATCATGTTTATCTTATTATATTCATATACAAAAAGTATGTTTAATTACTTCTATTTCAAAAATTAATTTCAATAATTATTATATATATAAAAAATTATGTAACAATAATTAAAATATTTAAAGTTGGAAACTATTAAAAAATAGTAGTTGTTAATATCTATTTACATGCAATCTCACGAAGGAGACCTCCCTCCTTAGGGTTAAGAGCTAGATTAATACAATGGGTGTGTGGGTTGGGTTTAAAGTGCAATACCTTATTGAAGATGATATAGGTCACCACATCGTTACTAAGGGTGCGTTTTGTGTAACGTACCACAGTACCACAGTACCACAGTACCAAGTTAACAAGCGTTTTTCGTAACGTACCACAATACCACAGTCCCACCTGTATGCTTATACATGTAAAATCAAGTGGGACTGTGGTACTGTGGTATGTTATAAATCATACGAAATATCCCAAAGTACCACAGTACCACAGTCCCACAGTACCACAGTACCACAGTACCACAGTCCCACAGTACCACTTGTTAAATTCGCGCGCGAGTTAAATTCGCGGGCGTTTCAGATGGTTCATCGGAAACATCAATATAAATAAACGCTCCCTATATCTATATCGAGGATGGTACTGTGGTACTGTGGTACTGTGGGACTGTGGGACTGTGGTACTGTGGTACTGTGGTAATGTGGTACTGTGGTACTGTGGGACTGTGGTACTGTGGTACTGTGGTGTGGGACGTTTAAAAAGTAGTACCACAGTCCCACTTGAGTTTACATGTATAAGCATACAGGTGGTACTGTGGTACTGTGGTACGTTACAAAAAACGCACCCTATGTATCGCCTATCGTAAATATGCATTATATAGGTATCACCTCATTACCATAGTGCGTCATAGCGTATGACATCATCGCGTCATCGCTGCATTACGTCATCGCACGGCATTACGTAATAGCGATCGTGACATCATTACAGCGGCATCACCAAGAAGAGCATTCCGTTCAGTTGCTGCAGCGAGTACTCCATGGAACCGTGCGGCAATTACGAGTAAGTACAACTAGTACGTAATATACTATAGTAGTATGTTTGTATACTATAGTAAGCTAGTAGGCCAGCATTACTATAGACGATTAGTGTGTGCTGTGAGCTGTTGTATATATATATAGTGGCGTTGTGAAACCTAGAAAGTAAAAGTTAATGTATACCTGTGTTATAGCTGTATTATTACATAATTATGAAATAGTACAATTTAAATAATGTGTTTTCTATTTGTAAACAAATAATATATATATATATATATATATATATATATTTCAACTATTTCAACTATCGAATTACGTAACATAAATATGACATCACTCTGCGACCTGACATCACATTATGATGTAACAACACCACTATGTACAGTATGGGCAGCATTAACCCCATCTACAAGAGCACCTACACCCCGAACGGATACAACAAAGTCGGGTGCGCCGAGAAGATCAAAGAATACTTCAGCAACACCGTACTGGTCGTCTGCGGGGTGATGATGTTTGTGCACGCAGCTCTCGAGGTTATAGGGGTGTGGGGGTGATGATATTTGTGCACGCAGCGCTCGAGGTTATAAGTGTGGGGGGTGAGGGGTTTGCATGCAGCTCTCGAGGTTATAGGTGTGTGGGGTGTGAGGGTGTGTGAGGTGTGTGCGGGGTGATTGGGTGTGTGCGGTATATGCAATAATGCGTGGGTGTGTGCGATGGTTTCTTCAACAACACCATAATGGTCGTATGAGGAGTAATATGAGTCATGCCTATTTATAAGTTAAGTGATATGTATGTGTAAGTGTGCGGTGTGTTGTATGTTCGGGAGTGATTGGGTTTATGCGGAAGAGTGTGAGGGAGTGTGAATTGGAGTGCAGCGCTGATAGGTAGATGAGTGATATGCGGGTGTGTGAGGCGTGTGTGGTTACGAGAGAGAGAGAGCGAATAGGAGTTACCCGCTCTATAAGTGTGTGTGTGTGTTTACGATTTTGTACAATAGGACAGGTATGCTTAATGAATACGTGGCATATAGTGAGAAAAGAATGCTACATATATATATATATATATATATATATAAATAATTACTATTATATATACATTTAATAATGAACTCGGCATTGTTGTATCTCATTGAACAGTTGGTAACCTTAGTGATAGCGAGACTAGTGGCGACATCTATTCACCGTTGCATCGAAAAAGATGAACTTAAGGCTACTACTTTGGGCTACTTATTCACGAAGGGAGATCTATTTAAAGCCGTTGAAAGCGATGTAGATCTTGCCGAGATACAAAGTAAGTAAACCTAATATTCATTTATTATTTAACATATATATACATAAATACACAATAACAAATCATTAAAATTGAGCAAAAAATGCGGGACTATAGTCCCGTTAATATATATATTAAATGTATACACATATATATATATATATATATATATATATATATATATATATATATATATATATTGCACATTTTGCGCATTATCATATATTATTATTTATTGGATATATAGTATATATGATATGATATATATAGGTATGATATATATATATATATATATATATATATATATATGTATATGACATGTGTTTGTGAGTGTACAGTGAACGCCGTACACACATGTATGTGATATAGTTTATGTATGTGGACTTCATATGCATGTATATATTAATAATAATAATAATAATATAATATATTAAATGATAATATAATATTTACATTATTTACATTATTTCTATATTTATATAGGAATAAAAGATTCGAAAGAAGACAAAAAAGAGAAAAAAAGATCTGATACGGATATTAGAAAGTCAAAAAAAGCTGACAAAAAAGAAATTAAAAAGGAGAAAAAAGATAATAAAAAGATTAAAAAGGATAATAAAAAAGCGGATAAAAATACGAAAAAGGCTGACAAAAAAGAAGCGAAAGAAGCTAAAAAAGAAGGAAAACGAGAAGCGAAAGAATCGAAAAAAGAAGAAAAGAGCAAACGAAAACACAATAATAGGAACAACAGTAACAATAGATACGACAGTTACGACGGACAGATGAACATGAACACAAACGCTAGAAGTAAGAGTATAGCGAGTATGGCGACACCACCGGCTGAAGTTGATACTACGGATGCCGTTAGTATCGGTACTACTGATGATCCTGTAGCATCCGATACTACGTTCTATACCGGTATGTATGTCCTGTCCTTGTATCATCAAGATACACTCTATTAATATGACCATACACTTACTACATATCATGATGTGTATTCAATGTATACTGTAGCAACACACACACGCACACACATACGCATACACATACGTGTAGCAATGCACAGCATACGCCACACGTATTCATACGCACGTATATATGCGTGCGTGTGGGTATGTGTGTTCATTAAACGTATTAGCAAACGTCGTATACAATAGTATACTATAGTATAGTTTAATATAGACGTGACGCCCTTCACAGAAACATCGGACGCGAGTCATAAAGATCACCGGAAGCTGGTATGGGATAATGACGTCATCGGGGGCGATACTTCATCCGCGGTGTCATCATCCGTTCAAGGTAGGGCGATACACCTTGCTAATATACAAACACGTATACACACTTATGTATGTATAAAACTGCCTATGTGGCTCAGTCGGCTAAGGCGTCAGACATACAAGCAGTAGGACGCGGGTTCGAGCCTCGTCCGGACCATTACAATAGGTCTTAAACTAATATTTAGAAGTGATCTTATATACGTGTGTATAAATAAATGATCGACTCTCGTTTAAACCATGGATGTCTTAACACGAGAGCGGCTTCGAATGGAAATTGTAGCCCTTACCTCACGCTCACACCCCTTACCTCAAACTCCTTACCTCACACAACTTACCTCAAACCCCTTACCTCAAACCCCTTACTCCACACCCCTTACCTCAAACCCCTTACCTCAAACCCCTTACCCCAAACCCCTTACCTCACACCCCTTACCTCAAACCCCTTACCTCACACACCTTACCTCAAACCCCTTACCTCAAACCCCTTACTTCACACCCCTTACCTCAAACCCCTTACCTCACACCCCTTACCTCATACCCCTTACCTCAAACCCTTACCTCACACACCTTACCTCACACCCCATACCTCAAACCCCTTACCTCAAACCCCTTACCTCAAACCCCTTACCCCAAACCCCTTACCTCATACCCCTTACCTCAAACCCTTACCTCACACACCTTACCTCACACCCCATACCTCAAACCCCTTACCTCATACCCCTTACCTCAAACCCCTTACCTCACACCCCTTACCTCAAACCCCTTACCTCACACCCCTTACCTCAAACCCCTTACCTCACACCCCTTACTTCACACCCCTTACCTCAAACCCCTTACCTCAAACCCCTTACCTCACACCCCTTACCTCAAACCCCTTACCTCACACCCCTTACCGCAAACCCCTTACCTCACACCCCTTACCTCAAACCCCTTACCTCACACCACTTACTTCACACCCCTTACCTCAAACCCCTTACCTCAAACCCCTTACCTCACACCCCTTACCTCAAACCCCTTACCTCACACCCCTTACCTCATACCCCTTACCTCAAACCCCTTACCTCACACCCCTTACCTCAAACCCCTTACCTCACACAACTTACCTCAAACCCCTTACCTCAAACCCCTTACTTCACACCCCTTACCTCAAACCCCTTACCTCAAACCCCTTACCCCAAACCCCTTACCTCATACCCCTTACCTCAAACCATTACCTCACACACCTTACCTCACACCCCATACCTCAAACCCCTTACCTCATACCCCTTACCTCAAACCCCTTACCTCACACCCCTTACCTCAAACCCCTTACCTCACACCCCTTACCTCAAACCCCTTACCTCACACCCCTTACTTCACACCCCTTACCTCAAACCCCTTACCTCACACCCCTTACCTCAAACCCCTTACCTCACACCCCTTACTTCACACCCCTTACTTCAAACCCCTTACCTCACACCCCTTACCTCAAACCCCTTACCT
This sequence comes from Osedax fenrisi, assembly GCA_964019155.1. Taxonomy (NCBI): domain Eukaryota; kingdom Metazoa; phylum Annelida; class Polychaeta; order Sabellida; family Siboglinidae; genus Osedax; species Osedax fenrisi. Next base: position 69,840,127 of record OZ025241.1, on the reverse strand, counting down.
CACACCCCTTACTTCACACCCCTTACCTCAAACCCCTTACCTCACACCCCTTACCTCAAACCCCTTACCTCACACCCCTTACCTCAAACCCCTTACCTCACACCACTTACTTCACACCCCTTACCTCAAACCCCTTACCTCAAACCCCTTACCTCACACCCCTTACCTCAAACCCCTTACCTCACACCCCTTACCTCAAACCCCTTACCTCACACCCCTTACCTCAAACCCCTTACCTCACACCCCTTACTTCACACCCCTTACCTCAAACCCCTTACCTCAAACCCCTTACCTCTCACTTACCGCTAGATACGGATGAAGCCCAACAGCCGTACGAAGGTAGCATCCCTGTAACGGACGGAGCCAAGTCAGCTAATCAGCACAACCAAACATGGGACACCTACTACGCCCCCGTCAAGGTAACACTATAATACTACTACTACTACTACTAATATCTATCATTATATATTATTTATAATTTATTATTATTATAATTATTATAATTAATATAATTTATTATTATTATTAATATATAACAATAATTATATTAATAAAGTATTATAAGTATATAATATTCTTATTAATCAAATGTTTACTATAACTATTATTATTAATAATAATAGTACTACTACTCTCTATTAATATTAATGATACTATTACTAATACATATTATTATATAACTATAGTTATTAATATATGTTATATAATAAATATGTAGGTTATAACCTACATATTTTACTTATTTATAGTATACTATTTTAATATATACACATTTATATTAATACATTAATATATACATATATTATATAGGGTAAAAAAAAGAAAAGCATACACCCGGGAATGCAACCACAGGTATATCAATTATACAATCGATATTAACTATATATAGTATTTTGTTCTGATATATTTTAATATCATATTTTATATCTAATCTAATTTAATTAATTAAAATAGTATTTAATATATATATATATAGTTATTCATTTGAATGAATCCTTTCATGCCATTTAGCAACTAGATGATATCTAACCGACTACCCTATGCTTCACACAGGGAGATGACCCTGCAGACAACGCTGCCGTCACGGACACGCCTACCCCCGGAGAACCGCCAGCCCCGGGAGATACACCAGCCCCATATGACGCCTCTGCTTGGGGTGCTACGGCCTACCCCGCTGGTCAATACGACCAGTATGGCCAGTACGACGAATACGGTCAATATTACGGCCAGCAGGGGTACGACGCGGCAGGGTATTACCAGGACCCCGCGTATAACACCCAGGGGTCGGCACCTTATTATAATCAGTATCCGGGTGCAGTACAAGCTCCACTAGACCCAAATCAACCAAATTACGGTAACTGTGAAACTATATTATATTTCTTAATTTTTAAATTTCGTATTATTCTTGTTTATTATTTCGATAACTTATATCGTATCGTTAGAAAATATGTATACTTTATTCTTTCAATTATATATTTCGACTATATACTTGCTTAACTATATTATCAATGAACCAGCACAAGCCCCTCTACCGCAAGATCCGTCTGGGGCACCCGCGATACCGGGACAAGATCCGCACGCTGCGAATTCGCAACAACTACAGTGGAAGAAATCGCTGGCGAAGATATCCGACCGCAAGAAGTCGATGTCCATGAAAAGTGTATCGATGGCCGCGCTAGCGAAACGAAAACAATCGCAGGGGGCGGTATCGCTGTTTCCGGAACCGTACGCCGGGCAACAAGGTCAAGGACAGTTCACTCAGCCGCTCGCAGCGCAACCGACTTACCCTAACCCGTCGGACATCGCGCAGGGAGAACAACAACCCTTACAGGCGGTGCCTCAACCACCCGAACAACAGCAGCAGCAGCAGGCGGAACAGAAACGAAGGTCGTCCTTGCATCCTTCGGAACACCCGCAAGCCGAACTCGCTGTTCCTTTGATCCCCGCGCCGGTAGTCAAGATACCTAGTAATCGGGTCCCTGCCGCTAAAGGGGACGACGTACAAGAGGCTATCTGTTACGATACGTCCAAGGAGCTGGAACAATTACTGAAACACTATATGGGAGGCATTAGCAAGGTGGATAAGCTGGAGAACGCTCAAAATCAACGTTAGTGTGGATTTATAATGAGGAATTTAATATGAATATATATATATATATATATATATATACAGTAATACCTCTCTATAAGAAACTATTTTTTTTCGGTACTTTTTTTCTTATAGAGAGGTTTTCTTATAAAGAGGTTTTTACTTTTCCAATGATTTTGATAATAAATATGGAGAAATATTATGTATCTTACATAATTCTTGATTTTTAACAATTCAGTAAACCTTCATCAACTTCTTTAATTATATTGTATTTAAAATGTATACTGTATTGTTTTCGCTTATACATATTAATACATAATGACATTTAGATTTACATTTGCAATTATAAATTAGAATCCTCATTGATGAATATAATATAATAAATATTATAATAATCTATTATTTAAAAATTAATTGTATAATATAATACATTGTATCATCAATACATTTAAGGATATAATAACATTTATTAATTAATTTTAATACATTTATGGATACAATATACAATAATATTTATTAATTAATTTTAATAAATTCAAGGATATAAATAACATTTATAAATTAATTTTAATAAATTTATGGATATACAATAACAATTATTAATATAATTGTAATTCATTGCGAGCTATTTATGTAATATAAAATATTTGTAAGAAAAAAAATATCTTATATAATAATTAATTTCTATAATTTGTATCTATATACAATAATTCTATTTATGTAATTATTTTTTATATTTTGTATACAATAAGTTTCTTATAAAGAGGTTTTTCTTATATTTTTCTTATAAGATTTTCTTATAAAGAGGTTTTTTTAATGTGGAAAAGGTTGAATTCCAACCAAATGTGTGAACAATTTTCTTATAAAGAGGTTTTTCTTATAAAGAGGTTTCTTATAGAGAGGTTTTACTGTATATATATATATATATATATATATATATTAATTAATTACAATTTAATTAAAATAAATCACATTTTTAATTTATATATTTATATCAAGTTGATAATTTATTAATTTAACTAATAACAGAAAGAAGAATTAAGAAATCATCAGGATATGCGTACCGACAATTACTGATGAGAGATAAATGATGTAATATACATTCACTATAGAAGAATGTCATATATATATAACACATTTAGAAGTATATTACTAAAGTAAACTCATTAATACACCTACATTATTATTTTACAATTAATAAAATAATTACAGTATAATTACTAATACATATATTAAAATTACTCTAATATCCTAGTTTAATTATTATATTTAACTTTCAGTTATAGTGTTATTAAATACTATGCATCATACTACTAATATAGTTATTATCACATTGGGTATATATGATGTATGTATAATTCTATCAATAGATCATATCTGATCTAAGATAACATATCAAAGTTTATATTCATATTTTCTTTGGTTAATTGGCTAGATTTGTGGGTTCATTGTATATAAACAACAATCTGTTTGAAGGTGTATCACTTAAGATAGTTAATTTAGTTAAGTTCTTATTTATAAATAGAAGGTACGATTAGGGGAGCTGCAACTGGGGGGACGGGGGGATATGTCCCCCCCACTTTAAAATCTAGGGGGACCTCCTATGTATTGGTCCCCCCCCCCCCACTTTTACCACAATATTTATTTTGATTGGTTTGTCCCCCTACATACAAAATCGTTCCAGGGTCCCTAGGTACGAGGTATCATTTAAAGCTACTTTCTTAACTCTTAACGCATCATCTTAAACCTTTAAGATATACATATTAGTAGTATGGTCATTAAAGTACACGATACGAAACCTGGTGAAAATATACAATATTAATGAAATTAACATTTAATTATTTTCTAATTATTCGAATATTATAAATGAAGATGGATTTTCGAAGAACGATATATGTAATAAATATGGGATGAATAAAATGTCTCATCAATTGTTGATTTGGATGAAGATGAAATAGTAGTAAGACGTGGATTAGTATGAAGAAATAGAAGTATGTCACATAACTAATGAAATAGTTGCAGATATTTTAAGAGATTCGTGGGAGAGTTCATGAGAATTATTATTTAAGTTCTGAAGTTACTGATTAATATTATTAAGTATAAGTGGGAAAATAAATATACTTTTGCAGATTATCAGCATAAAGATTCTATCACATAAATAGACAATGATAGAAAATAATGGAATTATACATATATTATTAATAAAAATTAGTTTAAGGACATAACCTATAGTAACATCATACTAACGTTTAGTTATTTCGCAATAAGTTGAGTTGATCATTATATAAGGTTGAAACCAAAAAAAGGAAAAAACTTAGGAAGTTCCTAGTCTTTCCTAAACCATAGGAAGTAGAATAAATAGGAAGAATTATCAAACAAGGAAGTAAATAAACAATACCGTTAATTTCAATTTTCGCGCTAAACACAATTTCTACAATAACATACTTACCTGCGCAGTGGATCTGGTGGGTGACGTGATATGGGCGTGTCTTGTCGTAACGCTTTATTTCACATAGTATTCACGACATGTATAATATAATACATTCGTGGACTGCTATGCACCTCTATTTATAGATATGTAGTAAAAAAAATAGATAATATATAATATCTATTGCGCAATAATATTATATTAAAGACTAAACTATATAATATAGTGTAAATATTTTATAAATATGTGTTGATTAAAATATATTAATAACAAGTATATATGTATATATATATTATATAATCATATTATTAATAGTTGTTTTATCTAATTATATCTTATATATATATATATATATTATATTATAATAATGTATATTTCAAAACTAATGAACTAATTAGTTCATTAGTACATTAGTACTTTAATGTGGGATGTGAAACAAATCACAGAAATATTAAACAAAAATAAGTGTGTACATTAACACTATTAGATATTATATATATATATATATATATTGTTATTGTTATTGTTATTTTTATTTGGTGGAGTCCTTTCATCCCATCCAGGAACTTATATGAAGTTTTCACTTATAACCATATATAGCTCTAATGTCCCTTCGAAGCCGCTCTCATGTTAAGGCATCCATGGTTTTAACGAGAGCCGATCATTTATTTATACACAATTATATAAGATCACTTCTAAATAATATTTTAAGACCCATTTTATAAAATTGATTAATGGTCCGGACGAGGGTCGAACCCGTGTCCTACTGCTTATGTGTCTGACGCCTATATATATATATATATATATATATATATATATATATGTATATGTGTGTTAATGTGTGTATGTGTGTGTTCGTATTTATATATTATACAATTATATTGATATATAATTATATTAATAATAATACTTATTGATAAGAGATATATTTTATATTGCACAATAGATATCGCTGTTGTAATATCCAATGTGTTTATTTGACCTATACAATATATAAAATTGGAACATATATTGAATACATAAAATAATGATATCCAATGTGTTTATTTGACCTATAATACATACAACATTGGAACGTTGTTATATAGTTTACGTTGACGATCAACGTATTTGGTTGCTTGGGTAGTCATAATATATGAAATATGAAAGAACGAGTAGAATATGCCAGGCTTTCATTATTAATAATCACATTACAATGCCATCAACTCATTATTTAGATAATGATAACTATAAATATAAAGTAATACATTATATTTATATGGAATAAAAATATTTACATTATATTTATATGGAATATCTTAATGGCGAAATGATGTATAAGGAACACATAAATAATTGTTATGTTATTTTACAACTATTACTAGCAGGATAGGTACATGGTGATTCTCTTACGGAGTCAGTATAGTATGCAAAACATATGGGTATATAGGAGCATTATATCCTGGTCATTTATGTGTAGTACATGGTTATATATAGTATATATATATATATATATATATATATATATATATATATATATATATATATATCTTATATGTATTAAATCGGTATGATATATTATATAATTACACATCGTATATTCATGTTATACACGAACGTATACGTAGGTACGGTACGTAAAGGTACGTATCATCACACACTAAAACACATCTATTAATAGATTAGTGCGATAACTACTATAGAGAAGAGAAGTTAACGTATCGTAACATGTCTGTTCAGTATGAATACTAGAAACAGGGTGCATTTTTATTTTTTTAAATATATATATACATATATATATATATATCACTATAGAATTCTATAGATTCGTTTGCTGATGTAATCATAGTTAAATTTATCATAATATTATATAAATACTACATTGATATACTGGACATTCAATTTAGAATATCTTCAGCACCCACCGACCGGAGGACCTCCGTCTGGTCTATGCTCATTGGTAGTCTGTAAAGTCTACCATGATCAAAGTTTAGTAAACATTATGTCACCTAGAAAAAATACTAATAAAAGTAATAAAGGAAATGAAACCATAGATATGTTAATGGAATTAATTAATAATCAAAAAAATATAATTATTAATCAAAATAAAATAATTAATGATTTAAATGATAAATTTGATAATAAAATACTTCTAGAGAATATAAATTCTAATATAAATAATCAATTTAAAATTAATAATAACAAAACTTTTGCTGATATCACAAAAAAAAATATTGAGCAAACAATACAAAAAAATTTAACTAATACTATAAATAAAACTTTAATAACAAATAATAATAATATTGATAAAACCAAAACTATAATTTTATATAATTTAAAATCAATAGATGATAATTATATCAATAGATATAATGATGAAAAGAATAAAATAAATAAAATAATAAACATACTTGATATAGACAATATTAAAATAAATACATTTCATAGAATTGGTAAATATATAGAAGGTCAACATTCAATACCATTAAAACTCATTCTAGAAACTCAACTTCAGAAGGAGGAATTTATTAAAAATGCTTACAAATTAAAAAATACTGATTTAAACCATATAGGAATATCAATAGAATATTCATTTGAACAACTACAAGAAATAAAAGATCTAAAACAAGAGGCTAAAAATAAATCTTCCAGTGATACAAAATATAAAGTAATAACCCTAAATAATAAATTTAAAATAATTTGTTGTGATAATTATGAATAACTCAATTTTATCATATTTACATTTTAATATACGTAGTCTTAATAAGAACTTTGATAAATTAAAATTTTTTATCAATAATCAAAAAATAAAACCAAATTGTATATGTCTTACTGAAACTTGGTTAAATGAAAGTAATAATTAAAATTTAGATATATATGGATATGAACTAATACAATTAAATAGAGAAAATAAAAATAAAAAACGTGGTGGTGGTGTCGCTATATATATTGACATATCACTAAACTATATCATTATGAATCAATTATCAATAAAAATTCAAGACTCAGTAGAAATACTGACTATAAAAATTTTAATAAAAAACAATCAACATTTACTATCAACTATATACAGAAGCCCATCATATAATGTAGATACATTCATTGATCTATTTTATAATACCTTTAATAATATAAATAACAAAATATTTATATTAGGTGACCTCAATATAAATATACTTTCTGACAATATATATACTAACAAATTTAAAGATAATCTAGAAATACTTGGTTTTAAATCTATTATTAAAAATTATACAAGAATCAATAAATATAACAATAATACCTTAATCGACCTATTATTAACTAATGTAACTAATATTAAAACATCTGGTGTATTGGTAAGTGATATCACTGATCATTTCCCGATATATTTTCAATATTCTATAAAAAATCAATGTAAGTTAAAAAATACTATCAAAATATATAAAAGACAAACAAAAACAAAAAATATTAATAAATTAATGGAAATATTAAAAAATGAAAAATGGATAGATGTTTTATCAAACAATGACCCAAATGAATCTTATGCTAAATTTATTAATATATATGAAAACATTGTTGATCAATCAATGCCAATAATAGATAAAATTATTAAAATAAAAACTGAAAATAAGTGGATGACTGGTGATATTAAAAGAGATATACACACTAAAAATAATTTATATAAAATTTATATAAAAAATAGGAAAAATGATATACTGGTTAAATATAAACATATAAAAAATATCATTGCTAATAAAATAAAAATTGCTAAAAAAAAATTTTTTTCTAATGATATCAAAAATGCAAATACTTCAACAAAAAAATGGAAAATAATTAATAATAGGTTAAATAGAAAAAATCACAATACATTACCAAATAATTTTATAAATACAAATAACAAAGTACTTAATAAGCCTTTAGATATAGCTAATGGATTTAATGAATACTTCATAAACACTATTGAACAATTGAATAGTCAATTCAATCAAGTAAATAATAATTCTGTTTTAGACAGTATAAAAACTAACAAAAATACAATATTCCTTACACCAGTTACAGATAAAGAAATAATTAATATAATTGCCCTAAAGGAACATAAACATTCATTAGATATAAATAAAATAAATATGTATATTTTAGATATATCAAAATCATATATAATTCAGCCATTAAAGCATATTTTCAATCTATCAATTAATAAAGGAATTTTTCCTGATAAAATGAAAATAGCTATCATAAAACCTATACATAAAAAAAAAAGTAAAAACAATTTTGAAAATTACAGACCCATATCACTATTACCACAAATATCAAAAATACTTGAAAAATTAATATATAATAGATTAGAACATTTTATAAATAAACATAAATTAATATCAAATAATCAATACGGATATCAAAGAAATAAAAATACTATAGATGCAATAACTGAATTCTATACAAACATATTAAATAACAAAGAAAATAATAAAAAAACAAATACAATATTTTTAGACCTATCAAAAGCATTTGATATGTTAGACCATAATATTCTATTTAACAAATTAGAAATATATGGTATCAGAGGTCATGCCTTAAATTTAATTAAAAGCTACCTATTAAATAGAGGTCAAATAACTTCTATTGATAATAAGTTATCTGATATATTAATAAGTAATATAGGAGTTCCACAGGGTTCAGTTCTGGGACCATTGCTATTCATTATTTATATAAATGATATAACACTATTAACAGAAAATGATATAAATATAACCACTATTTTATTTGCTGATGATACATCAGTTAGTGTTTCAGCCAATAAAATAAGTGTTTTAATAAATGATACAAAAAAAATATTAGATAAATTAGAAATATGGTTTAAAAAAAATAAATTAATAGTAAATACTGAAAAAACCAAAATAATAATTTTTTTTAAAACACGTGAATTTTCGAATTTTATAATTGACTACGCTATATACAATCAACAAATACAAATAATAGATAAATATAAATTTCTAGGTATTATAATAGATACTAAACTAAATTTTAAAACACATATATTATCAATAAAAAAAAAAATCTTACAAATAACTTATATGATTAGAAAATTTTCTAATGAATTACCACATCATATTCTTATGTTACTATATAATTCACTTTTTTTATCTAATCTTCATTATGGGATAGAAATATGGGGCAACAATTATAGTAATATAATAAAACCTCTATATAATATACAAAAAAAAATACTTAAAATAATATATCTTAAAAAAACTAATACAACCTATAATTCACAATATACAAATAAAGATATACAACCCCTACCCATATACACAAACACACTTACTATAAAGCAAATCACTGAATATAAAACATTATGTTACATGTATAAAAATAAAAATAGATTCAAAAATAACATTAATAAAAACAATAACTATAATCTAAGAAATAACAATGAATATGAAATAAAAAATAAAAAATTTACTTTAACAAATAATAGTTTATTAATAGTTGGAATTAAATTATGGAATAAACTAGATGAAAATATAAAAAAAAGTAAAAACATTAACATATTTAAAAGAAAAATAAAAAAAATACTTATTTCAGAGAATAATTAAAGATATAAGATGAAGAGAAAGAAGAGGATGGCAGCCTTTATAAAAGTCGATGACTTACTGGTAGCCTTTTGGAGAAATTTTTGTTTTTATTATAGCTATTATATTATTATTATTATGATTTGTTAATCAAACATATATGTAATACTCCAATAAATTTGTTTCATTCATTCATTCATTCATTCATTCATATATATTACACCAGTAATTAATATAATGACAAATTATACTTAATCATATATGCATATTACTTTATAGAATAATCGAATTTGTATTGTATTTTTTTTCCTTTTTTAATAATATTAAAATATTTTGTATAAACTGAATAAATATTATCTATTAAATAATGTTTACAAAAAAATAAATTAAATAATAATAAAGCAACAACATTACTATCACAATAATATAAAACAGATGGACTCGAAACTCAAAGGTATATGATGTATTATGCAATTAATACTTGTATAGGTATTACATAATTAATAATTAAATATATATATTTAATAACATATTAATAATCATATATACACTACTAAATATTAATATTAATACATGTTCACGAACGTAGGGGAAAGTCCCCGATTACCGACCCCCTCTCGTAACTCAGTAACTATAAGAGATATCAAAAAATAATATATACACGAACTGTTAGTAATTTAATGATACATATGAATAAGTATTTTGTTTTAACAAATATTTAATCCTACAATTGTTATTTGATAAAATGTAATATTCTGTTTTTACTTTTTAAATATTTGAATAATAACTTTTTTTAAATCATTGTAAATACTTTATTAATTAAAAGAAAACTTAATACTGCACATAATATTGTAGATCAATAAAATGTTTATAATTATTATAAAAATAATTCAATTTGAATAACTATTAACCAAAATATCTTAATTATAGCAACCCATATGCTTTTCCTATTAACGACTCCCTAAATTACCCTAATCCGACCCCCATGTGATTTATAATATCCAATAAAAATAGATCAGTATTTTACTTGAAAATATGTCATAAGTTGTTTGTTTATCATTGATATAGATTAAGGATTCATGATTCCATTATATTATATACATACTGATTAATAACTAAATATTAAATAATAATATATACTATTTTAATATAATTACTATAAAGTTTAAATTTAAATTTAATATTACTATTAAAACATAAATTCAATAACAAATAATTGCGTGCATGTTATAATTAATTATATTTATTAATATCTACTATGTTGATTGGATATTATAATACTAAAAGTATATATCCCACGATTATTTTAGGGGGTCGGTATTAGGAACAGGTATCCGATTTCCGACCCCCTGTTTATTCTTGTAAATATAATTATATCAAAAATTTAAAATAGCCACATTATTCATTACCATAATATTACCTTATTTACAAAATTTCAAATAAATATATTTAATATTGAATAAGTTATTACAAATAATCATTTAGGGGTCGGTAATCGGGGACTTTCCCCTATAGGAGATAGTTAATATACTAGATAATATGTTAGTGGTAAGTGAAGTAGTAACGATATTCTATCGGTTACATAATAGGTTGAATATAGATGTAGGTTAGTTGTTTACAATTGTTCCTTGAGGGCTAGGAAACGTAATGTGTGACTATTTTATATAAAATCAGTTAGATATAATGCTATAGGAATCGGGTGAGGAATAATCAAAGAACACACTGAGAAAAAATAAAACCAATATATACTTGAATGATATGGTTCGAGGGATATAGCGATGTATGGGAAATATGTTAGATTAACGTGGAATAATAACCAAATTAGGAGTAACTAAATATATATATATATAAAAGTTAATTATAGCTATATTAAATAACCATTTAAAAATATAAGTAAATAAATATTTATTACAAAATGTTTGGGGACAAATATTTTAATTTAATATTATAATATTAATAGGTTATTGTAAATTAATTTAAAATATGAGTATATATATATTATAATATGTATACATAATAAATTTAAATATAAATCGCATTTTTCGAATATTTTTAATTTATAAAAAGTATATTTTCAATTAAATCACTATACTTATTACCTATATATATATGTATGTTTTACTATAGTATAGCATATTATTAACAAATCTACAAAAGTATTATAAAAGTATTGTAACTCGATTTAAAGTCGGATTTATAAACGTTAAGACGATGGGATATATTCTTCAATTATTTAACGAAATTAATCTTTTTTATAATGCGATTATTTTTTAAGATACGTACATAATTATTTGATATAAACATAAATACATAACTTTAACTATTGTGTATAGGATGCATCATTACTGTTCATATATGGTGCAATATTCACTTTACAATATATATATATAAACATATTGTTATTGTTATTTATTTTATTTTAAGGAGTCCAGGAACTTAGATGAGGTTTTCACTTATAACCATATATGGCTCTAATATCCCTTCGAATCCGCTCTCATGTTATGACATCCATGGTTTTAACGAGAGCCGATCATTTATGTATACACGATTATATAAAACCACTTCTAAATAAGACCTATGGTAATGGTCCAGACGGGGCTTGAACCCGGGTCCTACTGCTTGTGTGTCTGACGCCTTAGCCAACTGAGCTAGACAGGCAGTTCATATATATATATATATATATATATATACTAATTCGAATATAATCATGTACATTCATTGGAGTAGGTTACTATAGTATATTTATTTCTATTACAAACAGATATATCTTAGAAAGTATATATGTAAGTGGGAAGTACGCATCATAAAATGTGTCAATATTAGTGTATATATTAATTTGTATTTATATTAATTAGGTTAAATATTAGTATTATTATTATTATTATTATATTATAATATATTATTATATAATATCTAATATATTAGATAATATTATATAATATTATATACATTTTAGAATGGTTCTAATTATAAGGATGAGGTGTATGATTAGCATAAGAAAGAGATAGAACAACAACAACAACAAATGTCATAGTTTGAAGAAGTATGTCGAATTTGCCAATTAACAGAAGAAGAAAAGGGTTATTAATAATCACTTATTATATACGATACATGTATAAAGTTATACATATAGGCTTAGTATAATATTGTTAGATGTATGTAATTTAATTATAGTTAATAATTGTTATATATGCTATTTTAGTTAATTATTTCGATGTTAATTAACATTCTATGTATGTTATAATACAGATTAATATTGTAATCTATTAAATGTATTTATATAATTTATGTAAATTATAAACATTTTAAATATATATATATATATATATATATATAAAATACATGCATATAAAGTTTACACCGTACAATGTACATTGTACACTATTAATGAATAAAATTAATGTATACCATGTACATTGTACAAGTATGTTTTAACATTGTACACTGTGCATTGTACAATATACAATGTACAGTAGGGTAGCCCGTTTTGGTAAATTGTTTTAGTTCCCTTCATATAAAAGTGCCATCTCGCTCGGAATAACTCTTTTTAATCATTCCAGTTATAATAAAATAAAATAAATGAAAAAATACAACAATTGAGAAAGCAAAATAATATTTAAAAATAATTTAAAAAAGGAATTTACATATAAAATTAACGAAAAAATTTAAATTACAGATATATGAAAGGAAAAAACTGTTACAAGTAAAATTGCCTTTTAGCATATATAGTATATAAAAACCTCCTTAATTAATATTTAAAAAATTGTCGACGGAAATTTTAATTTAATTTTTTAATTTTTTCTAAATCGGAAAAACAAATTATCAATGGAATAATAAAAAAAAATTATATTATATATGTCTACCATCATTATATGAATATAAAATTATAAGTATTGATATAAAAATAGCATATATTTATTCAAATTTAAAAAATGACTTTTATTGAGAATTTTAACAAAAAATTAATTTTGGGATAAACAAGTTGTAAACATTTTTTTGTAAGAAAAATAAATATATTTTGTTTTATTATACCTCGTAGATATCAAGTATAGGCTCACAACAAAGTTTAATCCTTAATTAAAATAATTTATCAAAAAATAGTCGAATAAATTACATTAAATAAAAAATTAATTTTTTAAAATTAATATGAAATTTTTAAATAATGTTTTACTTTATTAATATTATAATATATTTATACACGTATTTGCAAAAAAAAACAAACAAAAACAAACAAAATTTCAATTTATAGTAATTTACATTGTAAAATAAATTCAAGAATGCTGAAAATATATTTTGCTATATCTAGCCAGCCTGAACTTATGGTAACGAAGTATTTTGCTGCAAGACGATCTAGAGGTTCTCGACTCAATCCAGTGCGTCAGAAAATCCTTTAAATATATAGGTTATTTAAGGTATATGCATTTATAAACAATCATAATAATGTTATATATTGATCGCTGTTTAGTAGATAACCATTTTATGAATTATAATTTTTGGAATTGAAAGATTGATCAAATACTTTTATGCGAAATAGTAAGTACTAAATACATTATAATTATATGTAAGCAATTTATAAAATATAAAGGGAGTCCGTGGTATAAAGAATTACAGTACTATATATGATATATGACTGTGGATTCAATAAGGATCTTACAAATGTTATTAGATAAAACATTTCAAATAGTTTTTATTTTGTGTAAATTAAAAAATAAAGATCGACATACAATTGAGATCTGATCGATAAATCTTAGCTTACTATCAAAAATAAAACTAAGATTTTTAACGGAATTTGTTGGCGAAATAATTTGTCCATCAACAATTACAGGAGGAAAAATGAAATTAACACGAGAAAAATTAATAAGAGAGATTTTAGACATATTTAACATTAGATTATTTTGTAAAAAAAACAATTATTTTAGGTTATAAAATAATTCAACAAAGAATAATTATCAGAAGGAAGAGCATGTAAAGGCAGTTCGATATGAATTTGGAAATCATATTTTCATTTCAATCAAAGGTTATAAAATAATTCAACAAAGAATAATTATCAGAAGGAAGAGCATGTAAAGGCAGTTCGATATGAATTTGTAAATCATATTTTCATTTCAATCAAAGGTAACAGATACATTGAGAATAATATAGAACCAAGTACTGAACCTTGTGGTACACCATGATTAAATAATTTTTAGATGAATATTCATTATTGATTTTTATAGAAAAATATCTAATTTGAAGATACGATATAAACCATAATAAAATAGTATCAGATAACCTAATAATGTTTAAGCTATATATTAGTAAATCATGCTTAATTGTGTAAATATCTGATGATAAATCGAGAAGTAATAATTAGATATTTTTGTTAGGATATAAAGTCCATAAAATATCATCAGTGAGAGAAATAAAGTAGTTTATGTACTATGAAATTGTCTAAACCCACTCTGTTTGGGATCAAGAATATTATAATATAATAAATAATTATTTAATTGCTGGCCACAATTTGTTCTATAATTTTACTAATAAATGGTAATTGTGATATTGGTTAATATTTCATTATCTAGATTATGCTTTTCTTAGAAGTGGTATTACTACTGCATGCTTTAAAATATCAGATATTTTCACAGTTCTAAGAGAACTATTAATAACCATGGATATAAAATATGTTAGAAAAGAAGCCTAATTATGAAACAAGGGAATAGGAAGATGATCAAGAGGAGATGAAGATTTTAAAGTGTTGATTAAATTATATATGTCAACATTTGAAACTGAACAATAAGAATAAAATAGTTATCGGAAGGATAATCCTCAGAAGTTAGATCATATGATGTATATGATACGAATACCTTATTGAAAATGGTGGAGCAGATATCAGATAACGTATTGATATAAAGTATTGATATAAACGTATGTTAAGTTGATGCGTAAGATTGTAGTAGATATTTGTACTCACAACTATATATTTGTGTAGATTTGTATCCATGGTCACGACAACAGGTGATGTGATATATTATGTTGAATCCCTTTAGGAGGAAAACGCATATTAATATTATAAACATTGTTTATATAAACAATGTTCTAATAAATAATCGTATTATTATAGATACGACATTAATCGATCAATAAATAACGGTGTTCTATTTATAATACGTGCAGGCTACGTTACCGTCTACGTGAACTAGCGATCAATAGATCGTAACAACACCATATCCATTATCGCCATATTTCAATGTCACAATCGCGCGTATCAAGGTCAGCCGCTAGTCAGAACCGGATGTAGCTGTTCGGGCGGTCTGGGTTTAACGCACGTGACCTGTCTACAGACTTGGGTTGACAGTAGGAATTGCGTGTGCTGCGAGGTATGTCTGAGTAGGTTCACCGCCAATGTCCGACTTCGGGAGTCTTTGGTGACCTCGGACACGACAACAACAACGGTTAGGCACGTGCGCATGCTCTGAACTTGATTTAGTTACGAAATGTATGTACTTTTATTTTACAAATAGATAAATTCCCCGGTATCTCTGCATCATTGAAATATAATTAAATATATCACTGAACGATACTCATTTATAAAGATATCTTTTTAGAAAATCACCATTGAAGAGAAATTCACAATCCTTTAATTTTAATATAAGGGAAAGTAACCGAGTACTGACATTGCCCGAACACGGACACTCTCGGTATCTCAGAAACCATAAATCCTGCAAAAAAAATGTTAATGAATAAAATATTCATAATTATATAAATAGTCCATAATAGTATTTTGTATTCTTTAATTATTCAAAATATTGCTGATTTATCTAATAAATTTATTTTTGTATTACGTTTTTAAATTTATGAGAAAAAAATTTCAACTTAAAACCTTCTCATGAATATACAAATATATCGATATAAAATATAATACTATATTATTAAATAATAAAGCATTCTAAAAATTGTATTTTTAATTTCTATATTTGTTATCAATTATTCATTAAGTTATAATCATATATCTAGATGTCATATAAGTTCCTAATACGGACACTCTAAGTGTCTTAAATAATTAATACGGACACCCTATAACCAATCAGCGCACAGCATATGAACTATTCTGGTTTTCATAAAAATCACGTGCGTTATAATATTAATACTACCAATAAAGCTAAATCTACATTTTTTATTTTTTAGATACTTAAATTGTATTATTAATTTAAAAAATAATAAAAATTAATAAATTAGTAACTAATTAAATTAGTATAAATTATTCATAAAATTAATTATAAATAATGTAATTGTAATTTGTCTGATTGATTAATCAATAATATATAGTTTATCTAGTAGTATATTGGGTGTCAGTATTATACTACAGGGTGTCCAATGGACACTGTCCATATTTGAACATGGGTATCGAATACTGACACCCCCGTTATCTATGGATTTAAAAGATTAAATAACATTTTAAAATAACAATAATATCTATAATCATATAATATTTATATATTGTATTTTTTAATACAAATATTGAGTCATAAAATGTTAAGACCATTTATTGTTAAAGTGTCCGTATTAGGTTACTTTCCCCTACTTCGAAAAGTGTAAAACGCATTTTCGTTAAATATATTATATTTATATATATATATAATATATTTAAAAATATAAAATTCCGTTGTATTTACGGAATGTATCGAAGTAATATCCATCTTTCCATCTGACCATCTGACTATCTGACCATCTGATCAAGTTTCCAGCTGACCAACTTATCTGCTACAACAATCACATCCTAATTAGGATCTTAAGATCATAATTATTTTGTAAAGGTATGATATTTAACGAATGTGCGTTTTTAAACTTTTCGAAGTTTATTATAAGTACGGACAGATTTTCCCTTACTCTATAGACTAATGGGAAATACAATGGAGATTTTTAAATAGATATATTTCGAAATGAATATTTTTCAGGGCTGTATTTAATTATATTTCAATGTAATCAGAGACAGCATATATTGTATCTATTTGTAAAATAAAAATATATTCATTTTTTAAATATACATATATTTTGTAATATATATATATATATATATATATATATATATATATATATATATATATACAGTAAAAGCCGCTTTTATCTATAGTCACATGCATAGAAAACGAAGTCACTTCGTTCTCTATGGTCACATGTATCGATAAATCGGTTCTAACGACAATTTAAAATACATTTATTGGAATTGCCATTAAATACATGCTACAGAATATCTCGTGTATCGACAAAATATTACTATAATATTTAGAATTTTGCATCACGTGTATCAACATTATGAAAATATTACACATTTTTAACATAGTATGTAAGGTATAGAGTTGAGCATATTAATAAACTATGTAATATAATACATATAGTATATATATTTATATTAACAAATAAGTTATGATGATATGAATAATTAATTTTTTATTATTGTAGATTCACTACACTAAGCAAACATGCACATATGTGAATATATGTATGTGCACATGAGCATACTCGAATTCTCACTATTGATAATTAATATCTTAAATTGACCACTTTTCATTAATTTAAATCAATTAATTAATCAATTAAATATTAAATCGAGTTGAAAATTGTTTCAAGGCATCAAAGTTAATAACTACTAATTATTTTACTTAATTATCAATAATTAAAATAAAATATATATTACAAGCATACTTTTATTTAATTTAATTTATTGACTATATAATTATATATAATTAATAGTATTAACTTAATACACATAATTAACGATATAATCGCAATCAATGATATAGCATATATTTGATATTTTATAATATAAATACATATTCTATTAAGTGGGCGTACTTTTAAATTAGCCACGCCTTTATTATACATAACGACATATTTTCGGATCTCGTGGGATGTGGATACAAGAGGCTTTTACTGTATATATATATTTATAAATTTTATTACAAATATATATTTATTTATAAATTAATTTGTAATTAAAATATGTTTTTCAATATTATTGATGCGAACTTTTTTCTAAATAATATACTCAATTATACATTATATTACTAATTTAATATATTCATATTTATCGTAACATTAATTTAAAAATGAATATGTACGTCGATCTGTATACAGATATATACAGATATATACTATATATAGTAACCTAAGGAATACCTAATAATACCCCTACAATATATATATATATATTCAACTGCCTGTGTGGCTCAGTGGCTGAGGCGTCATGACGCCTTAGTCTGCAGACACACAAGCAGTAGGACAGGGTTCGACCCTCGTCCGGATCATTAATTAATTTTATAAAATGGGTCTTAAAATATTATTTAGTTAATAATTGTCAATAATTGTTTATAAATAAATGATCGGCTCTCGTTAAAACCATGGATGCCTTAACATGAGAGCGGCTTCGAAGGGACATTAGAGCCATATATGGTTATAAGTGAAAACGTCATCTAAGTTCCTAGATGGGATGAAAGGACTCCACCAAATAAAAAAAATATAACAATATATATATATATATATATATATATATATATATATATATATACTTATACATTATGATAGAATATAAAACGTATTATATTATTTATAATGTTAGCATAAATAATATAGAAAAATATATTTCAAAGCAAAGTGAATGTATTAATAAATTCGTATTTTTTATAACACATATATATAAATAAATTTAAATTTAAAAAAAAGTAATGCATTTTTATTTTACAAATACATATATTTGGTATCTTACAAATCATTTAACGCTTTTTTAATAGCTCACTGAAAAGTGTATAAATCAGATTATAAACATTCTACCATTTAAAAGACAGTGGTCAGGTGAGGAAATAATGTCCTTGATAATACGTGATGATACGTAACAGGTGGAATAAGTGATTTACATACAAATTGATCTCTAGATTTAAAATGTATATAATATATAATAGTCATTATTTAATGATGAATTCATGTGTATTATATATTAGAGGAAAGTGCTCTAATATCGACATGCGCATAATATCGACAACCTAGAGATTTCCTAAAATATAATTCCAATAAAAAAATAATTAATTTATGAAATGTTAATCGATATAATTCTAATTCATATACATTTTTTTTAAATATTAATATTTTTTTATTATAATCAAAAAACTAAATGTGTTGTTATAACTATACATTTATGCAATTTTTGAAGTATAATATCATTTCTAAATCATTTGAAAATTTAGATATTGTAAATATTTTAAATACATAGTTAAATATTATAGATCTAATATATTTTACAATATGCCGAAAAGATTTTTATTTTTTTCATAATTTGTTACAAAGTTATTGAGGTTTACCTAATTAAATAATTTCCATAATACCGACATCTTAATTGCACGTAATATCGACATCCTTTCGATTATATAACCAATCAGCGTTATTTGTTTATAATGTACGTGTCATATATATACATATATATATATATATGGTATATATATACATAAATATATGGTTATAACAATAATATTAATAGCTTGTGTTAACTAAAAGTAACGCACATTAAAATCTGATTGGATAGTGAATATTAAATAATATATGGTATATAGAAATATATATATATATATATATATATATATATATATATATATATATATTTAGGGTGTCGATGTTATGTGCAAAGTGTCGATATTCATGACAGTTCACATAATATCGACACTTCCGTTATATCAGATTTAAATAAATTAAATTAAATTTTATAAAGCTATGATATGTATATATACCATGTATATATACCTACTTAATACATATAAATAAAATTCGGAAATATGTCATTGAGAAATAATAAAGTTATTGTGATTTATTGTTAGGGTGTCGGTATTCGAGTACTCTCTCCTATATACTAAATATTACATATATATATATATATATATATATTATTGTGTTTAATAAATCATCATCATCATCATCATCATCATCATTATCATAATATAATATATAATAGAAAAAATATATATCGCGTGATAAATATATAAAATATCTTAAAATATATGCATATATATATTATAATATATAGCTATAATATATATCTAATTATATACCTGTTATAACTTATATTATTCAGCCATCTTCCCTATAGAATGATGCTAGTGCTGTAAACAGACTAATGTATTTCGTCATCGCCATATTTATGATGTTGGTAGGGGTGTTAGCTTCGGTTAATGGTATCGTCATGGGTACTAAAGAACTTATAGTATTTCAGTTTATATTTATTTTTATCATTATTATTTATATCAAAATATAACTATTATTGTTGTGTTATTATATAAGGGTATGTGCCTCCTCGGTAATTGAGAAACGAAATTGTATCTCAAATTATTAAAATATTAATTATTATCTTTAAAATTAGTTGTAAATCATTTTCTTACGTTAAAATGTAACTATGAAATAAACTCTTTTAAAAGTATATCATTTAAATAAATTATAATAATAATTTTAAATTTAAATTAAATTTAATAATCGTCATAATTGCCTAATTAATATAATATCGTTTTTAGAATTTTAAAAAACTAAAATAAATAATATTATATATAAATTTAAATAATAAATATTCATAGGTCAATTATAACATAATTTTATAAGTTATCGTCTGTATATATATAGTTCATACATTTTTTATATTTATATTGTAAATATTTAGAATTAATTTACTCATATTAATTATAATTAATATGAGTAATTAATATGACATATATGTTATCTAATTTCTCTCATTCAAAAACTATCCGTTCCTTCAATAATGCTTCAAATGAATTGACTTTTTTAGACAACATAGAATATATATAATTACATAATATTTGCCATTTTTTTTAATTTATTAATAACATCTAAAATATTAATAATGTTAACTTTTATTTTCAAAATAATAATAATTTATAAGTTAAACATAATTTACATTACAACTTTTTATTTATATTCTATAAAACTAAATTCATTATGTTAAATATTGTAATTAAATTATTAAAAAAAGTTAATACACTTTTAGTTGACCACTATAAATCCTATTAAATACATACATGTACACATTTATGTATAGAACAGAGGTCGCATTAGACATACATTAACAACATTTACCTATTGGCTCAATATACTATAGTATATATATATATATATATATATATATATATTACTTTGAAATACTTTAGGAGAACAAATTATATAAATATAATTGTAAATTTACAGAAATAAATCAAATCCTTCTAATAAATATTATTATGATTATTATTAATAGTATAAATGTGAACGTTAGTTTCCTCTTCCAACTTCTAACTATATATGTATACATATATATATATATATATATATATATATATATATATATATATATATATATACATCTATATATAGTATGCAATATATTATGTATTGCAGCTATAGTATATGCCCATCAGAGTGCATGCATGTACCACTATAACACATGAAGCAGGTAGACCTTTATGTATAGTTAGACCTAGTATACTGGTGGTTGTTTAGTGAATATATATTATATTTATTAAAGTATGTGATCGATTATGTGAGATCGTAAATTAATGTGGATATATATTTAATTATTCGTAAAGTTACTTTAATATGTAAGTAATTTACCTTATGGCAAATAATAGAATTAATTACAATTTGTAAAACATTACAATTTATAGAATTCAACATTAACAAAATGTAATATTATATCACTAGAAATATATCAAATTCATTTATAAATTAATTAAATATTACATATATATATATATATATATATATATATATTTATTTATCCTAGGATAAATACCTAGTTATGATACTATTTGGTGGTGGTATATAATGTTAACTATACAGATGTATAGATGCATCATCCGCTCTATAGAGCGATAGAATACATAATATTTATAAATGTGGACTTATTAAGTATCAGGGTATTAATACATTATATATATATATATATATATATATATATATATATATAATGTATTAATACCCTGATACTTAATCAGGGTATTAATACATTATATATATATATATATATATATATATATATAATGTATTAATACCCTGATATTTAATAAGTCCACATTTATAAATATTATTTATTCTTTTAACAATATATCATATTAGCATATCATTACGCCAAAACTATTTTACACCTTATGTATTTGTTAATATATACATATAGGTATACATTTTACATGTAAATACTATACATTTGTATTGTATATTATCAAATAGGATGTATAAATACGGATATATCCTATACGGATGAAAGGACATTACCATTATAACTTACTATCATCGTACAATATATTCCATTGCATTTTTTAAGGATTTGAAAGTGGGGAAAATTCAAAAAATAATCATTTGTTATTCATTTTATATAAAATAAATCTAATATAATACATATCCTAATCATTTACAATAAATAAATAGTATTATGATATATTTGTTTAAGAACAAATTTAAAAGTGGTTCATCAATTGCCTACAAATACCCTTTAAAAAAAGTACCACTGCACTTGCATTATACATCTTCACTGTTAAAAATAAGGGTATAACATTATGAAATATATGGTATAACATATGGAAATACGAGTTATACCATACAATTACGTTAAATTGTATAAGATCACATATTATATGGTATAACATTTGATTTTTTTAGTTATACCATATAGATTAATTGAAATGGTATAAGATCACAAATTATATAGTATAACATTTGTTTTTTTTAGTTATACCATATAGCTTAATTTAAATGGTATAAGATTACGAATTATATGGTATAACATTTGTAATTTGTAGTTATACCATTAGCTATTAAATATAATGGTATAACTTTATGAATTATATGGTATACAATATGGAAATACCAGTTATACCATAACATTTTAAAATTAAGTTTATATTTGATTGAAAATAAAATGTATAATAATATAATTCATAATAGTATCCTTCATAATATCCTTAATATAACAGTTTACTTATTGTTGTGTTACATTATTATAGACATAGCATGTATTGCTTCTAATTGCAATTAAACTGGTTTTCAGAAACTATATAGATTCCCCATAAAATTGAAATATGTATACATATACATATTTCCTATATTTCATATACAAATACTTATAATTATTCGAGTATATGTATATATATATATATATATATAAATAATTCCATATTATTTATTAACATATTCTATTTCCACTCTACACTCAACATGAGAAGCATCTATTTTTCAACACATTACAATATAAATAAGGTATTTATACTACATTATATATATATATATATACAAATTATATCATATTATATATATAATAATATAAAAATTTATATAATATATAATTTTATAATATATTTATATATTATTTATATATATATATAATTAAATTGTTAGAATATAATTATATAATTATATATATATATATATATATATATGTTATAAAGTCAAAGTTGTAGATAGGTATATCGATTAATGTAATATATATTTAAATGCATTTAGCATTACGTAACAGAAATCGATATATCTACATAAAACTTTAAACTAGATTTCGGTGTCTCGCTCTGTGTTAAATGCATATATGTCTATAGCCATAGCCATGTAAATGTTTATTTTTCTGGTATTTTATATTGTTATCGTCTGTAAAGTATATTTCGTTATTTGTCTATAGAATAAATTCCACTCGGTGAGATTGCCTCATTCTTCGGTTTGCATCTCATTGGGTAGGTACTATTATTATTATTATAATTATTATTATGTTATATTAATAAACTGTATTAGAACATTCACATTATTACATACATATATATTATAAAATTATGATAACTATATGCCAATCATTAATATGCAGGAAACTGTAGAATTATTTGCAGAATTTCAAATTTCATTTAAAATATTAGAAAAACTGCCGGAGAGGAATAGTGAGTTGATGGGGATGATAAAGCATATAACGTATATACACAAATATATAGACGAATATATTGATGTACTAGGTATCGCTACTACGCAAACTGATCAAACAGGTAATTTAGTTATCTAATTAATAACATTAGTTAAATATCTATATAAAATAAATATGCAATTATATTTTATTAGTCCATGGATAGTATACTGGTTAGTATACTATATATCCATATATGGTCAATTATTTATTTTATTTTTAGTTCACAATGTAATTAAATTTAAATAATATTACTAATAGGTATATATAAATAATGTTAACTGTTGTACAAATATTATCAATATCCTTCTTTCCTTAATCAAATATAGATTATAAAGTGTATAATTAAATATAAAATATAATATTTCCTAAAATAGATGCGGGAATCATATATTTTATGATGGGAGTTTGCGAATTATTGAAAAATGAATTTACAATGAAAATAAAGACAAGGTTACTTAATAATTACTTAATAACTATAGATTTAATATTATAGTTATTTTATGATTTTTCGTATGCTAATTCAAAAGTATAGTATACTCTATTATATATATATAACTGCAGTAATTAATATAATATATTGGATTTTTCTAATTACAATTCTAACGTATATAAAGTATACAATTATAAAGTATACTTTATATAGTATTATCATATATGATATTAACTGTATAAAGTTTCTTATAAGATACATATTTATACTATTATATAATGTAGAATATTATTATTCATACTCTAGTATACTATATATATATATATATAACTTATATAAATATTTGAATTTTAATTGCAGGAAATAATGACTCCATGGATACATGTATATGCATATATCAGAAAATAGGATGCTTATAATGTGTGTCGATAATTGTTTGGTTTTCGTTCAAAATAATTTATTTCGTATTTTATTAAGTGGTTTTGTTAATTTTATTTGTTTCATAACATGTCATACAAACATTAATTGTTTATGTAATTTTGTATCACGTTATTTATTTAAAAATGTATCTGTTAATAAACAATATTGTTACACCAAAATATGTGGTTTTTAGAAAATAAATTATCATTATAAATGTCGATTCCATATATAAATTAATAATATAGAATAGTAAGTTATTATAAACACTGATATAAATTTAAATAAAATATAGTATAACTTTTAATAAATTATGATATAACTTTATATAATATACATTTTAATAAATTATGGTATAACTTTAAATAAAATATAGTATAACTTTTAATAAATTATGGTATAACTTTATATAATATATGGTATAAATTTTAATAAATGATGGTATAACTTTATATCAAATATGGTATAACTTTTTATAAAATATGGTATAACTTTATATAATATATGGTATAAATTATGGTATAACTTTATATCAAATATGGTATAACTTTTTATAAAATATGGTATAACTTTATATAATATATGGTATAAACTATGGTATAACTTTATATCAAATATGGTATAACTTTTTTAATTAGTTATACCGTAAATGGTATACCAGGGCGCCACGGGGTTATAACATTTTTTAATCAATGTTATACCATTTATTTCTAACAGTGTTGTATATGAACTCGCGCTAGCACCTACTAGCTCTAACGAAACTAAAACTTGTTTAAAAAGGTTGTACTTACTAGAAAACTTATTGCCGGAGTGTTCAACAACGTTTACGTTAGGTACAACCTACTGTGAGATGCCTACCTACGCTTCGTACCTACATACTTACGCGTAGGTCACACTCTGATTGCTAAAGTTACACGTGTTTGCTGTACCTTTCCAATCTCTTTTTTGAAAAAGTCATCGTGAATATGTTAATATATATAACATATCATTATTACATACTCTAAGACGGTAACCGATGAGTACACGACCTTCAACCTTCACTAATTGGACTATAACCTAGATGGGGGCGGAGTGCAGTGCACGTTAGCATACGTCCGAACATGCTCGTACATTATCGGCGTAACGAACGAAGCAAGTTTACGTAGCGCGATGTTAATTTCCTTATCTTTTACCGCGCGAATTGTTGTTAACGCCTAGCCTAGAAGTTGCGACCGTATCCGCGACCGGCGGTCGCCGACCGCCCCCTCACGTACCACGCCCCTCACTTACCACGCCCCCTCACGTACCACGCCCCCCTCCTCGTCGTGCAGGCTAAGAACGTAACCGAGGTGCACTTTGCCTTCAACCAGCCTAACGATACCCTCACGGAAGCTGACTTTCGCATCAGAGTGACCTATAGCGTACAGTGACCTCTAGCGTACACTGCCTCGTCACGTCATCGGGTTAGCATCGTCGACGTCCATCCGATGTGCGAATTGGTCATATGATAATATATATATATATATATATATGTTATATGTCACGTATTCCATAATAGTAGTATACGTGTACTAAAGTGTAGGATGTATGAATACCATTAGTGTATAGTATAGTGGTATATGCGATGCGCTTTACGTCTACACCGGGATGTGTATACGACATCCACGTTTATCTAATGTGTACATTGTACGGGTGACTCACGTTCTGTTGACAGCGTTTATTAATTTTAGTTTATAAACCAAATTATATATATATAGCATATCTATAAGAATTAAACTGCTTCTAGTTTTACTTTAGTCGTACTTAACTTCTGAGTATTATTTGTATTATTATACACATACATATATATATATATATATATATATATATATATATATATACATAAATAGTGCATCTATTACAACTTCTCATCTGTCCTTCACCACCGCAGTGCTAATGTTCGTAATATGTGCGATCGCGTTGTTTACCGAGAAGTACGTGTGGTCCGATGAGAAATTAAACCTCAAGCTTGAGTACCTCGCCGCCAGGGGGATCTACTTCAACCGGCAACGAACCCTTGTGCGATACACCAACTTCGAACGCTCTTCGGATTAACCGGACCGAGCTACGAGCGAATGTCGGCGATGTCCTTAGCATTGTCCTTAGCGATGATGTACTTAGCGGTGATATATTGTTAACGCGAATTCGCATGCGTTATCGTCGAGCTTTACATATTCCTATCGATGATTAAGTTAAATATTAACTTACATTTACAATACAAATAAAAATGTTATTTATATATATAAATTCAAAATAATATTTGTTATTTAACAAAATTTAGATATATTTTAGATACATATGATTTAGTTTATTGAGTATATACTCAATATTTCTTTTGTATTTATCTAATGGCATTTATAATATATTTAATAAAAACTTACCATTCAACATAAAAAATAAATTTGAATACAACATAAATTACTACAATATAAAAATAAATACAATTATAGAATACTTAAATATACAACAAAATGTAATGTATATAAATAAAATATATGGTATTACTTCTGAAATGGTTTTAACAATCATTGTAAAAAAGCTAAAATAAAATTCCTTCAAACAAAGTATACCTATACCATACCTATAAAACTCGAATATTTACAAAAATATTAATTCACTCTACGTAGAGTGGGTACCCATTCGGTTTTACTTAATTGGATTAGTTAATTTATATTATTAGCTCACTTTATTCTAATTTTAATATACATATCGACAAATATTCTATATATTTATTTACTATTTTTATTATATTACTATTTATTTATATAAGTCTAGAATTTTAAATGTTAGTTTATTTGTTGTTGTTTTATAATTCGTAATGTTCCCTCGTAAATGTATTCGTTACCATTGTTACCATTGTTATGTTGTAATGAAGACTACCCTCTTTAAAGATCTGCTCACAATTATTAGAATAGATTACACGATAATTTCTGGTACTCGGCTTTGATAATAGGCCTACATTGTATTGCGTTATATGTTCTCAATAAACTATCAGTAATTCAATTCAATTTTATATATCAATATTCGTTGATTATAAGTTATACCTATTTGAAGTCATTTAGAAGTCAAAATATTGCTCATATTATTGTGTATATTTATTATATAATAAATAAAAAAAGTTCATAAATAATAATTATATTTAATATATGTATATACTAAATTTATATTATACTATATATATATATATATATATATATATATATATATATATATATTTAATCTAGCTACAATATACTACATACTATGCACATGACATTGAACGGTACATGGTTACACGGTTACACGTGTAAAATGTACAATGTACATGTGTATGTAATAATATAACATGTACAAACATTACATAACTAATGTAAGACGTGCGTAACACCTATCGAGGTATAGCCTATAGGTATAGCTATAGCCAATGGGGTTAGGCTATAGCTACTGGTTACTAATGCTACGGTGCATCGGTAAGCTGCTGTAATATTACATCGTGCCGATTTAAATAATATTACGTAATACATAAAAAATAGTCTACACGTAACTTAACATATATACGTTATAATTGTCTATGTCGTGTATTGTGTTTAAGTTAGCGGTAATGTATAGAACGCATGTCGAGACACCCAAGATGTACTATGTACAATATACATCCTATATATGTTAAGTGTGTGTGTGTTAGTTGTGTGTTGGTACGTTATACTGATACCAGTGGTTCTTTTGATATCCACAAATGCTAAAATGTTTCTACTTATAATTATATATACTATAGGATACATATACGCTATCCTAGGTTCCTATTTCTGTATATATTTTGGAAGTAGTTATAGCGAAGTGTAATGAAGGAGAACCGATTAGCGTTACATGATGTTAATGATGTATGTGTGGTATCCTCTATCTACGTGTAGTATCCTATTATATTTATCATTAATTTGACTATATTTAGAATATCTTTAATTATATTTATATTTTTCAATAACTAATATATCCGAGGCCACATTATATATATACATATATTGTTATTGTTATTGTTATTTTTATTTTTATTTTGTGGATTCATTTCATCCCATCCAAGAACTTAGATGCAGTTTTCACTTATAACCATATATGGCTCTAATGTCCCTTCGAAGCCGCTC
This sequence comes from Osedax fenrisi, assembly GCA_964019155.1. Taxonomy (NCBI): domain Eukaryota; kingdom Metazoa; phylum Annelida; class Polychaeta; order Sabellida; family Siboglinidae; genus Osedax; species Osedax fenrisi. The sequence goes on along the minus strand of OZ025241.1, from coordinate 69,810,155 downwards.
TCATGTTAAGGCATCCATGGTTTTAACGAGAGCCAATTATTTATTTATACACAATTATATAATATTACTTCTAAATAATATTTTAAGACCCATTTTATAAAATTAATTAATGGTCCGGACGAGGGTCGAACCCGTGTCCTACTGATTGTGTGTCTGACGCCTTAGCCACTGAGCCACATAGGCAGTTTTTAATATATTTTATATATATATAGTGTTGCATTGTAGTTATTCCAAAAATATAATTATAATTAAGGATATTATAAATATAGTCAAATTAATAATAAATATAATAGGATATATATTTATAAATAGTATTTCATAGTAGTTATTGCAAAAATATAATTATAATTAAGGATATTATAAATATAGTCAAATTAATAATAAATATAATAGGATATATATTTATAAATAGTATTTCATTGTAGTTATTGCAAAAATATAATTATAATTAAGGATATTATAAATATAGTCAAATTAATAATAAATATAATAGGATATATATTTATAAATAGTATTGCCTTGGATATTTAGTTATTGCAAAAATATAAATATAATTAATGATATTATAAATATAGTCAAATTAATGATAAATATAATAGGATACATATATATATATATATATATATATATATATATTATGATTCAAGTAAACTTTCTAGAACAATTGCAATTTTACACAAAGTTAAAAATAAATTAAATATGAACTCTTTAATTTTATTATATAATGCTTCATTTTTATCACATATTAATTATTATTCAAATATATAGGGGAATATCTTCAGATCTAGTTCAACAAATATGTTCATTTAAAAAAAGAGCATTACAATGCATTAGTAATAATCATTCTATGTATAACAATTTCTATACTATTTATAATTCTCTTAAATTTGACGATATTATAAAAAAATAGATAGTATACAATTTATGTTTCGTGCTAGGAATAATGTTTTACCTAAAAATGTACAATTATTATATAAAGCTAAATCTTATAATGGACATATATTTCGTAGAATAAAAGTATACTTTTACATACGAACTGACCGAAAAGCATGTTGTTTATCGAATACTGGTCCAATGCCGTTGAACAGATTACCACACAAATAGAAACATTACTAAATTGAATAATTTTAAAACAATTTTTAAATCATTAATGATATCGTCTAAATAATTTTAATTTTACATTTTAGATATCCTATTTTGAACTTTTGTATTATGTGATATATTAATTAATAGCTACCTTATATTATCAGTATTTATCAGTATTTATTTTATATATTTTATTGTATAGTTTTATATCTTTTATAGCTTTTAGTTATATAGTTTTTTTCTATTTTTAATTTGTTATACAATTGTTAATATTTGTGATTTATTGGTTTAAATTTGTTTGTGTACATATTATTTAATTATTTATTTTGATTGTGGGGTTTTTTGCAATTTTATTTTTATTTTTGTATTTTTTTTTAAATTGTACATATTTTATATATCTTAATTACTTACATATTACATTTTATTTAATATTCTATCAATATTATTTTCTATTCAGGAAGTCAAATTTGTATTTTAAATATTTAATATACGATATTCACGAGTACTTTGTATTGATTATTTAGGTGGCCGATAATGGTTCGTGTCGGGATGAGGGTGCAATTGTTGTGTGGTGGCAAGTATTGCCAGTACTCTTACTATTGGCGAACGTAAGTTCCTTGAGGCATTGGATATAGGAACCCCAAAGCCTCCAAGTTGATGCACCTGTATCGACTTTCATTAGCAAGTGCATTTGGCATAAAGTATTAGAGGTAGATTTTTGTTATGACTATTTTTGTTACTGATATCCTGTATAGAAATTTTATTTTTAAATCAAATATTTTATTTAATATTATTTTAATTTTATATCTGATTTCCCCCCCCCCCACAATCACATTGGGTGAACGACTTGATAAGCTCTGCTTGTTCATACATCCAGGATAAGTAATGCCTAAATTCTGATTATTATATATATATATATATATATATATATATATATAGTGTTGCCTCGTATATGCTAGTTATTGCAAAATACAAATATAATTAAGGATATTATGAATATAATGATAAATATAATAGGATACGTATATATATATATATATATTAATGCAATAAAATTCATAAATAATATTAGCTTATATTTATTTAAACAATGTAATGTACCTACTATGATGTACATACAGTTGTACACTGAATGTATGTAGTGTATACACTACTTCTATAGAATCCAGGCATACGTTGACGATGTACTCCCGTCGAACCATTAATATCGTATACGGTATATTACAAATAAGATATACATAATGTATATTATAAGTAACAAAAGCAATAGTGCCGGGTCGTCTACGAAACGTATGTGTTATACGTGTCTATTTCGGTGAGTCATAGTCGCCGCTTAGAGGTCACCGCCGAGGTCGTGTCCTTGACATGCATGTCCTGTTACCGATAGCGGGTGTGTGTGTTTAATAGCGGTCGTATTGTGGCTCTGACAAGAAGTTATTGTATTGGATGACCTCGTTCTTCGGGTTGAAGTATATCCCCCTGGCGGCCAGATTGTGAAGTTCTACGTTTAGTTCTTCATCCGGCCACATAGACACCTCGATAAATACCCACATGATTGCCATGACGACTAGTATCGCTGCGGTAAGGAGAGAGATATATTATGTGTAGAGTATACGTAACTAAATAGTACTTAACTAATAGTAACTAACTTATAGTCAGTTATATTGCATTAGTAATATTATTTATTTATATATATATATATATATATATATATATATATATATATATATATATATATATATATATGTATAAATATATATATGTATAAATATAATTATATTATATATAAATATATATATATATATATATATATATATTTATATATAATTATATTATATATGAAGCTGTGTTATTGTATCCCTATTTAATGATGGGACATTCTTCTCGTGATTGCATGTAATTTGATAAAAAAAAACATCTTTAAAAATCCCCAACTTTAATTATTTTAAATATATTTACAGCATTTATTCAAAGATATAATAATAATAAATCCTCCTATATATAACAATCGTTTTTTTATTTATATAATATGTATAATTTTAAAATAAAGTAATTTAAAAGTTTACTTTTTTTAAAGTGAATATAATGAGAGTAACATGGTATAAGATTTTAAGTATCAAATTATATTATAAAAAAAAATTTCTAGCATATGTGAATATGTATGTAATCTAAATATATTGAAAATATTTATAATTTATATTAAACAATACATATATCAATACGTTTTAGTAGAGTAATATTCACCAAATTAAAATACTGATAAAATAACTGCAAAGTTTAGAGAAATATTTTAATTTTATTATAATGAATATTTATTTGTAATAGTAGGTGTTATAAAACATAATTATAATTATTAATATAGACAATGTAGATATGATTTTAGATGAAGTTAGGTATAATTAAATAAATATTATATTGTATATAAACAATGTTGTACCCCCTTAAGAAAAATAATTGTTAATATATATGTGGAATATTATATTTACAATTATACAAATAGTATATTTTCAACATTACAAATACTGATCACTTTACATCTGCAATGTAATACGTACGATGTAATCACGTGGTACAACATAGGCTATAGCCGATATAAACAGAATGCCCTACTTGGGCACGAATACAATAGTTTGCTAATTATTACAATATCTATAAATAGATATAGATATAGATATATGTAATTAACTACAAAAATACAAACATTATTATTAATAGTTGTATTACTTGCTAAATATCGTGTATTCGCGAATATAGCGCGTTATACTAAATAGAGGATATACTGGATATACTTATGGATATACTGGATAACATACTGATCATAAGTTAGTTGTCGGAGAGTTAGTATTTAGTGAGAAAATGTTAATTAAAAACAAATTAATAATAATACGAATATTAATATGTATAATGTTTTGTAACTGACACTAATTTAACAACTGTAAATAAACATATTTCTCGAAGATTTATTTTTATCTTAAATCATATTTATATATAAGTATGATATAAAGTAATATATATATATATATATATATATATATATTAAATACTTTGTGGGATACGATAAACAAAAACGCTTGGTTGCTAGGGACGCTAACTCGTAGAGAAGATGAGGAACTGGAAGCTGGAGTAAACTCTCATCTCGTAGTCTTCTTCGGTTAGGGTGCTGTTCACCATCCTGTAGAAGCCGTCCACCAGAGGGGATGGGTCATCGTTCGGGGTCATCACGCCCCCTTCTCGAGCTTTGTAGGCGTCGTAGTCCATGACGTGTTGTTTGAAGGACACGTGTTCCTCGGTTATGTTCTTAGCCTGCGCAAGCGCGTGTGGGTGTAACATTAGCGGTCACGTGGTACGTAATACACGTATAGTTATGACGTAATACATGTATAGTTATGACGTAATACACGTATAGTTATGACGTAATACACGTATAGTTATGACGTAATACACGTATAGTTATGACGTAATACACGTATAGTTATGACGTAATACACGTATAGTTATGACGTAATGCACGTATAGTTATGACGTAATACACGTATAGTTATGACGTAATACACGTATAGTTATCACGTAATACACGTATAGTTATGACGTAATACACGTATAGTTATGACGTAATACACGTATAGTTATGGCGTAATACACGTATAGTTATGACGTAATGCACGTATAGTTATGACGTAATACACGTATAGTTATGACGTAATACACGTATAGTTATGACGTAATACACGTATAGTTATCACAACCATCATACTATTGTACTATAAAATATAACAATGTGAGCTATGACATAGAACGTTAGAAACGCTACACACCTGGAATTCTAGTAGTTCTTCCTTGGTTAGCACGATCATGTACGAAGATAAGAGGACGCATCCTAACAGCATGGATAGTAACAGCGTGAACCAGTTTCTGCGGTTTTGTTCGCTGGGCTCGCGTGATAAGAAAGATGGCTGAAATAAGTTTATATTTATTAAAAACCTATATAAATAAAAATGAAATATACATATATATATATATATTTAAGTATACAATGGATACCATTCGTATGTGATAATAGGAACCGGTATCAATACACATACGCAGTACGCGTCGTTTTCGCGTATTTGTATGGGGACTCGTGCTCATCAACAGCTCGCATGCACATGGCTAATGGAAGTACATGTAATATACACGTATACGTCCACGTGTACACGAGGTGGGGGAACCTTTTTGAAAGGCAGCTACTACTACATTAGTTTATACATACGTTTGTATTAAATAATATATATATATATATATATATATATATATATTATATATATATTATATATATTATATGTATACGTTGTGAGCAGAACCGTTTTGAAGGGCAACGTGCCGAACATAGATCCCGGAAGTTTGACCAGCGATGTGTACTTATTCAGGCATATCTCGCAGCATACGCATTTCCTGGTGTCCACCCATCTTTGTAGACAGGTCACGTGTATGAAACTAAGGTCGCCGGCGCATTTACATCCGGTTCCGACAAGCGGTTGACCTTGGAACGCGTTAATAGAGGTCATATTATCTATAGATTAACTATAGTATTTTACGGGTTTCGTAATTGCATTTTTGGTATATAGTATATACTATACACCAACCTTATAACTATTAATATATATTATCAAATATATAATAATAATAATATATATATAATATATATATAATAATAATTATATAATATAGTTTATATAGTTATAAGATATATATTATAATACTGAAATATTATAAATAATAATTAACAATAATGTAATTATTCAATTATCTATACAATAGAATATATTCTATATATATATATATATATATATATATATATATATATATATATGATGATTGGGGAAGTTCTCGCAAAAACAAATACATTTGTTTATTAACTTCTCCATTATGTCATGCTTTACAACATGAAATTATAAATCTGATTTATTTATTTATTTATATATATATATATATATATATAATGTAATATGTGAATAATGATCACTTGCCATACTTATATAATTAATTATAAATTAATAGTAACGTTTACAATATAATATTATTTAATATCTAATAACGTATACATTACTATAGTAAACAGTAGATTTACTAAATTATTATATATATAAACTCGTTAAATATAAATGGTTCGCATATACAAAGTTATAATTAATGTTATTATGAGATATTGATTGATTGATTGATAATTTATAGATATTATAATATATAATTTCATATATTTTTTATATATAATTTCATAACATAATTTATATTACAGTAATATATAAAGCTTGAAGGGTTAAATTTGAAAATTAACATTAATAAATTCATAGTATTTTCAATTAATTTAATGAACTCTCAATTAATACACTAACATGATATTTGGAATAATGGTGTAATACCATAGAAATATATTATGTGTTACATAATAACCCATTTCTTCTTCTGTTGATTGACAGATTCGACATACCGGTGAAGAAAACGATTCTAACATGTTGCATTGTTGTTGTTGTTCAGGTTGGGGTGATTGTTGTTGTTGTTCAGGTTCGGATGATTGTTGTTTTTCTGGTTGGGGTGATTGTTGTTTTTCTGGTTGGGGTGATTGTTGTTGTTGTTCAGGTTTTGGTGAGTGTTGTTGTTGTTCAGGTTTTGGTGATTGTTGCTGTTCGGGTTGGGGTGATTGTTGTTGTTGTTCAGGTTGGGGTGATTGTTGTTGTTGTTCTGGCTGGGGTAATTGTTTTTGTTGCTCGTGTTGGTTAGATTTTTGTTGTTCTGGTTGGTGTGATTTTTGTTGTTCTGGTTGGTGAAATTGTTGTTGTTGTTCTGGTAGGGGTAATTGTTGTTGTTGTTCTGGTTGTTGGTTTGGTTGTATTAGTTTGGTTGTATCTGGTTTTTGTTGTTTTTGTAATTGTTCTGGTTGGTTTGATTGTTGATTATGTTGTTCTTTATCCAAATCACATATATCACCTTTGCAATTCGAATCCTTGGAATTTATATAAATATAATAGTTTTAATTATTATTATGAACAATGTATAGTAATATTTTATATATTATATACTTACACATAGCTATGCTTAATTATAATTTATAATACTATATATTTGTATATTTATAAATATATATGAATATAGGTATATATATATAATATATATAACTATAATATATAAATATATATATATATTACTTGGTGATTTATAAAATATATACGTCTTAATTTTAAGACATTTTATAGTAAAATATACTGAATATTTTTGTTTATATTTATTATATTATAAACAAATTATTGATAACAACACATTTCTAATATATTATAAAATAATAATGTATGACTATTATTGGTAATTAATCATGCATTATAACAAGTAGAACTATAGTGCTCTTTATTATCGTTGTACTATAGTACTAACTATAGTACTATAGTATACGATACCACTGGGTGTTGATATTTCATATGCTATGATACACATATGTTCGTGTATATCATATATATATATATATATATATATATATATATATATATATATATATATATTCCTATTGAAATAAACATATTATAATATTTATAATATATATTTATTATAATATATATATATATATATATAATTGAATATAATTATAGTTGTTATAGTTATAATTATATAATCAAATATATATATATAAATATATATATATATATATAAATATATTTATATATATATATATATATATATATATTACTAATAAATAAACTATATAGTACAAAGATAATATAATCAACGAATTAAGTATTACTAAATATGTTAGCAAATATGTGCATTAATTAATACGAAATATTTGAATTGTTTATTAAATAAATTATTTAAATAATTAATATATTGATACTAATATATTATTATACTACTGCAATGTATTGTATTAAAGTTATTTCAATAGTATATATGAATGTATATGCATGTTTGTGTGTTAAGAAAAAAGATAATATTCTTTATATAAAATAATACATATGTATATGTAATAATATTATAATTTTTAAATTCGATATTAACTCATATATTATACATTTACCTTTACATGTATCTTCGCCATTGTTATTGTGGATATAATGTTGTTTCTTTAATATTATTTATTTGTTTGTAAACATTATTTTACAATATTTACATGTTACTGAAATAAAATCAAATAATAGGAATATGAATTATTAAATCGGTATTTCAAATCCATCAATCCGTCAATATAATATTGACAATTTTACCACAAATGATAAGAATTGTGTTTCTATACCTTCAAATAAATTCATATTAAGCTTGTTATGTTTTATAATGTATACATATATGATAGCATATAGTTTACCCATTATAATCTATCTATTTCATATAACTTTATGTTATTTAATCATACATATACCGTATAGCATGCATGCTATATATAGCAGTATACTCTATTATGTTTACAAGATAGTTTACTTTACATTTCTTAAATAATATCCAGATTCTGGAAGTTTTATCTATATAATTATCAGTTAACCTATACAATTTCAGTTTTAAACTCCACCCTCTATCTTTTCCTGTTCTTAATATCTAACCTTGCCCGTATCATCTTCATATAAACCTAAACTTACTTGCACATCCGTGTAATATCTTATAGATAAATATTTTATATATGTATTATATATAATATGTACTATAGTAGTATAGTATATGTACTTACATATATGTATTATACTGGAGTTACTCTAACTACACCACCAACATATATTACCTCTACTTCTATTACTTCTAGTATAGCTAATTATAACCAGCCCCATACCGTGTCTATTGATTATTATTCTAGATATTGTCTAAGGTTCTATTATTCTAGATATTGGGTCTAAACTGTTACTCTAATCCTACTTTACTACCCGTATTCTTTGTATGACTTCTATCGAGGTCATTACCCCCACATCCTATAGATGATTAACACTATACATTATATACTATTATATGCTATTATACACTATACTATTATAGTCTATAATTGTCATTGTTCACCTACTTCTGTCTGAAGCTAAATATTAATTAATATGTATTACTATATCTATTACTTTGGATTTATTTTGTATATGTACTGCTTTCAAAGATGTAACTAATTTTGTTAATCCTAATTAATGTTTCTCGTATATAAATACGAATAGTTGAAATATTAATTATTTCCATTTATAAATATACATATATGTATACAGTATACAGTATACTCCATATACAATACTTGTGGGTCGGTAAAGTTTTATACCGTACATTTATATTAAACAGATTCCTGTTCCATCGTGTAATCTATTATTGAATTTATAACTACATTATAATAAGTAAACTAGTAAGATAGTTGGTAACTAATAAGTAAAATGTAAACTAGTTAGTATCTAAAATGGTTAAATTACCTATCAGAGTCTTCCAGAATAAATATCCGATTTTTATGTTTAATTTAAAAAGTTATTATTTCTAGATAGAGGACTTTCTTATGTAAAAACGCAACAATCAGAACTAATAACTAGCTATTCTAGACGTTATCCAATGCAACTTTAAGAGGGCTGGTGTAGACTGAAACTCACGAAGAGAACTGTCCGCGTATCGGCTGCTTAGATGTGGTAAAAGCTTCCTCTATTAATAATAAGTGATCAGTTAAATGCAATATTCCGAAAAATAAATAAGAAACATATGATATTATAATGTATATACTATTACACCTAAGATAAATATGTTATTACTATTAAGTAAAAAGAATAATACAGAAGTAACTCACCTCTTATTTATTTACCTAAATATGACCTTTTTAAATGTATGTATTCGTAACCAATCTACTTAAGAAACTACGTGCTGCAACTATTTCACCATATAATCTACAAACATCAGTTTCCGGTCACCCCTACCTTAGTATTCACCTCTTTCTAGTTAACCCTTCACAACCACTGACACTCTATTAAGTCCATATCGATGTCCTTCACTCGTTTCGCTCTTATAACTATACACTTCTAATTTTAAAAATATATCTACATTTGACATCCTGTATATATATATATATATATTGTTTTTATTAATTTAATTTTAATATTTCATTCATTTTCTATTATTAGTTTTCGTTCATTTATTTAGTTTGTCTCAATACGATGATGAAGGGTTTACAAATTCAATTTTCAAATTAAAATTCTTGTAAATATGTATATATATATATAAATATAAATATGTATATACATAAATATTGATCATTAATATCGATATTGATATTTGTGCACTATGTACTTCCGTTATTTATAGTATTATTCTATCATTATTTATTATATAAGATGTGTTGGATTATAGAAAGGTAATTTTAATTATTTATTTCCCTCCATATTTGAATAAGTAGAATCAATATAAGTAATGTATACTTATTAATACCCCTCCATATCTGAGATATTTAGCCGAACGACAGTTACACTTTAAATTTTCAAAAGTTTCAACTATAAATTGAATACATTTAATAAATAGTATTTGGTTATAAGCATTATAATTTATATTTCCATACAGTATAATGTTATAATCTATTTATATGATGGGTATATAAACCAGTGTTCATGTTAGAGGTAGAACGATATATACTACCCAGCTACCAGGGGCGGATACAGGGGGGCTAGGGGGGCTCTAGCCACCCCCCCCCCCCCCCTCATGATTGTAAAATATATGATTTTAAAATAGATAATATGGTTAAATCAGTAAAACCTTCAATATCAATTACAGGTAGGTTTATACATATTTTATTTTAAGTATATTCATTGATTTTAATCTAATTTAAAGATATTGGCACTATTTATAATGAATTAACAATAAAACACACGAAGAAAGGTAGGCTAAACCTATCTTCTGCTAAAGAAAATACTCGCTAAACAATCCATAAAAGATTACGTTTATAAATCACATACAGAAAATGGAAATACTCGTACATTTCAAATGAAGTGGTTACACACATATTATTGGTTACCATACACTGTAGGGGCCTACAGTGAATCTTTAAATGGCCGATTGTATATAACCTGTGTTTTTCATTTAAAAATTAATCACAATCAAGTTGGAAAATGTGTCACTTCGTCCATGATTAAGTTTAAAGATGCGATTGCAGATTTAAGAAACCATGAATCAACTATTTATAACAATAACTCTTTGGAAGAAAATTCTCATTTTATTGCAATGATAGAAAATAAGAAGCATGCTTCTGCAATCAGCTATAATGCAAGTAAACAATAACATATATAAGCAAATTTAATGCAATAGAGCAAAATTGAAATTAATATTAAGGGGATATCCCACTATATTGTATATAAGATTTTCCGGAAACTTACCGGACATATTGTAACTTTAAAATATTTTAATATCAAGTTGTAATGGGATACCTCCTATAAAGATATTATATTTCAGGCAAGTTGCCGGAAAGTAAGGGGGTTTCCTACTAAAATTGTAGTTAACTTGATAGAAAATCGTTTAAAAGTTAAAATATTTCCGCCAACTTGACGGAAATACTTGTAATGGGATACTTTACCCTTTAGAAATAATTATTCTTTATAGAAGACAACATATTTCAATACATGGTTATAATGAGTATTCTACTGACAATTTTAATCTAGGAAATTGCAATGCACTTCTAAAACTATGTATAAACTCTGGAAATGATATATTAAAAGAACACTTATTAATGTGTAGTAAAAATGTATATAATACTGAACAAATGGCTTTAGAAATTAGATATTATAATGGTAAGTGTATCACTGAAAAGTATAATTCTTTCATAGGATGTTAAAATCTTGTAGAGAAAGTAAAGATAACTTGATTATGGATACACTAACTAAAGCTGAATTTAATATTGAAAATGTAAGAGGGTAAGGATACTGTGGAGCAGTAAATATGTATGGCAAAGTAAAAGGAGCGTCAACTATAATTCTGAATAAGAACACTAAAGCAACATATGTACACTGATCACATGTATTAAATCTATCAATAGTAAATGAATGCAAAATACCATTAATTCAAAATATGATGGGCATATTATTAAAAATCTACGTATTTTTTAAATATTCTGCTAAGAGGCAAGGTTTATTAGAAGAAAATATCACACAAATTTGTGTTGAATCTTCTAAAAAGAAATTAGTTAAAGTAAAACGAGATGGGTTGCCAGCCATGATGCTTTGCGAGTATTTATCGAACTGTATAAAGCAATACTTGAAAAAATGTTAGACATATATGAAGATAAAACATGGAATTCAGAAATTATAACAAAAGCTAACGGTATTTACAATTCTATGATTAATACACAATTTAGTATGCCATTAATTGTATGTAATAATTCAATTAATTTCATAGAAAATTTAACAAATGCTCTCCAGAGTAGGTCAATAACATATAAGGCAAATTATGATATTCAAAGTGTAATTAAAGAGATACAAGTTTGTAGAGATACTACTGATGAAGTACAATTAGAATAGAATGAAGAATCATCACATTTATTATCATATTCAAATGAAGGAATTTATTTACAAGGTTAAATAAAAGACACCTGCTTCATCATCTGAAGAGTATTTAAAAAAAATAATATATATTACATTCTTGGATTATTTGATAATGGAGATGAAAGAAATATTCAATAAATACATATTGTATATATCTCTCGGAGCATTATTAATTCCAAAAGTAATGAATGAAAAAAAGGATTCATGGAAAGAAAATATATTAAAGTTTTATGAATTAGTAAAAGATGATTTACCAAAGATACATTTAATAAAAACCGAATTGATTTGCTGGGAAGTTAAATGGACAGAGAATAAAGATATATAGATATATTTATACCTAGGTATATATACCTAATACAATAACAATTGTTAAGTACTTAAGTACGCTCGTTAACATGTCAAGGTAAATTGAAATTATTAAATAATTTATAATTTATGTATATTATTTTATAAACTTTTTCCTAATATCTATGAAATGCTTTTATTGATGGCTACTACCCCAGTTACCTTGTGTGAATGTGAACGTTCATTTAACTAATTAAGAATAATAAAGACATATTTACCTTCTACTATGAGTGAAGATCGAATAAATAGAATTTCTTTATTATATATATATAAAGACATAGAGATCGATTGTGATTATATTATTTCCAAATTTGTATTGCGTAATCCAAGAAGAATGCAATTGATTAATATATTGGATTAATAGTTTTTATTCAATAAAATATAAAATATTATTCTATTTAATTTAATATAGTATTTAATTTGTATATATATATATATATACAAAAATATTATTCAATTTAATATTATCATAATAAATGTCTTATTTTAAAAATATACTTTTATTTGAATGTCAGCCCCCCCCCCCTGACAAATTCCTGTTTCCGCCCCTGGCTACCTACATTTGTAAGTGCTCTAATAGTGTTGTTAGATACACTTAAAATAATATGAAATATTTGATATACGTTATTATTAATATAATTATTTATATAGTTCACTTTATTTGTTAGTATTTTATTAATATATAATATCTTAATATCGTGTATTCAAATAGTTATATATCTAATTACATAAACTGTTTATTAAATACATGGCAAATTTCCGATGAAAATTTATAAAATTGTAATTTAATAAATTATTATTAAACTATTATTATTTAAAAAGTATTAACATTAATTGAGAAAATTCAAAACTTCCATCATAATATAGGATAAATGTATTTTTTCAAGTAATAGTAAATATATATTATTTAAATTTTTTTATTTTATATAAACAAACAATTTAAATAATTAATTCCAATGTTCAAGTAATTATTAAAATATTAATATTTAGACTGGAAAACTGCTGGTAGGCCTCCTATACAATATTCTAGTATTAGGTTAAAGTATCATTCGCGAAGAATACAAACTTCGTGATTGTCTCAATATATATTGATCATACAGGTAAACTTGACATATGAAAATATAGAGAATATAAAATAAGATAAATTTAATTTTAATAAATCAATAATCAATAACTTTTGCATTATTTAGATGTAGGGTCGTCGATTTACTGAGTGTTTCGCTTAAAGGAGAATGATGATAACATATAATTAAAGAATATTTATTATATCTTAATATTGAATAACGTAGTTTTAAATGTTGTCTAATTATATATTGAATTTTAGAATAACGGGTTACATAATTAAGGTATCGCCACATATCGGACGTTCTTGGAAAACCCGCTGAGTTTGTGAATTCACCAACAAATGGTCTTTGTTTGCTATTTTATTTACCAAATATTCTATTATAAAATTTTATTTTATTTATAAAAGAACATAGCTACCAATGTAAATGTAAATGTTGTATATTAATATGTTACAAATTAAAAGTATTCAATATTTTTATATTTATTTGACTTTGTTACCGCGTACACAAATCGCGCGAAGTACGGCTAAGCTATACTATCCTGCATACGCAAACATGTAAGTTCACATACTCGAGATGGTTAACAACTAATGCAGTACCATACATGTGTAAGTTTATAGATTACGAGTATGAGTCATGCTTTACACGTGACATGTTACATGAAATATAGGACACCTCCTACCGGGAAGCGAGGGTATACACTCGCCGACACCCTATAGGGTTACAATATTTATATTATGACTTCATCAAAAATATGACGGAAATCTAATTGATAAATCTGATATTTGTTTTAATATTTTATTTAAATTTTTAATTATTGTATTATGTTTTATATAATTTATTTTGTTCATTATATTTTTAATTAATTTTAGTTATTCATAGATTAAATCATTATTAATAAATTATATATATAATCACTAATATATATGCATATATTTGTTGTTGTTTATTCACCTATCTCTCTATATATATAGTTACTATAAATTAAGTATTATTGAATATACTTACTTAATATATAAATAAGTTATAATTTATAAATATTTATAATTACAGATACAACATTTAAATATTTTAACTTAATAAATTAATTTAAAACATAAATAAAATAAATAAAATAATATAGGCTAATATTAGAAACATAAAAAGATTGTATACATTATATTTATAAAGAAATTGATTTACAATTCAAATGAAATATGGTCTAATTGCACATAACATAAATGAATAATTTAAATAAAAACACGTGTGTTTGCTATGAAATACAAAATATAAATGATATTTACTAATGAAAAATGATATTATATATATATATATATATAATACTTAAATAATAATACAACTTTATGAAGACAAATAAAATATATGTATTTAGCTAGAATGTCGATGGCACGAATTACGCTATGTCGTCTACGATGTTATTCGGCGCGATAGAGGTAACCTCTCACAGTTCAAGGTTGCATCGCTAACACAAAGTTTAAGGTTGCATCCGAAAATAGCTGAGCGCGGTATTTCATGTTCGCCGAGGACATAGCCGCAGAGTTCAGAGTTCGGCCTTGAAGATTACGACTGGGTCGGCGAAGGTGAAGGCCGCGACCATCGTCAGTTGTAGAGTTGTTCGTTTAAGAAAAACCTGTATTGCGTTAGCCTATTCTCGCCGTCTAAGTACAAGCCCCGGGCTGCCATGTTACGCAGTTCGATGTTGATTTCCTCGTTCGGCCAAATGAGGATTTCGCTTGAGATCCAGGTCACGAAAAAAAGAATTATTATAACTGCGGGTATGTAGTATATTTCTTAAATTTATATAATACTATATACCATATATTATATATAAGTATATATATATATATATATATATATATATATTATATATATAGTATTTCCAAAGATTTTCTTCGGAAAATCTATGGTATTTCTTGCATAAATATATAATGTTTATCTTCAAAAATATTATAAAATACCGCTGTATCGATATCATTAAGTATATTAATATATAAAAATACACACACATATATATATATATATCAGATATAAATGTATTTGCATGGACACCTAGAGTAGTCTACTGTAACCAATGTCATAAATGTATATCTTATATCTAAGACTGATATCAGGGCAATTCTCGTAGTAACGAATATTTTCTTACGATTATTACCTCTACTTTCGTTTTTATTATTTTTAAGTTCTTAACATAAGTAATAGAGAATATAATACAAATAGGTAGTAGTTTATGAATAGTCTAACTAATTTGTATCCAACCCGGATGAATTATAGTTGTTAAGAATAATATGAAATAAGTTCATTTTAAGAAAATGTTAAATTAAGTGATAAATATCATTAGCAAAATTATTTTATTTTTGGTTTATTACATCGTGCAATCATTTCGAAATAAATATTTAAGTAATTAATAAATCAAACGTTTAAATACGTCATAAGGATATATTTCATCCAAAATAGTATATATATATATATATATATTATAATAATAGGTACATAGAATACGTTCGTAGCTGGGTGCATATGTACCTAACACACACTGGCCGCCATGACTAACACGTAGAGACTGTGACGAACTCGTATCCTGAGTCTATCCTCAGCATGTAGTCATTAGCGGTCAGAGACAGGTTAAACACGCCCTCTTGTACCCGGTCGAACATGTGTACGTCGTCGTTTATCACGTGTATATTGTGCGTTACGTTCAAGTTCTGCGAAACAGGGTGATTAGTAGTGCATGAAACTATCGCTAGGGCGCTGTTTACTATTCGGACTAATATATATATAAATATATATAAATAGATATAATATAATAAATAGCGGGTTAGACGGATTAAGAGAGTACAGTTGTATCAATGCAATGTATAAACCTCCCCTATAGGGTAGCCCGTTTTTGAAAGTTTTGCTATCTCGCTCACAGAAGGTCATAACTTTCATAATAAACATATTTATGAAGTTTCATCATAACATATTTAATATTGATAAAGCAAAAGTACTTTAATGAAGAAATATTTGCATTTATGATTCAATGTAAATTTTTATAAATAGAAATGTTTACTTATGTATTTTATGTATTTGTACAAGTGCACGTTAACATAAAAATAAAATATTTGGAAAATACGTGTATAAATATATTATAATATTAATAAAATAAAAAATAACGTAAAAATTTAAAATTAATTTAAATTTTTTTTCTTTTTTAATTAATATAATTCGATTATTTATTTCAATCATTTCTTCATTTTGTTTTGTTTTATGGACTGCAAGTGCGTGAGCAATCGGCCGTCCGTGGGAGGTAAATAATTGAGTGGGAGGGAAGGCAAGGGAGAAGTAATGAGTCTTGAGTTGGCGTTTAAAGGAGGGAGTTGATGAGTTTATTCGTAGGTGTTTGGGTAGGGAGTTCCAGTGGTAAGGGGCAGAGAGGGCAAAGGAGCGTATATTTGAAGAATGGAGTTTGTATAAATGAGGAGTGGTAAGGATAAAGGTGTTGGAGGAACGGGTCTGGAGTGTAGTAATTGGTGTTTGTATATGTAGGAAGGAGGCAAGGTAGTCAGGGGAATTGTGGTGAATAGCTTTGTGGATAGTTAGGGAGAGTTTGTACTTTATACGATAGGGGACTGGCAGCCAGTGTAGTTGTTTTAGGAGTGGAGTAATGGAGTCAGGGGAATGTCGGGGAAGTAAATGGACGCAGCGAACTACAGCGTTTTGAGTCGCTGTAGTTTGATGAGTTTGTAGTCCGGCAGGTTAAAGAGTAGGGAGTTGCAATAGTCGGGAAGGTGAAGGAATAGAGGGATGATGTAGGAGGAGGCAATGGTAATAGCGATGGGGAGTGGAATGGAGCGTCGGATTAAGCGGATGCAGTGTAGGTGGTAGTGGATGGATTTATGCATGTGTATAAGATGATAGTCAATGGAAAGGGTGGTATCAATATGGAAGCCAAGGTTTTGGACGTGTTGAGAGTAGGAGAGTGTGGTATTGTCGAGTGAGATGGGGAGTGGTTCAGGGAGGGTGGAGGAAAGTAGTGGAGAAAGATAGCTTTAGTTATAAGTGGGATTAAGTTTTAGGGAGTTGGAGGTAAGCCATTGGTGTATGGACTTGATACAGGAGGAGAGTCGTTCAGGGGCATAGTAGGGGAGTCTGTGCCATTTAGATATAGTTGAAGGTCGTCGGCGTAAGTATGGGAGGAGATGTCGGGGTAGTCAGTGAAGATGTCAAATATGGATAGGAGGTAAATATTGAAGAGGAGTGGGCCGAGGACAGAGCCCTGGGTGACACCATGAGTTATGGAGCGGGAGGGGGACGAGTGTGTGTTAATCCTGACTGAGGAAGAGCGGTTGGTAATGTAGGAGGTGAACCAGTTGAGGGCAATGCCTTTGAGGCCGATGGCGGAGAGTCTGTGTATGAGGACATTGTGGTCAAGGGTGTCGAAAGCGGAGGACATATCAAGGAGGACGAGTATGGTGCCACGGTTGCTGTTCATGCCTGAGAGTAGGTCGGATGTAATGAGGGTTAGGGCGGATTCAGTAGATTTGCGGGGGAGGTAGGCGCTTTGGAATATGTTAGGGATATTGTTAGCTGTGAGGTAGGTGATGAGTTGGAAGGAGACATTTTGATAAATTATTTTAATAAGCATAACACTTTGTTTTGAGATATATAATGGATATTTATGAGGTATTATGGTGGTATTAAAAAATAATTTTTCTACAAAAATTGTTTTTCTACTATAGTATATAATTAAACTATAGTTTATTCGAAAAATTGATTTTTTGTTAAAATATTCAATAAAAGTAATTTTTTAAATAATAATATGCTATTATTATAATATTTCTTATAATTTTATAATGATGATAGACATATATAATATAACATTTTTTTTTATTATTCCATTGATAATTATTTTATTAAATTTAAAACAAAAATTTAAATCAATTTAAAATTTACGTAGATCGATTTAATTATTTTCGAAAAAATGTTTATAATATTTTGTAAGGATGTTTTTATATACAAAATATGCTATATTTCAATTATTTAAAAAAAATATATTTAGAATGATTAAGAGGAGTTAATCCGAATTAGGTGGCACTTTTCTATGAAGGGAACTAAAAAAAGTTACCAAAACGGGCTACCCTACTATCCATCTGTGTAGACAGTGTCCACCTTACCAACTATCCTGCTAAAAAGAGTACCATCTTAAAGTTCATTCATCGAGGTAGTGAGTCATGTATATGAGGACAGTTATAATGGGAAATGAGAAGGTGAATGAATGTATTTAAGTCAGAGGGTGTATATATATATAGATTTATAAATGAGTATGATCATGTTTATAATAGACGATTTTAGAGATGTAAATAATGAAGAGAATATTTCTAAGATATATAAGTATATATATATAAATTAATAATCAATATTATAGCTATACTATTTATACTGATAAAATATCGTATACCGTGTAATATATTAAAATATATGATATATATATAACAATTATTATATTGTATTTATAATATAATACTGTAGATATAGTTCTATGTTAACGCATAGACTACGTATAAACTTGAAACGACTTCAGTTCTCTCTCGGATTGCGATACTATGTCCCAGGAAGCTATCAGCGCCATCGTCATCAGTAACAGCAGCGATATGAACCACTTCCTACGGTTCTGTACACTCGGCTCATGCGACACGAAACAGGGCTGAGTTGAGTGTAGTAGTAGTAGTAGTAGTAGTAGTAGTAGTAGTAGTAGTAGTAGTAGTAGTAGTAGTAGTAGTAGTAGTAGTAGTAGTAGTAGTAGTAGTAGTAGTAGTAGTAGTAGTAGTAGTAGTAGTAGTAGTAGTAGTGGTAGTAGTAGTAGTAGTAGTAGTAGTAGTAGTAGTAGTAGTAGTAGTAGTAGTAGTAGTAGTAGTAGTAGTAGTAGTAGTAGTAGTAGTAGTAGTAGTAGTAGTAGTAGTAGTAGTAGTAGTAGTAGTAGTAGTAAATACACCATCCCCAGCGGTTAGACAAATATTCAGTAGCTCGTTTTTTAAATTTGTATGTAAAACTTGTTCTGATAGTCAAGCCAATGATGAATTGAATTTTACTAGTGCTAACAATAATAGTAATACCGATAACTTTAATAAGGATATAAATAATATGGCTGCCATACTTAGAAACCATAGTGACGATATTACTGAGATTAAGAATTTAATTAAAAATCTTGACAAATCAAATGCTTCGATACTTTCTTATTCTGATATTGTTAAAGACTCTACCAATACCATTAACAATCTGGCATCTAAATTTAGTGATATTATTAAACCTATCGCTAAGTCTACATCATCTAGCTCCCCTAAGTTGTCTGGTAAACTACCGACTTCAATAGCAGCAGTCATTGAGCATGTGCCCGATTCTGATAAAAATAATAATTTCGTTGATACATTATTTAGAACTTTACATTTAACCACAGAAAAAATACTTAAAGTTTCATTCTCAAAAGACTATATAATTATTTATTTTAGTTGTGAATTCTCGTATTTATCATTTATTGAGTCTAGATCAGCATTACTAGATTCTGATTACAAGAAATTATTTATTAGACCTTACTTAGACAAAGATGTGATTAAACATGGTAAAATACTATATCATGCAATTAAATCTAATAAAATTGATAATTGCAAATGTAGGCTAAATCGTAGAAATAATAAATATGAATTATACACAATTACAGATAAACAAACTAAGTATATTGATCCAATACAAATAACTGAACAACAACTGAATACATGGACTCAAAGCTATAATAATTATATTAATTCGTTTAAAAATAAAAATACTGAAAATGATAATTCGACATGACATATCATTGATATATCATTGATTAATATAAGATCTTTACATGCTAACTTACCACTACTAACTGATTATATGATAGAATATAAACCTGATATACTGGCACTTACTGAAACTTGGCTCACTGAAAATGATTCTAATTGTATTTATGAATTTCTAACATTAAATTATAATTTTAAATATATAACCCGACCAGATAGCAGATTTGGGGGTGTAGGTATTATTTTTAAAGATACATATAAACTAAATAAATTTGAGAAACATACATTAGCTTACAGTGACTGTTTAGTATCTAATATAAAAATAAATAATAATACGGACTTAAATTAAATAGTAATCTATCGTCCTCCTTCAAATAATTATGTTTCATTTATTAATAATCTATATGAACTCTTATCATCGCTACCATCTAATAATACTATTATAATGGGTGACTTTAATTTTAAAGTTAATCAACACATCTCATCTTCCATTTCTTTAACTGATATGTTAGCTTCCTCTAATTTCATACAACATATTACTATCCCAACTCACTCATCTGGCAATACATTAGACCTTGTTATATCGTCATCAAAATCAAACTTAATTATACAAATCAAACCGATTACGCACTTACTTACTGACCACTTTACTATATCACTTACAATAAATATCCCTGTTATAAAACAACTCAAACGACATATTAATTATAGAAATATTTCTAAAATTGACTTATGTAGATTCAAATTTGATCTAAAATCATCGATGAACAACCAATTATGTTTTACTTTATCTATTAGATAAACATGCCCCTAGTAAAGTTAAATATATTAATGATAATAAAATACACTGGTTCAATGAAACAAATCTAAAAGCTAAAAAGGAAATGAGAAAATATGAAAGATTATATAAAATTTCTAAATCTGATAGTTCATATGATAGTTATATTATTTCTAGAAAATATTTTAAAAAGTCAATTCTTATTGCAAAGAAAGAATATTACCATAATAAATTCATAGAAATCAAGAATAACACCCATTTAATTTATAAAACTGCAAATAATATACTTAGTAGAAAAGCGAAAGCAACACTACCAGATTTGCAATCAGATAAACTTTCTAATATGTTTGCTGATTTTTTCATTCAAAACATCAAGAAAATTCGTAATTCTATTACTAATTCTACAATTTATTATAATCATATATCAACACACCCCACTAATTTAAATGATAATATAAACCCAATTGCATGCTCCTTGTCTATATTTATTTCTCCTTCAACTAGTAAGATTGCAAGATTATTACAATGTCTGAAAACCTTGATGAAGGTATTAGCTACTACTTTGTCTAGTTATTTATGTGATATTATTAGTTCATCTCTTAATAATAGTTTTGTTCACCCTGACCTAAAGCATGCTATAATTTCTCCTATTATAAAAAAACACAATATTGATTATAATATATTAAGCAACTACAGACCTATATCGCAACTTACTATTATAGCAATATTGCTAGAGAAAGTTGTTTATCAACAACTCATTAATTATATAGAAACCAATTATTTACTAGACATCTATCAAAGTGCTTATAGACCATTTCATAGTACAGAAACAGCTATAATAAATGTATTAGATAACGTAATGTTAATGCTCGATGATAACTATCCGGTACAAATGTTAATGTTAGATCTCTCTGCTGCATTTGATACCTTAGATCACACTATCATGAAAAATAGGCTCATTAATATAGGAGTATGTAACTCAGCATTAGATTGGTTCATGTCTTACCTTAAAGATAGAACTTTTTCAGTTAAAACAAATAACTCTATATCATCAACACGTATGTTAACAACTGGTGTACCCCAAGGTTCTGTTCTTGGGCCAATTCTATTTTTAATTTATATTAAACCTTTATCTGATATTATATATACATTCCCAGAAATAAAATACCATCTATATGCAGATGATATACTGCTGTATGTTCCACTCTCACGTTTTTCTTCTAAAAACTCAAATGTACTTACGCGCTTTAGTAACGCAATTCATCATTGGCTTACAACTAATAATTTATTATTAAATACTTCTAAATCTGAGCTACTGAATATTCCTACTGGCTACCAATTCCCGACTGTATCTATTGATGATACCATTATTATTCCTAGTGATAAAATAACATATTTAGGTGTCATATTTGATAGAAATTTAACTTTTAAGTCACATATAGTTGAAGTATGTCGTAAGTCTAACTATGACCTCTACAATATTCGTAGAGCTAGAAAATTCATATCAAAAGATATAACGTTAATGTTGATAACATCATTAGTAATGTCTCGTTTTGATTATTGCTCATCTATTTATCACGGTTTACCCAATAATCTGATGATAAATATATCGAGAATAATCAGAACGAGCACAAGGATAATATACAGACAACGAGTATCTGATTATACTAGTGTATCAAAGAGAATGGTTGATTGTAGAATATTTAATATTCAACAGAAATCTATATATAGAATAATGTGTATTATCCATAAAACATTGGTCAATAAAATGCCACGTTATTTGCATGCTACACTAAAATATAATACTCCATCTACTCGACTTAGGTCATCGAATGATAAACTTGTACTCGTCTATCATAAATCCAAGTTGATTCGAACAAGCAATCGTGCTTTCTCGTGTAGTTCACCAACGTTATGGAATTCTATTCCTCTCCATATCAGATCATTACATTCTACACATAAGTTTAAGAATGTATTGAAATCATATATATTATCAACGAATTGATACTTGATTGTTTAATATATAATTATAATATTTTTTATAACTTATATTACATTATTGTTTATGTTTTTTTGTTTACTATATGTTTTTTACTATATTTTTATGTTTATAATCATCTTCTTTTCTCACACTTATCAGAACAGTCGTTGTTGTTATTTAATGAGTGTTTAAATAAATCGTCTTATTATTATTAGTATTAGTAGTAGTAGTAGTAGTAGTAGTATCATGTGTGTGTGATGCTATATAAACCATTAAATATGTCAAGTTGATAACTGGAATCCTCCAGCAACACCTACGTACCGGAAGTACGACTTTATCAGTGTATTTGCTGAGACATATCTCACAACACACGCACTTCCTCATGTTGACCCACGTCTGCAGGCAAGTCACGTGCACGAATCCTAAGTCGTTGATGCATTTACATCCCATGACGACTAGCGGTTGACCTTGGCGAACGTGAATAGAGGTCATCTTAATTTATATTTACAGTTAATAATATTGATGTTTTAGTTTTTATATGTATTCATATATTTTATTAATAATTATTAGATAATAGGTCATAAATAAGTTGTATTTTTGTTATTATGAAAATTATAATTATATAACATAATTATTATGTCGATAATTATCAAAGGAAAAATTATGAATATTTAATATTTAATATACGAAAATGTTCAGTATCACTTGTATTTCAACATAAGTTACTCAATAGTCAGTTAATTCATTACAAATCTCTTTAATATATTTTGATAACAATATAAATGTATTATTTACGTTACATATTAACCCAGTTCTTCTTCTGTTGCTTGACAAATTCGACATATTGGTGAATAATTAGATTCTATGCTCTGTTTCTTTTCTTGTTTTTCTGGTTGATTATCATGTTTTCCTGGTTTCTTATCTTGTTGATCTACTTTCTTATATATTTGTTCTATTTGTGTGTTTTGTTGTTTCGGTTGTTTTTGATGTTGCGGTTGTTTCTCTTCTTTAACAGATTCCCATAGCTTATCCTTACAAATCGAATCAGCTTTCTTTCGATAATATAAAATATTAAATAATGTTAACTAATATTTGATATGGTAACATTTATATAGCACAACATTTTTTAAATCTATGGTGTATATATATAAATATTAGTATTGGACATTAGAACCATATGGTTATAAGTGAAAACTTCATATAAGTTCCAGGATGAGATGAATGACTCCACATATTATATATACATATATATATATATATATATATATATATATATATATATATATAAAATAAATAGTATATATGATTTCATTTCTAATCTCATTCGCCTTGACGTGGTGGAAATGCTTGAGTATTACAGGGATTCACAAAGCTATGGTAATGGGTAATTTTTACCTGGTAGCTTCAAGCATATTACAAAGATTTGTGATGATTAGTCAGACTAATTGAATGAGGCATTCAGTAGGAGTGGCGACCACTGAAATATTAGCCAAGAAAACCCAACTATGCAATTACAACCAAACAACACCAGGGTTAAAGTCCCTGAATATAATATATCGGATGTTAGAGAGATTTCAACAACAACAAATCAGTTTGACGGTTTATCTCCAAACCCGGAAGGAAGGGATAGACTCGATATCAATGACATTCCGATAAAACTGCTCAGCTGCAAGCAGTATATAAATATAGCAACAATGAACGTCAGAACATTAAGAAAAACAACAAAAAGACAAGAAATAGCAGAATTGGCATCTAAATTTCATATTAATATACTTGGTTTAATCGATCATAAAATTGTACACGACGATGATGAAACAAAGATTGAAAAATATGGTGAATATACCATGATTACAACATCAGCTTGGAGAAACAAGAATAATGCCTCATCCGGAGGAATCGGTTTATTATTGAACAAAACTAGTTTAAACTCACTTACAACAATAGTCAAATGGAATAATCGTATTTTAATCGTTAACTTTCATGGAAATCCTAAGTCTACAATTATAATACATTACTCGCCCTGTGAAGGAAGTGAATATGCTCAAGGACACTACGATGAACTTACGAAAGCAACTGTCTCTATACCTAAACACAATTTTCTAATCGTTATGGGAGATTTCAATGCTCATTTTGCCACATCTAGTGAAACCATCCATTCTTATCATGATAAAACAAATTTAAATGGACAACTTTGTAAAGACTTTGCACAAGAAACTGATCTATTAATAACCAATACTCACTATAAAAAGAGAAAAGGAAAACTATGGACATTTATGTCAGATTGTACCGGAAATAAGACTCAAGTTGATTATATAATCATACGTACAAAATGGAGAAATAGTTCTATAAACTGTGAAGCATATAATAGTTTTAGCAGTATAGGTTCTGATCATAGAATTCTGAATTCCAAAATTAAATTAAGTTTTAGATCACAAAAGAAGAAAAATTCAATACCAATGTATAACTGGTCAGTACTTAAGAATAAAAACATAGCTACAGAATATAGTGACATAGTTACAAAGAGATATAACCAACTTAATATTTCCAATATAGATGAAATTAAAGACATATCTTTAACATATGAAAATTGTATTCTTGCAAATCAAGAAGCATGTAAATCTCTATTACCAAAGAAGCGAAAACTTGATAAAAATCCATCTCGACATCCAGATATTGCAATACCTCGTGATAATGTAAATGAAGCTTATAAAAAGTATGTATTATCAAATACAGAAGAAAAGTATGAAATGTTTCAAGAAACCAAGAGAAGACTACAGGAAGCATATGATAATATAGAAAGTGATGACCTCGAGAAAACAGTTTATGATATTGAAAATTCGAATAAATTAAGACAATCTGCCAAATGTTGGCAACTAATCAATGATATAACTGGTCGTAAAACTACCAAAAAAGGAATAATTAAAGCCAGTAATAACGAAGATAGAATCAATAAATGGTTTACTCATTTTAAAAATGTACTCGGCAATAATAATTCTGAAGAAGAAATTGATGATTTTGAACCAGAAATTGTAATTAAACATACAGAAATATTTACCAACGCTTTTACAAAAGACGAATATCTAATGGTAAAGAATAATCTAGTAGATGGAAAAACAGTAGGACCTGATGGTGTTGCATCTGAAGCTTTCAAATACTGTAAATTTGACGATATCCTTCTAGAATATGCAAATAAAATTTACTACTACTCCAATGTCTACTTGTCAAATAATGCCAATACCAAAATCAGGTAATCTTAATAAAGTCGACAATTATAGAGGAATTGCTCTATCTGTTATTGCTCTAAAAATAACTAATAAGATGATACTTAATAGAATTCAGCCAATTATAGATCCCCTTCTCCGGCATAACCAAAATGGTTTCCGTCCCAGAAGATCAACTACTACCCATATACTAGCACTGCGAAGATTAATAGAAGGTATCAAAGAAAGGAATCTAAAAGCAATCATTACTTTTGTTGACTTTAAGAAAGCTTTCGATACTATAAATAGAAATAATATGTTCAAAATACTCTTGGCTTACGGAATCCCCACTATTATCGTAGAAGCAATAGAAACATTATACAAAGGAACCAAAGCGAAAGTACTAACACCTGATGGAGAAACCAAATCGTTTAATATAACTACTGGAGTTCTACAAGGCGATACTTTGGCCCCCTTTCTGTTTATAATAGTGCTTGACTATGCAATGCGAATGGCTGTGAAAGGAAAACAGTTAGATCTTGGTTTTGAACTAACTAGGAAACAGAGTCGTAGGGTACCAGAAAAAGTGATTACAGATCTAAGCTATGCAGATGATATTGCTTTAATATCACAAGATATTGAGCAGGCTCAAGAATTACTATCAAATGTAGAAACCCAAGCTTTAAAATTAGGTTTAAAAATAAAATCAAGAAAAACTGAAATAATGGCTTTTTCTCAAAGTGAACCAATAAATATCCACTCATTACTAAATGAAGATATTAAAGTAGTAAATAACTTTAAATACTTGGGTGCATGGATGAGTAGCTCACCAAAAGACTTTGAGATCCGAAAGGCACTAGCTTGGCAGGCATGTCACAAGTTGAAAAAACTCTGGAATTCCAAGTTAAAAAGAAAACTAAAGATTAGGACTTTTCAAGCCACTATTGAAAGTATCCTACTATATGGCAGTGAAACTTGGACGATCGACAAATCACTTGAACGAAGAATAAATGGATACTATACAAGGTTATTAAGAATGATTCCGAATGTATCATGGAGAGACCATATAACAAATGTTGAACTCTATAAAGAACTACCAAAAATTACCGATGTTATAACTACTCGTCGTCTGCGAATAGCAGGTCACTGCATCCGTCACGACGATAAAGTAGCTCATGATCTGATTTTATGGCAACCAACGTCTGGAAAAAGCAACACAGGAAGAAAAGCTGTGACGTACATTGATAATTTAAAAAAGGATACTGGACTAGATGATGTGAATGAAATACGTAATGTTATGATGATTCGTGATGATTGGAAGAAAATTGTAAAGAAGGGTCGAACGGGAGTTCGACATAAGTAAGTAAGTATATATGATATAAAATATAACCATAAATATTAGATAAATGTAAATTATAATGATTACCAATATTTCAAAAATATGAATTATATTAAATTTTGTATTAATCAAAATATTTAAAAATGTTTTTTGATAACATAACAATTGTTAATTAAACTATTACCCCTATTAGGCTATTAACTATTGAGTAAATGGTAAACCGATTATAATCTATATGTAAACCACATACTCCCGCGGTTATACATAATAGGACCCTGGGAGTTGGAGTATGTGTACCTATTCGTGTTAAATAGTGTATTCCTAATAGTTTATTATTGAATATTTATCTCTATATTATATATGAATTATATAGACAACTTCGAAGTGATCACATGTATAATTGATAATGATCATTATAAGAAAAGTAATATCTAAAATAATAATCATATACTTACTATATAAACTTACCGTATACGTACCGTATATATATGGTATCATATACTATATATATATACTATTATTATAAAAAATAGTCCTACTTAATATATTAATATAAATTTATATATATATATTTGTATAGAATAAATAATATACATATTATAATATATACTATATATATAGTATTACAAATAATCCAATAAATGTTAAGCATAAGAAAATCGACCAATTAAATTAAACAAAATATATTTACAATAATGCTGATTTTTATTTAATTAAAATATATTTTAATATATATATTAATGAATACGTGTTAACCTGTTGTTTTAATTTGTATTGGACAACACCGATTAAATATAGATATATCTACATATATACGATATGTATACATGATATATCAAACTAATTGTATTATGAGAATATGTATAATTGAATTACTATGTAGGGGAAAGTCCCCGATTACCGACCCATAAATGATTATTTTTAATAACTTATTCAATATTAAATATATTTATTTGAAATTTTGTAATTAGGGTAATATTATGGCAATGAATAATGTGGCTATTTTAAATTGTTGATATAATTATATTTACAAGAATAAACAGGGTGGTCGGTAATCGGATACATTTACCTAATACCGACCCCCTTCTCCTATTACCGACCCCCTACAATAATCGTGATATAAATAATTATAGTATTATAATATCCAATACAAATAGTATATATACATAAATATAATTAATTATAACATTCACGCAATTTATTTTGTATTGAATTTATGTTTTAATAGTAATATTAAATTTAAATTTAAACTTTATAGTAATTATATTAAAATAGTGTATATTATTATTTAATATTTATTTATTAATCAGTATGTATATAATCAACTGGAATCATGAATCCGAATTATATATAAATGATACACAAACAACTTACGACATATTTAAAGTAAAATATGGATCTATTTTGATTGGATATTATACATCACATGGGGTCGGTATTAGGGTGATTTAGGGGGTCGGTATTAGGAAAATCATATGGGTTGCTATAATTAAGATATGTTGGTTAATAGTTATTCAAATTGAATTATTTGTATAATAGTTATAAACATTTTATTGATCTACAATATTATGCGCAGTATTAAGTTTTCTTTTAATTAATAAAGTTTTTACAATGATTTAAAAAAAAATATTTAAAAAGTAAAAACAGAATATTACATTTTATCAAATAACAATTATAGGATTAAATATTTTTTTAAATAAAATACTTATTCATATTTATCATTAAATTACTAACAGTTCGTGTATATATTATGTGTTGATATATCTTATAGTTACTGAGATACGATAGGGGGTCGGTATTAGGAGGGGGTCTGTAATCGGGGACTTTCCCCTATACAGTGATAGTCAATATTACGATAATTGATTGGCTATCATCAGAGCTGGGCAGTATCGCCGATACAGTATCTATTAAGGCAAAAAATCAGTATCGTAGATACATTTGTATTTGTATTTGTATCTATTATAAAAATTACAAAAGTATTTGTAATCGTATCTATTAGTCATAAATAGTATCTACGATACGTATCTACTAAGACAATTATTTAAACAGATACATTTTATTAAATAATATATAATTTGGTCCTTATATTTATTTTATATCAATATTTTATAATATCATTTTATAAATTAATTTTAATATATATATACATTATATATATATATTTTTTAATAAAATATCTTTTGTAAATATTGAAATTAATTCATTGTTAAAAATTATGATATATCAATTATAGTGATTTATTCTCAAAAACCATTATATACATTTATTGAAAACAAAGACATTATTTTGATAATATATTTTGTATAATAATTGATTTATAATTCAAAATGATATATTATATAGAAAGATAAAATAATTTTAATAATTATTTAATTATTTAATATTTAAATATGATAATTCTAAATAATAATAATTAATAATATATTAATAATTTATTTTTTGTATATTTGATGATTTACTATATTCATATTTAACATTCGAAAGTAAAGGTCGCTGATTATTTTTAGTTGAAAAATAGTATACTGTGATAATGTATATTTCTATATAGTCTGTAATTGAATGCCATTATTGCACATAGTATAATTTAGATAAAATAAACGATGGTACACTAAAATATTCATCGTGGGCATCATTAAATGTTAATAAATATCAACAAATGTATTCTATATCATCTACTGAAGAACACGTGATAAGGTGTACATATTTAATATATCATTTTAAAGGAGGTATCCCACTATCAGTATTTCCGGAAATAATGTCCTGAAATATTTTTAGAAAGTTATTTTCTAACAAGTTAACCACAATTTTAGTAGGTTACCCTCTTACTTTCCGGCAAGTTTCCGGAAAAATAGTAACTTTAAATGGGTTATCCCACTACAAATTACTAGAAAATCACTTTCTATAAAACATTTCCGGACATTATTTCCGTATAAAGGGGATATCCTACTACAAGATTTTCCGGTAACTTACAGGAAATATTGTAACTTTAAAACCATTTTCTATCAAGTTTTAATGGGATACCCTATAAAGTTATTCCATTTCAGGCAAGTTGCCGGAAAGAAAGGGGGTTTCCCAGTAAAATTATAGTTAACTTTATAGAAAATAGTTTTAAAGTTAAAATACTTGTAGTGGGATACCCCCTTAATGTTCCTTGATATGTACTTTCAAATCAACATCGATGAATATATATATATAAATATAATTTATATCTATATACTATATACATTGTATATAATTATAATGTATTTGTATCTACTAAGATGTATCTACTAAGAAAATTATGTATTTGTAATTGTATCTACTATGATTTTTTTTAAAGTAATTGTAGTAGTATCTATTATAAGAAAAAAGTGTGTAATTGTAATTGTATCTATTAAACATTTTTCGAGTATCGTGCCCAGCTCTGGCTATCATGTATTGGATAAGAAATAGCTGTTTCTAGTAGTTTCTATTCCTCTATAGAGAAGTACAACTTCTACCCACTATAGTGGGTCAATATCGAAGATCGGAAATGATCGGGTGACGATTAACTGTATTCGTTAAGGATGAGAAGATCTACCCTCGAGGGTAACTATCGGATAAGATAATTATGTGAATAGGCGCGACCCTTTTATTTATAAGAATATTAAATATTTTATTTATTTATTTTTTTAATTTTGTTTATAATGTTTGTATATATATCTTATATTATTTTAACATTATTATATCCTATAATTATTTTATTATTAGTTTACAAAATCGAAATATATTGATTTTAAAATTATAATGAATCTAGAATTTATCCTACATTTTTATTTTAATATTTATTTAATTTAAAATATATAAATATAGATTACCTATCGTAAAATAATAATAAATATTTATAAATAAATTGTACAATAATACAAAATAATATAAAATAATTATATTATAATTTAATATTATTGACTTTTAATAAAAAGTCAATATTCAAAACATAAATCAGAAAGCATATATCTTGTATGAATAATAGTATATGTGGCTATACTGTACAATGTACACTGTGTACATTCGTTCTACTGGCGATGATGATGACACCATAAAATGATATAGAATAATCTTGTGTTATAGTTAGGAACGAATTTAGGATGGTTATATCAGTTGATGCGTTATAGACTATAACTTATAGTGCATATATATTATTACATATTATATATATTGTACATATTATATATATATATATATATATATATATATATATATATATATATATGTATATTGTATATGTTGTATATGTTGTATATATTGTATATGTATATTGTATATATTATATATATATATAAATATATATATATATATATATATATATAAATTGTATATATTTTGTATATTGTATATATTGTATGTATTGTATATATTGTATGTGTGTGTCATCGATATAAAGAAAGTGGATAAGCAATTGACGCACGCAATGCATGTAAAAGATAGACACGTGAATGACACTTTTATCGATAAATTAACAAAATGGTATCAGTGATTTTGATTGGATATTAGTCATATTATATATGTCAAATATTAAAACAGTAGGCTTTTCGTCGAAATAGATTAAAGTGACTTCTATCTATTTCAATGGATTTAAATTATAAATATCAATAAAATCAATAAAATAGTATTATATCTTCAATTTAAATACACAAAATTACGAGGAATGTTGATATTATGTATTTTAAATATATAATATTATTTTTAGTATAGATAGTACATACAAATTGGTAGTGATTATCAATATATATATATATGATAAATACATATTATTATAAATAAAAAGTAGTGGGCCAGATAGTGGGTTTAGACTGCAGCGCTAGTAGCGGATAGTGCCATACACTACATTCAATTGCTTATCCACTTTCTTTATATCGATGGTGTGTGTATGTGTGTATGTTTTTGTGTATATGTATACAAATGTATTTACTATTAAATAGACATATAACAAATATATTAGTTATAGTAATAATTGTATAATGTAAAATTGTATACTAAATCATAATCGTATACGATATTAGAATTATAAAATACCTTTGAATGTAGCTTCTTCATTTTATTATAGCGATAATTATTTTAGTTTTGTTGTTGTTATTATTTGTTTATAAATATTTAAAAATATAATAATAACGTATTAATAGTTTATCCTATCATATCTTATATTTGTATATTTATTATCTGTAACGATTACAAAAACTTATATTAAAAATACTAATATTATATATACACAATAATATGAATAATACACAAAAATTAGACTCATTTCTACCCAATAAAAGCAACTCTCGATTACGCTCGGACATAAACTAAAAGTATACTTTATAAAAGTATTATATATAATAAAACATGATATAAGTACACTAATGTTATATCAATCTATAGTGTTAGTATATAATAATATGGAAACAAAATAAAATACTATATATATATATATTCATAATTTAATAAATATAACATTGTATAATGAATTATTAAATTACAATTACTAACTAAAATTATATATATGTATGATATAATTTAGTAAACTAATTTAAATAAAATGTATATAACAAATAAGTGTTTAATTATTAAATTAATTAGTTAAATCGTTATGCATATGAGGTCATTTATATATTGGTAATTATGATTACGATAGATCACGAATTATAATATGTATAATAATATAATTATAATATAATATAAATATAATTATAAAATAATATAAATATAATAATTTCTATAGACACGTGATATATATAGGTACCTACGGCGTAGGTCCTACGCTATAAAAACTCCGATGATTTAAATCGAATGATTTAAATCGAGTGATTTTTCTCGTATATGTAGTAAATATGTATATCCTACATATACGCATGAATTCAATAGTATACTTCGGTATGAACACATATTAAACTTAAATAGTATTAGTAATAATAAAAAGCAAAATAATACGTTAAAGAGGTGAATTGTACTGTAGAAATGTCTACGGTAGAATGAATAAACTATATGTATAAGGTAAAATATAGCGTATAGTATATACCTATAGGTATATTATGGGAGAGGTTTCCAGAAATGTGTTAACTTTGCATAATGTATCGTGAAATTAAATGTGAAAAAGAAGGAGATAGATTATAATTGCGGAAAGAAGGTAAGAAGAATTATAAATTTTCTAAAAAATTCCAGAATGTATTGACATTTTATGGGATATAATTTATATATGTGTGTGTGTATGTTAGTGTTATGAATGATAAATATAGTATACATTTTCTATAATAATTTAATTGAGAGGTTAGAAATGTTTAAATGGAACTAATTACAGATATGAGTAATCTATATTTAGAATTACGACGTGTCATAGAAGTATGTCAAGTATAATATCACTTTGAATGAATAATTAACGACAAGTATTAAGTTTACTCAATGATAATATTTAGTCGAATATTACTCTCACTTTTGAAGGTATAAAAGTATAAATTGCAGTTAATATGTGAGAGAAGATGCTACTAAACTAATTTAATTGTTATTTTGTAACAAGGTTATTAGTAATACCAATGTTTTAGAAGTCAAGATCATATCAGAATGATAGCAATCTTAAAATAGAAAGTAAATTGATAAGTTTTTAAGGAATTTGAAATTATTTTGGAATATTGGAACAAGGGTACAATTTTGTAATAAATGAGAATGGAGTTATATCAATAAGTGATGTGATTTGGAAAAAATAATTAAATGTGTCAAATCGAGAGGTATTGGTAAACATTCTACTAACAAATGTTATGAGTATTAATGGTATGCGAGGGATTACAAATGTATGTGATTTAATGGTGTAAGCTGTAGTGATAACTTTACTGTCAACAAAATATAGCAACAATAATAACCAGCTAGTTGTGCGAGGTTTTGGGAAGAGGTATGAATAATTGTATTCATTATGGAGAGAAATATAATAAATATAGATAAAGATCGTTAATATATTATGGGAATCAGAGAAAATACCAAACTTTGATTTTTTTATTGTAGATGGATTTTTCGTAATAGATAACCTACTAGTAGGTTTTGTGTGAATGATACATTATATGGTTTCTATATGATACCCTATTGGTAGGTTTTACATACCTTATAGGATGCAATTTAGAATAGGTTATAAGGAGTGATTGGTGAATGTATTCGTAGATTTATGGAAATTATTCTTAAGTTCAATAAGTAACTTATAGACTATAGTTTCCCAATATGGATAAGTAAGTAGTATTTAATGGATTGAAATATTAGTGTGTATGTAATTATAAGTTGTTTAATGGTTGATCTCTTTACATTAAGATGTGGATTGAGTAACACATATATTCAATAACATTTTGACTGAATATTTATATAACTATTATATAACCTTATAAAGTTAAGAATAAAATGTACATATTATGTGATAGAAGTACTTTTGATCATATTAAATTCTGGAATTAAACTTATTAGTCCTGTTAAAAATATTACATTATATATAGTAGATGTAGATGATAGATTAATAGTGGAATCATAATACTTAGCATAATAATTTTATGGTGATATGTATGGGGACTCAATGATGTGAATTCTGATACTATTTAGACAACCTTATGAATATCGATATGTAAAAAGGATGTATAGTTCTCTATGTATAGGAAGGATGATATATTTTAAGGGAATTTGGGGATAAAACTTAGATAATAAATATGCTATAGGATATTTCTAGATTTACCCTAGAGATAAGCCTATAGTATACGTATACTCCATCATCTTGTCAATACATATTGGTACAATCAAAGTCAATAACGATTCTTATATGCTGAAAATAGTTGGAAAGTCCAATTTAATTCAAAGTAATACATTTCTATATTTTACAGATAGGGGAGTAATCATACATCTATATTTTATTGGGTAAAAGTATATTGACCAGATCAATATGATAGCGAGGTTGTAGAGTTTGATGATTAGTTTTTATAATTTATGGAAGTTATATTAGTGTGTATTGATTTTGTAGCAAACGAATACCTTCACATTGGAATGGTAAAAGGGGTGATTTATTTTGTTTAAGTATATTAAAGAATAAGTGGTATAATTTGTAGACTTATCTTACACTTCTTGATATAAGGAAGATGTATTGTTACAGGAGGGAGCTTAGGGGGGAACTAGTTTAATAGGTAATGCGTTTATAACTATTTGCATATTCATTATATAATTGTTAACTTAACAGTACTTGTGATATTAGGCTGGGCTAACAGAAGGACTAATTTGACTAACCTACCGGTTACCTGTTACCTGCTTGGTGTAAGCACTTCCATAAACTTCTTTTAACTTATTTATGGAAGTTTTCGGACGTGCAATATATTCCATGTATTCAAGTGGGGAAAAAGAATGTGTTGAGCTTTTACTTGAAGTAGTATTCTAACCTGCAGCCGGTGATGGGTGTGATATTTTCATGGCTGTAGATCATTTGCAAACTATCGTCGATCGTCAATCTTTGTACTCGATTATTTATTAACGATCGTCGATCGTTAAATTATTTTGATCGTCGATCGAAATTAGTTTTTGTCAACTATTGTTAGATGTATTAAAGGAATGATTGAAACGTTGGTTTAACGATTATTTTTCATTTGATTATTCCATCAATATTTGTATTACAGCAATAATATCTAACCCACAATTTAAGTTAAATTGGTTAAGTAATTATGCAGTAGAAAAATATATGTTCTTATCTACATTAATTAAGCAATATGTTAATATAGGGGAAAGTAACCGAATACGGACAGTGCCCGAATACGGACACTCTCGGTATCTCAGAAACCATAAATCCTACAAAAAAAAATTTAATTAATAAAATATTCATAATTATATAAATTGTCTAAAAAAGTATTTTTATGTTTTTATTATTCAAAATATTGCTGATATATCCAATAAACTGATTTTTTTATTACGTTTTTAAATTTATGAAAAAAAATGTCAACTTAAAACCTTCTCAAGAATATAAAAATGTATCGTATAAAATATAACATTATATTATTAAAAAATAAAGCATTCTAAAATTATATATATAATTTCTATATTTGTTATCAAATATTCATTAAGTTATAAGCATATATCTAGAGGTCATATAAGTTCCTAATACGGACACTCTAGATGTCTTAATAAGGACACCCTATAACTAATCAGCGCGCAGCGTATGAACCATTCTGATATTCATAAAATTCGCGTGCGTTATAATGATAATACCACCAATAAAGATAAATCTAAATTTTGTATTATTTAGATACTTAAATTATATTATTAATTAAAAAATAATAAAAATAAATAAATTATTAACTAATTAAATTATAATAAATTGTTCATAAAATTAATTATAAATAATAATATTGTGATTTGTCTTATTGATTCATCAAAAATATATAGTTTATCTAGTCGTATATATATATATACCCTATAGGGTGTCCGTATTATAACACAGGGTGTCCATATTCGTACATGGGTACCGAATACGGACACCCTCGTTATCCATGGAATTAAAACATTAAATAAAATTGTAAAATCACACTAATATCTATAATCATATAATATTAATATATTGTAATTTTTGAATACAAATAATGAGTCATAAAATTTTAAGACCATTTATTGTTAAAGTGTCCGTATTAGGTTACTTTCCCCTATATATATATATACATATATATTTCAGATAACGAGGTTTAAATTACTAACCTACACCAGAACAAAGCGAGGCTAATTCAGATTAATGAATGTTATGTTATTGATGATAATGGACCATCCACTTCTAAATCAATTTTATAAATAGAAATACTCAATTATATAAATAGTGAAAATATTAATTTAGATATGCTTAATAATTATCCTATTATAAATACATTATTCTTAAAATACAATTATATACTTTATTATAGATTATATCCTATTATACTTTATTATTTATTTTATTATATCATATTTCAACATTTTTATTAATAAAAGTTTATCCATCCATGATCCAAGATCCATGATCGTAGATCGCGATCAGTTGCTGACGATCGTCGATCGTCGATCATTTTCTAACGATCGACGATCATCGATCACGATCACTTTCATGATCGTCGATCGTGAGCATGCACATCACTGCCTGAAACAATCTGCCTATATCATAGTGTTATACAATTTTTACGTTCGTGAATATATTTCATCTACCCATGTAACGAATTAATTAACACTATTTAGCTAGGTAACTATTGATATCACTATTACTAATAAAATTACAAATACTAATTAAATATTGTTATTATTTCCTTGTATTTATTATGCGTCATTCGTGTACTATATGTAGGCTAGTACATATAAAACCTACATATAACACCAGTTGATCTAAACAATTGAATAACACATTGTTGTTGCAATATAGTGGACCAGTTTAATTTCATAATTTGGCATTCTTTGTATAAACGCATTTATACCACACAATACCACGTATATACCTACGTAAGTAATCTTAGTTACTAATTCCTAGGTTACATGTGCTGTCATTGTGGTACATTTATTATATTTGATTAGTTTATATAGATCGTATTCAATTAGTTTATATATATATATATATATGTATATTATTCAATTAGTTTAAATAGTATTTAATTAGTTTAAATAGATCGTATTTAATCCTGTAGGATACGTATACGTTACCATTAACAATGATACTTTGTATAGAATAAACGTTTTTAATTAATACGACCTGTACATTTAGTTGCTATGGTGATATTTAGTTGTATTATGTATAGATATTCTCCGTTCACATTCGTTATGCGTTAGTAGTAAACTGCGTATAGGTTCTGCAGAACGTCATGACGCATACGTTCTGATTATGTGATGCAACACAATATAAAATATCATTTATGGAAATAATTTATAAACTTTATTATTTACGATATTATCAACTTTAATAAATATAGTTTATTATGTGTAATTGGTAATATAATTTAATATAAATATTATTAGAATAACTTATATGAGTATATTATTGTGGTATTCTGTTATATTATAATACTAGAAATATATTACTTAGTTTATATATAGTACATAAATAAATATGATAAAAAAATTATTTTCTTGTAAAAAAACTTCATAAATATAGCTTATTATATGTAATTATTTGTAATACAATATTATATAAATATTATAAGTACAACCTTATGGGTATATTAGTGTGGTATTCTGTTATATTATCATATTAGAAATAAATAAATATACTACAAAAAATAATTTTATTGTAAACATTTTTTTTTAAATGTCATAAATATTAGTTTATTATGTGTAATTATTGGTAATATAATATAAATATTATAATAATAACTCTATGGATATATTAGTGTGGTATTCTACAATAGTATAATGCTATAAATGTTGTCAAAGGTAGAAATAATAAACAAATATTACCATAAAATTAAAAATAAATCTAGTCAAACTTTAAACTCGATTTACTCAGAATATTGAATTTAATTAATTTTGAATCTTAGAAATTTGTCAGCCCTCTCAATAATTATCCAAACTTGATGAATTTTTCACAGTATCTTAATTATTATATGTATAATAAAACTTGCTCAAAAGAAATGTAATAGACATAGTATAAAATATACAAAATTATAAAAATTAAAAAAAAAAATTTAATTTAGCATCATATTTTGTCTTAAAATATTTTGGGTTCAGTGAACGATTTTTTTTTTAAATAAGCAAGTTTTATTAACATTATATTGGTTAACAATATGCAATTTACATAATTGAAATCGGATCAAAACCCTAGGTGCTGAAAAAATTTTTAAATTGGTTAAAATACATAAAAAAAAAATATCTCCTATCTTAATACATTGTATACTCAAAAGGCCGCGAACCCCCTTAAATAAGACATGCATAATGATTTACAAATTAAAATTCTAGTATTTAAAGTGAGGTTATTATTTAATTTGTGTATTATATATATATATATATATATATATATATATATTCCTTAAAGCCAATTACTCTACACAGTTTCGAAGTCACGTATCCGTATTGTTTTGTCTTCTCATCAATATACACTCCTAAAAACGTATAAGTTAATACATGATTAATTGGAAGATTCAGAACAATATATATATATATATATATATATATATATATTCTATTTATAATATTATTACTACACTCCATAATAAATTATGAATCATGAATGCATGCATGAATTAGGTCCTTGTAAATATTTATATGTGTGTATTTATAAGTACGTGTGGGTGGATACATACATACATATGTGTGTGTATGTGTGTTGGTGTATTTGTGTTGGTGTGTGTGGGTTGATACATTTCAACATATTACGGTTATATGTGTATGTTGGTGTAGACATCGATTTCTATGAGCTATTTATAGACGTTTCTTACACTTACTACTAGCGAGAGAGAGAGGCGCGTAGTTTATCGTGTAATTAATAAATTACCCGATAGGAATCTTTCTAAAGTGTGTGTGAAATCTAATTATAGCGGCGTGGTTTATGTTCATCCGGCTTTAGTACCGCGTGCTTGCGGGTGCGGCGAATACGGTCGTGTCCTCGAGGGACATATAACTTACGTAACCGTCGGCCACTTAATGGTGACCTATGGTGACCTATATGTCTACGATTACATCATATCCGTATCGGAGAGAGCAACTCGCCATCCTCCTCCTCCTCCGTCCGAAGACTACAGTGTGTTACTATTGAACACGTTATGTTTTAAGCGACACCCTAAATCACTCAAATTCATGATTTCACAAATAACTCCGTATAAAAATGTATA
The DNA here is from genome assembly GCA_964019155.1 of Osedax fenrisi. NCBI lineage: Eukaryota > Metazoa > Annelida > Polychaeta > Sabellida > Siboglinidae > Osedax > Osedax fenrisi. The sequence continues at coordinate 69,769,300 of OZ025241.1, read as the reverse complement.
TAATAATGTGTATATATGTTTATGTAGGTGTATGTGTATGTGTATGTATATATATATATATATATGTGTGTGTGTATGTGTGTATATGTGTAGTTGTATAACTATACATGTATGTATGAATGCAGGTATATGTGGTATAGAAAATATATTTTATATCAGAATATAAAATGTAAAAATTAAAAATATTACAAATATTTTGTAATCTGTATTACTACTTATTATGGTGAAAAGCTCATCATTCATGAGAACTCGCTAATATTATATCGCATATGAATATAGTCATAGTTTATATTTTTGAATTTCCATACATCTTGATAACTACACATATGTATTCGTATACCTATATATATATATAGGCATATAATATTTTTATTTTAGATTTTATTTTGTTAATTTTATTAATAGTACAATTTTATAAATGTATACTATATATAGTAAAGTATAAAATTTGCAATCGAAAAAATCTATAATCACACCAATTTAAAAAAAAGGTGATCCATCAAATTCAAATAACTATAGGGGAAAATAACCTAATACGGACACTTTAACAATAAATGGTCTTAACATTTTATGACTCATTATTTGTATTTAAACATTACAATATATTAATATTATATGATTATAGATATTATTGTGATTTTAAAATTGTATTTATTCTTTTAATTCCATAGATAACGGGGTGTCCGTATTCAGTACCCATATCCGAATACAGACACTCTGTATTATAATATGGACACCCTATATACACTAGATAAACTATATATTATTGATGAATCAATCATACAAATTACAATTACATTATTTATAATTAATTTTATGAATAATTTATTCTAATTTAATTAGTTAATAATTTATTTATTTTTATTATTTTTTAAATTAATAATACAATTTAAGTATCTAAAAAATAAAAAATGTAGATTTAGCTTTATTGGTAGTATTAATATTATAACGCACGCGATTTTTATGAAAATCAGAATAGTTCATACGCTGCGCCCTGATTGGTTATAGAGTAGGGAAAGTAACCGAATACGTATTAAGACATCTAGAGTGTCCGTAATAGGAACTTGTATAACCTCATGATATATGCTTATAACTTAATGAATATTTGATAAAAAATATAGAAATTAAAAATAAAATTTTTAGAATGCTTTATTTTTTAATAATATAGTGTTAATTATGATATCGATACATTTGTATAATCTTGAGAAGGTTTTGAGTTGACATATTTTTTTCATAAATTTAAAAACATAATAAAAAAATCTGTTTATTGGATATCTTAGCAATATTTTGAATAATTCAAAAATAAAAAATACTTTTTTAGGCTATTTTTATAATTATGAATATTTTATTCATTAACAATTTTTTGTAGGATTTATTGTTTCTGAGATACCGAGAGTGTCCGTATTCGGTTACTTTCCCTATCCTATAACCAATCAGCGCGTAGAGTATAAACTATTCTACTTTTTTAAAAAATCGCGTGCGTTATAATATGAATACCACCAATGAATCTAAATATAACATTTTTATTATTTATATACTTAAATTCTATTATTAATTAATAAATTAATTACTAATTAAATTATATTAAATTATTCATAAAATTAATTATAAATAATGTAATTGTGATTTATCTGATTGTTTCATCAATAATATATAGTTTATTAGTGGTATATAGGGTGTCCGTATTATAACACTGGGTTTCCGTATTCGGACATGGGTACCGAATACAGACACCGTTATCGAATCAATAAAAATATTAACTACAATTTTAAAATCATAATAATATATATTACCTACTTACCAGGTCGAGCTTACTCGGCATTTGCTTTCAGTAGCTAACTAAAATATGCGGTCGCTACTCCATACACATTTGCGTAACCCTGTTCGGGTGGCTAAACAGGGGGCAACCTGGATTTTATCCGGCACAACTTATTGGTTATTCGTAGCTAACCATTATAACTAATGGCCGTTCCCCTATCCGCAACCTGGGGAGCAGGTGGATTGGAGTTATCATCACCATATCATTTCATCATTTATCGCTCCGGATAAAGATGAAGAAAGTTGGGCCGAGTATCCTGAGGAAACTGAGCTCTCCACATATCCACTATATATAATCATATAATATTAATATATTGTCATTTTTGAATACCAATATGTTACGTATCTGTAGTAGGTTAATTTCCCCTATTACTGTTACAGGTTACACAGATAAGTAGAATTCAATATAGTTAAAATAGATTAAAGTTAAATTGAATATCGATTCCATTTACAAAACAATGTATTTTATTTCTATTTTCGATTATTTTTACGATATATTTTATTTCTATTTCTATCCATTTTCCTTTTTTCCTTTTACTATATAATTTTTTTCTATTTTCTATTATTTTTCATTTATTTTACAGTTATTGTAAAACGTTTTAATTTCTTTAATTTTTTAATTTCGTATTATAATATGTATATTTGCATAACGTATGGCATACGTCGTATAGTATGGCTAGAAAATAAATATACTTCGCATTTCGATCATATATTTGCTTAAATAAATTATCAATCAACCTTATGCAATAATATGTATTATTAATATTATTATATTAATATTAAGGTTTACATCAAACAATAATATGTATAAATATTAATATAATTCTCATATCGTTTTTATTAATAAATCATTTCGAACATTTTTATTTTCTAACTGTATTGATACATTTATAATAGTGTAATAATCAATATAGAGGAGGCGGTGTTTTCCTGTTATTGATTGTTACATAATTATAAATCTATCGGTAGAGTTCTAAATTCAAAATGTTCAAATGATTTATTAATAACCGGAAAATACCGTTATAAATTTATTATTATATTTAACATGTATATATAATTATCTAATTTAAAAAAATATATATATATATGAATGAGATGATTGAATGAATAATTATTATTTTACTTATATTTATATAGATACTATATATATATAATTAATCCACATGAAATCCATATGGATACAATAAAATATATGTATATAATAAGCAAAAAATAAACCCTCTAATATCAATATACTTTGAAGAAAGGATATCACAAAAAATAGATATAAGAACATAATAACAATGTATACATTAAATAATACATAATAACTATAAAAAAAGTGAGCTACATAATGAATAAAATAGGTCTAATCGCATACGCGGTAAATATCTACTCTCAACATGCACACATTTCCTTTATCGGCTACTTGTCTCGATATATTAGTCAAAAAGTAGTTTATTAGAATCTAATGCATACCTATAGGTACTAAAAACCTATTTGTATCTTAGAAGTAACGGTGGTATTGTAACGTGCTGTGAGTAAGGTAGAGCGATACATAGACACAACAGTTCTACCATGGTAGCTGCAGCTGTATACGTATAACACTACGCTATTATCAGACACAAGACACAGTACATTTATTTAAATATATATTATCGAAAAAAAAACAACAACAAATACATAACTTATATATTCACATATATATATATATAAACATAATATCTATACTTTATATAATAGATATATAAACAAAGTAATTTTTCTTTATATTATATATATATATATATATATATATTGAAAGAGTTTACATTTATTTATTTACATATATATGATGTTTACATTTATATTATATGATGTATACTATATATAAATAGTACTCTTCTACTAATATTATATGATTATTATTTATATTTGTATTGACTCGGGTGGCTCAGGTGTGAGTGACGAGGTGTTACCAGATCTCAAATATCAACTCTTATGAAAACAGCTCTTTATGAATCACGCGCCTACTCTAGTTATTCAATAGAAACCTGTTAACGCTATTCACGAACATACAATTGATAAACGGATTACATCATCTCTATTAGATAATCTCTATTGTGTGAGCGATTGTTATTTACGTGGACGATAATGCAATCACAACGCTTGCGTCTTCGCGTATAGGTGAACAATGCAGTGTATGTGTGTGTATACGTGAACACTGTATGCTTGCATAGTGTAGCGGAATAACATCATTTAGTTTTTAATCATTCAAATAAATAATGTCCACTGCGATGACCTATTTATTATGACCTAGTTATGATGACCTATTTATATTATCAATTAGGATATATATATATATATATATATATATAAATAAATCAAATGTATCATGCTAACATTAAGGGAATAATAGTGAAAGTATTAAACAATTAAATGATTTTTCGTGAATCCACAATATAAAGGTATATATATATATATATATATATATATATATATATATATATATACTGTTAACAATGATGGTATAGCGAATTCAATTTATAGGGTACAGATCGTTAAAATATCACAAAAATGTACCATGTACACTAAATAGGGTACACGACTTTTAAACTCACTAGGGTACAATATATATATATATATATATATATATATATATATTTTTAGGGTACATATATGTTAAATATTAGGGTACATGACTGTTAAATGCACTAGGGTACAGTCTATATATATTTATATATTTATTAGGGTACGGCTATGTTAAATATTAGGGTACGTGATTATTATATTTACATATCATGCAATTCAATTATGGTACATATCATACAATTGCATTAGGGTACACGGTATAATATAATTCGGGTATAGCCAGCTACAATTCTTTAGAGTACAGTTTGTAAATTTGTAGGGTCCTGATTGTATTTATTCAAATTGTAGGGTATACGTATACGTCTATGGGGACACTACTTACACCCTAAAAAAGCCACTCGCTGTACCCTAATTTTAACAGCGTATACCAAATATTTTACTAAGCAAAGATACATGACTCCCTATCTACACAACGTGATTGATATTACTCCCTGCCGCTGCTGGCAGTAGTATCGAAATCACTGAAATAGATATCTATACGTAAGAACCATGGTTCTATATAATATATATTTTCATTATTCTAAATGTTATAAAATATAAGGTAGATTTTACTCTCCACATAGATATTAATAGCATGTAGGGTCGCAGGAACAGGCTGTCGTATGTGTCCGGACCCCCCCCCCCCCTCATTTATAAATAAGAGGGTCCAGATATCTTTGGACCCCCTGTTCCTGCGATACTTTTAAAAATAATTTAATAATTTTTAATAACTTGCCGGAAATGTAGTAACTTTAAAGACAATTAAACCCACCAATTTTCTATAGCACTATATAAATACTGTATATCACTATATCATTATAGGTGATATATCACTATATAGTGATTTTCTATAGAAAATCACTTTATAGAAAATATTTCCGAACATTATTTCCGGAAATACTGGTATTGGGATACCTCCTTATACATGTTTGTCATCATTTCTAAATAAAAACAGAATGTAGAGAAAATATGGTTTCATCTAATTAATCATACCATTTATTAATATTACCTATACAATCAAATGTACATACATTATCTAATAATTGTTAATTATGTATATACAATCACACACATATATATATATAAGTAATATATTATAAATTTGAACCCCCTTGTGAAATACTCCTTCCTGCACCCATAATATCATGTAAAGCCTACATATCATACTCAGTCAGTTTTCATCATATAAATAATAATTTAAAATCATATTTATACATGTGAAATATATATAGTAATATAAGAATTTATATCATAAATAACACATTTTTCGGAAAATTAAACCTATGTAGGTGGCGCTATTCATGTTTTGCGTACACAATAGAATTATATTTCGCGTAGGTGTTATATGTATCCTTCGAAAAACTATTGCATATACACATAATATAATTATATATGTATATATAAGAGATATGAGTAACAATATTGGTATTTACTTTGAAAGTCCTCTCAATATAATAGCATCATTGATGATTTATCATTGCATCATCACTGATTAATCATTAGTTATGATTCATTAGTTATAACTAATAATATATGAATCATTACACCGATTTCCCACGCCAACACTTTATATAGATTTACGGCAACCATTATACGAGTTAACTATTATGCTGTTTGTATACACTCAAGCTATAGTTATATAGCTTATAAGGTAAACTAGGTCACTAGTTACGTAACCAAGTATGACGCGGTTGTCTATTACGTAAGTATCGGTAACAATGTAGGCTGGGCCGGTGATCTTTGATTACATTAATAACCCGCCCTCCCGCCCGCCCACTCGCCTACGTCGTCGCCTCTACGTACGGAAAACGTTACGTCACCCGATTATGATATCGTATTGCGCGCGGCTCGCGATGACGTAACGCTCGATGACGTAACGCTCGATGACGTAACGCTCGATGATGTAATGCTCGATGATGTAACGCTCGATGATTCATACATGATTATAGCGTTACGTCGACAATCGACCCCTGCAGCGTAATAATGAACGTATACCGATATATATATATACCTATTAATGTGGTTGATTATAGGCGCTAGTGCTATAAATATAGGTATGCATAGATCGAATAGTGACGCTGTTGTAGGCGCGAATATTATTTGATTTCTAACGACACTCGATAATAGTAACGCGTATTGAGAATATCTCTGCCGCGTTTACACGTAATGCATATATTTGCGTATAGGTATATATATACACATATATGTATATGCATACTATTTAAACTGCCTGTGTGGCTCAGTGGCTAAGGCGTCAGCCCTGACACACAAGCAGTAGGACACGGGTTCGACCCTCGTCCGGACCATTAATTAATTTTATAAAATGGGTCTTAAAATATTATTTAGAAGTGATCTTATATAATTGTGTATAAATAAAAATGATCGGCTCTCGTTAAAACCATGGATGCCTTAACATGAGAGCGGCTTCGAAGGGACATTAGAGCCATATATGGTTATAAGTGAAAACTTCATCTAAGTTCCTGGATGGGATGAAAGGACTCCACCAAATAAAAATAACAATAACAATACTACTAATTTAGATAACCGTGTATTAATATTCGTGTGTATTCGTGTATGGACATTCATAGTGAATATACTATATGTATTAGTAGCGAAGCTGAATATTAAACGACTATCAATATATATGTATATGATTATAATTATATTATGAAATATATAGGGTCGTTTTCGACTCGGATCTATCTTTTTCTAGCCATATTGATAACATTTCTAAAGTTGCTAATTATCATTTATTTCGAATCAGATGTAGGCCTATCCGTAAACATATTACTCATCCCTATATAACTATATTATATATTTATATATATTATATATTTTCTCGATGAATGCATATAAACACGAATTAAATTTCCAAAAATCTATTTACTATAACAGAAACTCAATGCCTGTGGCAATGACTTCCATAACATTTTTAAAATGGTAAATAGTATTCTTGGTACCAATATTAAATCAAAATCTACTGCATTACCTGATTCCGTATTGTGTTCTTCCTTTATGCATTGCTTATCTACTAAGATTTCCCGGATCTCAGCTAGTATTAGTTCCAAGTTAGCGTAATCATCCCTGACTTTTAATGCTCACATAACATCTAACCCCATATCTTGTAAATTGTCTAGTATTCTACCACCTTCTATCACATAAATCCGTAACTAGATTTTAAGTACTAATTCCATCTCCCCGATTGATCATCTTCCCCTGGTCATTTTTAAGAACCTTGTCTCTACAATTGAATTTGCAATATTGTATTTGATTTCACAATCATTTGATGATGGCATTATTGTAGAATCTCTTAAATATGTCATTATTAAACCTATTTTGAAAAAAAGTCGCTTGATCCTGATGTGTTGACCAACTATATACCAAATTCACAACTTCCAATAATAAGTAAGATCATTGAACGCGTTGTTAACCGTCATATTCTCAATTATCTTGAAACTAACATTCTGCTTGACAACTTCCAGAGTACCTACAGAAAATCATTTTCTACTGAAACAGCTCTTACTCACATTACTAACTCGATTCACACATTACTTGATTTATTAAATTGCACACACATACCTTTTCTTGATCTATATATATAGTTCTTTTGATAAGCTCAATCACTTAATACTCATTAATCGTATCAAAGAACTAGGTATTGAATTATCTCCTCTTAAATGGTTGACTTCAATTATCACTAATCGAACATCATCCGTCAAAATTAATGATTTTATGTCACCTCCTATAAAAATTCTTAACGGGGTCCCACAGGGATATAGTAATCAACTTATAGAAATAGTATTATCATATATCGTATAGATACAATGTAACATGTATACATAGGTTATAGATATAAAGTAAGCATATATGTATACGTATAGTAAGTACACATTGAAGAGGACACTATACTATGTATACATATATTGTATACATTGTATACTGTATGCAGTATATACTGTATATTGTACACTCGGTGTAGAATGTGTACAATGTACAGTTGACATGTACGTATTACCTAGTGTACATCGTAGGCACACACGATTAGGTAGACATTACTGTGCTGTTCACTCGCGTTGTTATCACATCATGTCACCGATACATCCCATCATTACGTAATCGAGTGATTGTGTAATCACCCAATGATATTACGTAATACATTACGTAACTCTATTCACTAGGCCGGTAGGGGGCAGTACTACATCGGTAACCACGCGGTTAAGTACGCGGGCATCGACTATGTAGCGGCGAAGTAGCCATGCTATATGTGATGCGATATGTCATGTGATGCATTACTAATGATAGTTACACAATCATCGAATAAATATGTATTAGGATATATCCTATAAATATATTATTATGTTATGTTATAATATATTATATATACATATATATATATATATATATATATATATATATATATATATATATTATTAATTATATTTTTAATAATAAATAATTACACATATATGTATATATATACATACATATATATATATATATATATATATGTATATATACATATATATATTAAATGATGTATGTGACTGCAATTTACATACACGTATATGTACGCTACACACGCACGTTACAACATTACTGCAGCACGAGTCGGCAATATATTATATACAGTCAACAGTGGTCAGTGTACAGTGAACAGTGAACAGTGAACGTGGTCAGTGATAGCAACACGTAACTTCTTCCGTGCTCTCTCCCCACGCAGTTATGTGTGTATCTCAGTATTAATACGAATGTGTAGATAAGAAATAGGAATACCAAATCCATTTGGGTATACTATCGAACAAATATTGTAATATAATATAATTTTTATATCTGTAAGAATTTCTTACGATGTTGACTAATTTAATAGTTTGAGATAAGATAAGTATATGAGATAGGATATATTAACATAGCGTACGTCGACGTAGGTTGATAATCACATCGAGATGAGATAAGCTAACTTTATAGATCACAACAATACGATATCGATACGAGTGTTACAATGCTATTGTATTGTTTTCACTTAGCACGGCGTATCCGATCACATAATTAGAGAGACCGGGCCCGTGGACACGTCACTGAATCACGTGAAGTGATTATCTAATTCAAGACGATCACGTGACGTTTTAATCGTGTCGTGTCAGCCAATCAGAACGGAGATGTATATCTGCTAGTCTATAAATACGGATGCGTTCGGAATAAATGTTAAAAATTGTTCGAATCTAAAATAACAACATTAACGTGAACAAGTATATATTACTTCTTAACGACGTTAGTTTATTACTTACTATATATTAATATAATATAATCACATATATGTATACAATGTATTATATATATTTTTTTTATATACATGTGTACATTTTAATATATTCATTTGTATATAGATATATATATATATATATATATATATATATATATATATATATATATATATATATATATATATATATAATAAGTGTGCGCACACAGTGTGCGTGCCAATTGATAATTAATGTATTATTATTTTTAAACTATAGTTTACTTTAACTATAGATTACTCTAGTATATAATATATACTATATATACTATAGTACTATACTGTATACTTTAACTAACTAAATATCTAGTTTCCATTATACATTGCATTACGTAATATAATGGCGTTAACGTATTACCTAAAGTATGTTACCTAGAGTTACGGTAATATCGTACGTTAGGTTGTGTTCAACGTACGCGCGTGTGTGATGCTTTACAACGCTTGCATCGACTACACTTGCATAGGCGAACTTTGTAACAGTGGTGGTTCCCGACCTTACTGATGTCAACTGCGCATCGTAATATATATATTTATATATATATATATATATATATATATATATATATATATATATATATACACACTAGAGTGATGGGCAGGATCGCGATCATTGTTCGGCGATCCTATCCGGATCGGGATCGGGATCGGGAAAAGGATAGGGATCGGCGATCATGATCCCGATCCATAAATAAAGGATCGGGTGCCCATCATTTCACATACGATACTATAATATTATTATATTTATTTATAAGAATATTAACAACATTTTAGTATTATATTATTACATTGATATGATATTGTATTGATCATTATTTTGTAATGTTTTCCAATGTATTGCAAAACTAGGTAAAAGCTAAATAGTATTTAAATAATAATTGTTATTTTACCATAATAGAATGTAATCAATTGATATCATATAAGTAAACTACCGACTTTCACTCAACGTACATTGTACGTCGTACAATGAGTAGATAGAACAAATATATTTGTATCCAATTCAATGCATTTATATAAATATAATAGAATATATTCTATATGATATACATTCAATATATGCATTTAATTCAATTTAATTATTATTGAAATATAATAAAATATATTAATACTAAATATTATTTACAATTATTAACAATTTATATTAAATAGGAATATATTCCTAGTAATACCTATGTAATATAAATTGTTATATATGTATATAAATAGTTGCCTATATGCTATTATACCTATTATACCTATTATACCTAAATATAGGGAAAAGTCTGCGATTATCGACCCCTAAATGATTATTGTAATAACTTATTAAATATTAAATATATTTATTTGAAATTTTGTAATTAGGGTAATATTATGACAATGAATAATATGGTTATTTAAATTTTTTGATATAATTAAATGTAAAAGAATTAACAGGGGGGTCGGTAATCGGATACATGTACCTAATACCGACCCCGTTCTCCTATTACCGACCCCCTAAAATAATCGTTGTATAAATAATTGTAGTATTATAATATCTAATCAATATAGTAGATATACATAAATATAATTAATTATAACATACACGAAATTTATTTGTTATTGAATTTATGTATTAATAGTAATATTAACTATAAATTTAAACTATAGTAATTATATTAAAATAGTGTATATTATTATTAAATATTTATTTATTAATCAGTATGTATATAATCAACTGGAATCATGAATCCTAAATATATATCAATGATACATAAGCAATTTACGACATATTTTAAAGTAAAATACGGATCTATTTTGATTGGATATTATAAATCACATGGGGTCGTTATTAGGGTAATTAAGGTGGTCGGTAATAGGAAAATAATATGGGTTTCTATAATTAAGATATATTGGTTAATAGTCATTTAAATTAAATTATTTGTATAATACTAATAAACCTTTTATTGATCTACAATATTATGCACAATATTAAGTTTTCTTTTAATTAATAAAGTATTTACAATGATTTAAAAAAAGTTATTATTCAAATATTTAAGAAGTAAAAACAGAATATTACATTTTATCAAATAATAATTGTAGGATTAAATATTTTTTAAAACAAAATACTTATTCATATTTAGCATTAAATTACTAACAGTTCATGTATATATAATTTTTGATATCTATTATAGTTACTGAGATACGAGAGGGGGTCGGTATTAGGAGGGGGTCGGTAATCGGAGACTTTCCCATATATTGTTTCAATTATGAAATAAAATCGTATTAATTGAATATATAAATAATATCATGATCGTGAACGGGATAGGGATCGTTATCGGGATCGGGATCGGGTAAGAAACTTAGGATCGGGATCGGGATCAGGATCGGGTAACGAACTGATGATCGGGATCGGGAAAATGATCTCATAAGAGAATAAATAGAGAATCGGAATCGGGATCGCAGATCCAGAAAAAAAGGATCGGTTCCCATCACTGTATATTATATACAGTATATATATATATATATATATATATATATATATATGTATATACATTGTATGCAATATATCATATTGAATAGAGCGTCGCGTATATTATATACAGTGTATACACTACTATAGTAGTGGGTTACATGTGTATCGTGTCTAGTGTAACGTTAACGACACAGATATTATCACGTGCTAATCGTGCATGTCACGTGGCAGAAGATAAACATCCGGTCGCGGTGTGGAGCCGGGTACAGGCGTTCATTAAACAGCGTCATGGCCTGAAGGCGTATGTGCAGCTGTGTGTATGTGTGTGTGTATGTGTATGTATGTGTGTGTGGGTGTGTATGTATGTGTATGAGTGTTTATGTGTGTATATGTGTGTATGTGTGTATGTGTTTGTATGTGTGTATGTGTTTGTATGTGTGTGTAATGGAGCATATACGCTAAGTATATATATATATATAGGTTAATAGGTTATATAGATCACTATAGTGATCCTCCTCTCTTCTACTATAGTACGTAACTTAGTAACTATATATGAAATGTTAGTAGTATATTTCACATATATATATATATATACATTCAATTCTCGGTAAGTCGGACTACGGATAAGTTGGACTTCTCGATAAGTCGACACATTTAGTTGGTTTAGTTGGATTTAAATCTACAATTGTATCTGGTTCAATGTTAAATTAATCGGATAAGTCGGATAAGTTGGATTGGATAAGTCGGAATTTTCTATAAGTCGGACACATATTATTGTTATTTTTATGATTTTTACATGGATAAGCCGGACTATTTATAAATTGTCAGAAATGTTTACTTTAAATAATGTATATTATAATTTTAGTAAGTAATATTATTGAATACAACATTTTATGTTGTTGATTGTTGTATAATTCCACATTTAGGAAATCCTTTAACTCGCATATCATGTCTTATTTGCATGATATTCTGAATCTCGGATAAGTCGGACACTTTTCCCGGTCCCTTGCGAGTCCGACGTATCGGGAGTTGACTGTATATGTATATAAACGTGTATATACTATATATACCAATTATCCTAGAATTGAACACTATTATATACATAGCGGTAGAACACATATATGGTATACCTTACTATATTAAGGCAGTAGGGCATGCAGTAGGGCAGTACTCCATATATGGGTTATTTAATACGGCGTGCCATTTCTAGGATAATAAATCCAAATTTATAACTCAGTTATATCAACTGTAATTGATTGATTACTTATTCCGGAAAACTGTAATATGTAATAATGATATCGTTCACTTTAAGCATACATTTTTAATAAACCAATACATTATAAAGTCGTTAGCAATAGTAATGATGTATTGCATACATTTATATTTAATATATATTATAATAATATACGTATTATATATAATATAGGTGTATCATTATATTATATATATGTACATATTATAATAATATTGAGCAATTAGTATATGATCCTAATCCATAGATCATCATAGATCAGCGTACGCTATTATCAAAGGTGTGCGCTATTACGATATTAAAACTGAACTCGTCTGCAGCCTCTACTCGGTAATCGTGCCACGTTACGTAAGAGGTGGTCACGTGATATTACAAGTCACGTGGTGGTCGTGCGCGCGGGTCACGTGATTAACGTTATCAGTCACGTGGTCGTAGCTGTGTGCCGGTTCTGCGTGCGGTCAATGATGTTACATAGTATTCACGAGTCGATTAGGCCACTGAACAATGACCGCTGAACACATACTAGGCTAATCGAGCTGTGTTCGTTAATTGCGCTTACGCGTGTATCAGTGTGTGTATGTTGGAACGTAGAAGTGTGCGCCGCACAGTTAGTATACTAATGTCCTATAGGACATCTCTTAAGATAAATACACACACACACATTTATATATATACATATATATATATATATATATATATATATATATAATAATAATAATAATAATAATAATATTATTATCAGAATAATATTATCATATTTATGGATGTAAAAGCATAGATTAGTTTAGCATAGCATAGCATGGCTTATCTATAGTAATCCACAATTGGCGATTGTAAAGTTCCACGAATAAAAATATAATAAAAATAAAAATAATACTAATTTTAAATAATAAATAAAAAAATTATATTTACTATAAAAAATTAATACAATTAAATTTATAGAAAAATAAATTGTCAAACTGTTCATATATATATATACCTATAGGTTTAATAGTGCATATCCCTCTCCCCGACAAGATAACGATTCAACTGTCAGGAAAGTTGCTAATATCTATAGATAGCGTAACGTTGTATACATACCTTATAAGGTAAATACCCGTGGCATGCATATAATAGAATAGCATCCATATATATATATATATATATATGAATATATAAATAAATACACAGTTAAAAAAATCCGATTCCTATTTGTGTTTTTATCGTTTCCTGAGTGTCTTAATGAGAATCGGTTTTAAATCGATTCCTACAATTCAAGTTTAAGAATCGGTTTATTTGAAACCGATTATTAAATTAATATATGAATCTGTTTATATGAAACCGATTCCTAAACTATTACTATAGGAGTCTGTTTATATGAAACCGCTTCCTAAAGAATTCCGATTCCTAGGAATCGTTTTTAAAAACCGATTCTCAATACTTAGTTTAGGAATCGTTTTTACCGATAATAATTCTATTCCTGCACGATAATGGTAGGAATCGTTTTTATAAACCGTTTTCAAAACAAACTTTACAGGAATCTGTTTTCCAATTTGAATCCGATTCCTATAATAAATTCGTCGTAGGAATAGGATTTTTTAACTGTGTATATAATAATATACGATTTCATAAAACTAAAATATATAGCGCTATAGCGACACAGCTGTGAATATGGAAAAAGGATATGTTATTTATCGAGGTGTATATGGATGTCAGTATACTTATATGTATATTAGTAATAGTAATGACGTATTGTATATTCTGGGGGTTCGGTATATAGTGTATATTATATATGCATGTAGAGGTAGGATATACGTAATGACGATATATACAAGGTGTACATATATACTATAGTATTAAAATAGATTTAAATAAACTATAGATTTAAATATTATTAATATAATGATTGCTATACTACTTAAAGTGATCTAATAAATACATTACATATATGTGTTATAATTATTGTAAGTATTATCTTTTGAGGTATTTATTTGATATTAACAAGATTATTATGTCACTATATATATAATGTGTGCACAACAACCATGGTTCAACAGAGGTGTTGAGGTGTTGCGTAAAGTATACGTAATGGTATTGGTGGTATCTATTGCAGACAATGCAGTATCACGTATTAGTATAAGTATCGCGTTAATATATGAACAATAATCGAAAATAGAAATAAGTGGCTGATTTGATTTACAATTATTTTTGTATTATTTTAGATACAAAAGATAAATTAGATATTACTAGGTTATCAGGGCGATATTTGTACATCGATACGGTTCAGTATTGGGGAAATTATTATGTGTTTTTAATTATTAAATGTGCATGATGTATGCGTGATTTATTGATATGGTTCATTTACGAAAGGGATACCAATTATAATTTTTCTATATATATATATACTAGCCGTACCCGACCCGGCGTTGCTCGGTTTTGATTATTTTCCATTCTATTATTTATTAATTATAGCTGTTCCTAATTCTTTATTGCTAAATATTTATATTTAATTTTTTAAATGTGAGCTGACATACAAACAAATGTAGAAAAATATTTTAATATTTAAAAAATTAGTAGAAAAATATTTCAAAAAATATATTAAAGAATACAACAAATATTTCAAATATTACAAAATATATATGTTAAAATTGCTAAAAACATATGTTTTAAAAAAATGTCTAAAACCAAAACTCAAACCATTCCGACCCGCCGTTGCTAGGTTTTTGATTATTTTCCTATCTATTATTTATTAATTATAACTATTCCTGATTTTAAATTGCTTGCCGTACCCTGCGTTTAAATACGCAACCCGACATTGTTCGGTTTTTGATTACTTTCCTATCAATTATTAATTATAGCTATTCCTGATTATGCTCAAATATATTATTGCAAAAAAATACATACCAATATTTAAAATATTACAAAATATGTTTTAAAAAAATGCTGACAATTTAAACCTAAACCCAAACCGTACCCGACCCGAAATTTTTTGATTTTGTGCCTATTTATTATTTATTAATTAGATATATTCCTGATTCGACATCTCTAGTATATACAATTAAATAAAGTTTATCTAAAATACAAACAAATGTAGGAATATATTTTTTTAATATTTAAAAATTTGTGAACAAATATTTCAAAAAATATATTAAAAAACAGGGTTGTTTGGGTTTTTTCGTTCGGTTTTTTCAAATGGGTTTTTTCATCGGTTTTTTTCGGTTTATTCGGTTAATTCGGTTTTTTCAAATTTTATTCATTAAATTTTATATAAATATAATAGTACTACATTAATAATATTATTAATAATGTATTAATATTGATTATGTTATAATATGTTATAATAATTAGAAAATGAAAATATATTATACATAATCGAAAAGACAGATTATGTCTATTATTCTCTATGTCTATGGTAATATATTATATAATATGAATTACATATTATGAAATATTATCGTGAAGTTTATACTTTGCTGTCTAGACTTTATAGAACAAAGTTTAACTCAGTTCTTCTAAAAAATCAGGTGGAAGTAAGCTAATGATGCCTATTGAAACGCGATGGAATACGCTAGATAATATCAAGAGCTATTTAAATAATTTGACATTGATAAAGATATTATCACAAAAATATCCAACATTGGATTGAAAAGAAGTGCTGAAGATATGCTAAAAATAATGAAACCAATTGTTATATATTTAGACATGCTACATAGCGATTCAACAAAAATTGCAGATGTTTTAAGAATCTGGAAAGATCTAATTGATGATGTAACAAATATTATAGATGATGATCAAATAATCACACCATATGTTGATGTTGATGATGAAATCTTTAAAATAATGTAATCCTTAATGACAGCTAAAAGTTCTAGTGCCGGGGTAGAAAGATTTTTTTATCTTTTAGTCTAGTTCAGTCAAAGTTAAGAAACAGACTTGGAAATGAGAAGGCTGGAAAACTTGTATATTTATTCAAACATTGTAATAGTTGATATCATAATCATATGCTTAATTTATTGTTAATAAATTAATAAATTTGTGTGTTACGTTATTATGTATACATTATAATAATATGTTTTATTTGTTATTAATAAATACTAAATAAATGTAAAGAATTTTTATTTAATAAATTATAATTATTGAAAAAACCGAAAAAACCAAATAAACCGAAAAAACCCAAAAAAACCATGAAAAACCCAATAAACCGGTTATTTCGGTTTTTTCGAAAAAAACCAAATAACCGACAACCCTGTTAAAAAATACAACACATATTTCAAATAATACACAATATGTTGAAAGCCTAAACCCAAACTGACGTTGCTTGGTTTTTTATTATTTGCCTATCTATCATTTAATAATTATAACTATTCCTGATTTGGAATTGCTTGTCGTAACCAACCCTACTTTACTCATTGTTTGATAGTTTACCTATCTGCTATTAATTAATTATGGCTATTCATGATTCTGCCTTTCTAGTATAAACAATAACATAAATCTTTGTTAAATACAAACAAATTTAGACAAATATTAGTTTTTATTATCTCAACAAATATTTCAAAAGATACAACAAATATTTATAATATTACAAAATATGACTTTACAAATATATTTTTTTATAAATGTTCTACAAATATTTTAAAAAGTAAAATATTTATATCTTATAATATTTATATATTTATTATATAATTATAATATTTTAATTATATCTTAAAATAATAATATTTTAACGATTAGTTGAAATATAAATAATATTACAAAATATATTTTTTAAAAATTTCAAAAAAATGTCCACAAAAATATTTCAAAAATTTCAAAAAAATTTCAAAAATTTTCAAAAAAAATTCAAAAAAATTTCAAAAAATTTTTAAAAAATACTTCGAAAAAATGTAAAAACATATTTCAAAAAAGCGACGCCGAAGATTTTAGATGACAAAAAATCATTTTAATGGCAAAAAGTCAATTTTTCAGGTTTTTCTGGGGTACACGGTAACAAATTCAAAAAATTGTGTGGACCAAGACCATACTGTTGAAAATTAATTAAGATCGGGTATAACATATTTTCGCGACGTACCCCGGTTCTCGAGTTACCTCACCAGATACACACACACACATATATATATATATATATAATTAAATATACTTTCTTTTATATAATAGATATATCGATTTATCTTTATTTGGTAATATGTGATATTATTAATGTATACAGAAATTAAAATGTGTAATGAAAAATGCATCGTATAAGAGTATACTACAAAATATGATCAGATGTTCCAATGACAGTTAATAATAACATGCTTATAGATAATTATATACAATATATAGATACATTTATATAGTTAATTATATAAGAACATATTTATATTTACGATACTGTAAATAATATTTAAATATCTGTTGAACACTGGCTCGCAATATTAACTATAATAATTAGAGCTAATATTTAATTTTATTTTATTTTAACTTTTAATATGATGTACCGAAGATGATTTATATATTCTATAAATTTGTGTTTTATATGTAATTTATTAATTACTATTTCAAAAAATATCAAACACGAAAACGATATAAATGAAATTATATAATATATATATTTATTTACACGTAAAATGTATACGAAATTTGAAATTGAATTTCTCGCTGTATTTAGATTACTAATTTCGTTATTTATAGGGCTCATGCGATTCCTTTTTTAAATATCTGCGGCTATAACTCTGATTACTCAATATTAATATTTATACAAAAAATAAAATGTATATTTCATATTATTTTATATTAAATATTAATATCAAATCGGATACAAATTTATGAAATTTTAATTTTCCATATTTTAACAAATGTTCTATGAAAAAAATCAACATCGAACTATTAGATCTAAATATTAGCTCTAATGTTAATATTTTCGTTGGAGTTGGTGTGAAACCCCTATTATAAGAGGAGTTCCGATAAAATCGTATTATTCTTATTACTATGTGAAAATTTTATCGGAGTATTGGATCTAAACATGCGATCCTATGTTGTATACACTATAGTGTGAAGTCACATGACTTGTATGTGTCTAGTGTGCTATTGAGTGAATGGTTTCATTGATTTAGTCTCTGACATATCAGTACACTAACATGTGACATTCTATACATGTGGGTGGTGTAATGTATTAATATATATTGAATTCAATAGATTAATCTATAGCTTCATGTATGTTATTGTATACAATAGTGTACTAATATATTGTTTCATTAGTAATTGAGTTAATTGGGTCATGTTTATTGTTAAGTTATATTTAAGCAGAATTATACTGATGCGACTGCAGTTTAGTTATGACGAGGTTAGGTGTCCTTTATAGTTTAACATAATGTATACTGCTTGAAGGCGTCGTAGCTTATATAGGTAAGGTAGGCATCAAGTTGTGTATTGTATCTACTGGAATTATGTTTGTGATTATTACTGGCAAGTCGATTAGTTTTATGTGTGTGCTTAT
This sequence comes from Osedax fenrisi, assembly GCA_964019155.1. Lineage (NCBI taxonomy): Eukaryota > Metazoa > Annelida > Polychaeta > Sabellida > Siboglinidae > Osedax > Osedax fenrisi. The sequence goes on along the minus strand of OZ025241.1, from coordinate 69,749,463 downwards.
GCGTATGAGTGTGTGTGTGTGTGTGTGTGTTGCGATGTGTGTGTATTATATATGCTGTTCACACATTGTATTCCATTTATGTATATACAATGTGCTACTTTTATATTTAGATATACATCAATATGTATATGTGTACATATATATATATATATTATATTGGTAAATGCAACATTTCATTATTAAATGTTCTATTGTTACATAATATGATGTATCTATCATATTATGTAATGATACATTATTTATTATCAAACTGTAACTAAATTTGTGAAATATTAGTAATATTAAATTTTATTATTATGATATTAGTATTGATATATAATAATATTATATAATGATAATATTATGTAATATTGTTAAATATGATAGACACACCTCTTATATCTTTAATAATCTATTTATATATAGATACATATAGTTATATTTAAGTATATATTATGTGTAGGTTATATTAACAGTATATACTTAGGATATGTATTGTATTAATATAATTAAAAATTGTTATATATTGTTAGTGATTATTTTTATAGTTTAACTTATTTATTATTTTAGTAGCTTTTTACATTTTTAAATATTTTATTATATATTTTTATTATATTTTATTATTATTTTATTGTTATATACATGATAATTTCTTGGTATTGAAAGATAGATTTAATTTAATTTTAATGATTTTTTATGAGACAGAACACGAATGAACAAAATATAATTGCAAAATATTTATAGGGGAAAGTCTCCGATTACCGACCCCTAAATTATTATTTGTAATAACTTATTCAATATTAAATATATTTATTTGAAATTTTGTATTTAGGGTAATATTATGGAAATGAATAATGTGGCTATTTTATATTTTTGATAAAATTATATTTACAAGAATAAACAGGGGGGTCGGTAATCGGATACATGTACCTAATACCGACCCCCCTTCCCATATTACCGCCACCTAAAATAACCGTGATATAAATAAGTGTAGTATTATAGTATCCAATAAAAATAGTAGATATACATAAATATAATTAATTATAACATTCACGCAATTTATTTTGTATTGAATTTATGTTTTAATAGTAATATTACATTTAAGTTTAAACTTTATAGTAATTATATTAAAATAGTGTATATTATTATTTAATATTTATTTATTAATCAGTATGTATATAATCAACTGGAATCATGAATCCTAAATATATATCAATGATACATAAGCAATTTACGACATATTTTAAAGTAAAATACAATTCTATTTTGATTGGATATTATAAATCACATGGGTTCGGTATTAGGGTAATTTAGGGGAATGGTAATAGGAAAATAATATGGGTTGATATAATTAAGATATATTGGTTAATAGTTATTAAAATTAAATTATTTGTATAATAGTTGTAAACATTTTATTGATCTACAATATTATGCGTAGTATTACGTTTTCTTTTTATTAATAAAGTATTTTTACAATGATTTAAAATAAGTTATTATTCAAATATTTAAAGAGTAAAAACAGAATATTACATTTTATCAAATAACAATTTTAGGATTAAATATTTTTAAAACAAAATACTTATTCATATTTATCATTAAATTACTAACAATTCGTGTATATATTATTTTTTGATATCTCTTATAGTTACTGAGATACGAGAGTGGGTCGGTATTAGGAAGGGGTCGGTAATCGGGGACTTTCCCCTACTCTTTATATTTATTCGTTTTTGTATTAATTATCTCATTACCAAGAGCAGGTTGGTATTTCGATAAGTTCAATAGAACTTATATATCATACCTAGGTTTTTGATCTCGGTCATCAACTGAATCTGATATTATTATTATTATTATTATAATAAATAATGTATCTAACAAACTCCCACCCTTGAACAGGATGCATTACGTCGACTTCTCTATTGTCATAGTGGTTCTATTGTTCGTTAAGGTGTCGCCACTGTATGTGTACCCACGAACTTCGGGTGTCGTAGAATCTCGACAACTCTCGCGGAATAACGCCGTCAACACTGACGTTAGTATACTATTATAATAGGTACCAACAGTAGTAGTAGTAATAAGCCGATCCCTTTATTTATTGACAACGAGTCGAGTCCTTCATCGTCGGCATGTAAAACGAGCCCGAGACCGGAGAGGGTATACATGTATTGTTAACATATTCTAAAACCATGCATACATTAAGAGTTACGAGAATTCTTTAAATGAAAAGTGTTGAGCTCGTGACAACTATATATATAGTGACGTTTATAAATAAATAGCCCCCCCCCCCCATACAAAATATCATTCCGACTCGCCTATAGGTATACGTATAGGTATAACCATACTTTGTGTATAGTTATCAGTAAATTATCATAACATAATTATTTTAAACATTACTGACATTGAAACTATATATATATATATATATATATATATATATATATATATATATATATATATATATATATAGTAAACTCTCAATATTTCTTAGTATTTATATCTCAGATATACCAATATATCAATTATGCCAGCATTGTAATTTTTATTTATATCTAATCATATATATATATATATATATATATATTATATCCTCGATATTTAAGACACATTTATAAATGCTGATTTATCGAGATTTAACTGTATATAGAATACGATTAATATATTAATCATATCAAGATTGAGACCGATTCATCAATACAGCTTTTGATACTTGAATCTGATAGCGAATCAATGCCTTGGGTTATAACCTAGACAGAGACGGCATCGAGTGTTTTATTACCCAGACCGTATCGATGTTTTATGATATGTATATGATATGTGAGCATATTTTACATCTCTAGTATATACCATCAACAACATATACATATATTACAACATTGAAACATATTATATATAGCATACTATATTACGAATGATACAAGTAATACTGCATATATAACTAATATGCAGTGTGTGGACAAAGTGGACACCTAATACGGAGATTTTAACAATAAATTGTCTTAACATTTTATTACTCATTATTTGTATTCAAAAATTACAATATATTAATATTATATGATTGTAGATATTATTGTGATTTTAAAATTTTATTTAATCTTTTAATTCCATAGATAACGGGGGTGTCCGTATTCGGTACCCATGTTCTTATATGGACACCCTGTGTTATAATACGGACACCCTATATACCACTAGATAAACTATATATTATTGATGAATCAATCAGATAAATTACATTTACATTTCTTATAATTAATTTTATGAATAATTTATTCTAATTTAATTAGGAAAAATTTATTTATTTTTATTATTTTTTTAATTAATAATACAATTTAAGTATCTAAATAATAAAAATTTTAGATTTAGCTTTATTGGTGGTATTAATATTATAACGCATACGATTTTTATGAAAATCAGAATAGTTCATACGCTGCGCGCAGCTGGTTAATTATAGGGTGTCCGTATTAAGACATCTAGATTGTCCGTATTAGGGACTTATATGACATCTAGATATATGCTTATAGCCTAATAACTATTTGATAACAAATATAGAAATTATATATATAATTTTTAGAATGCTTTCTTTTTAATAATATAGTGTTATATTTTATATCGATACATTTGTATATTCTTGAGAAAGTTTTAAGTTGAAATTTGTTTTCATAAATTTAAAAACGTAAAAAAAAAATCAGTTTATTGGATATATCAGAAATATTTTGAATAATTAAAAAATAATAAAAACTTTTTTAGACTATTTATATAATTATGAATATTTTATTCTTTAAACATTTGTTTGTAGGATGTATGGTTTCTGAGATACCGAGAGTGACCGTATTCGGACACTGTCCGTATTCGGTTACTTTCCCTAAGTAGGCCTATTGAAAAGTTACGATCAGTTTTCACGGGTATACATTAATACATATATGCATTAATACTATAGTGTATAGACTATAGTATCCTATAGGATATCCGTAACTCAAACCCAGTTACTACAAAATAGTACTAAAGTAGAAAGCATAAAGAACGAACACATTTATTAATCAGATATCTATAAACACTACCATATATAGCGGTAAGGTATGTATGTTATATGCGGGTACTATAGGATCAATTAGTAAGATGTGCTATTTATATACCAATAGGGCCATATCATAATACTACAGAATTATTATATAACTGCGGTAATAAAATTAATTAATTATTTATTATGTGTATTTCTGATTTCGTATAGTGATATGGAAGCTGATTGGTTAATGTATAGTCACGTGATAGTATATCTGACTTTCATCGTAGATGAACGTCAATGACATCGTGAAGTTATCATAAACATCAAACAGTTATATATATATATCATTCAAGTGGTGGTGTTTAGCACTGTACATTATTCCACGGACATATATGGTCAGGCTACCGTAATAACAATGCATGACTGACTGTCCACCTGTCCTTGTGGCCAACTGCCCTGCTACAAATCCACTCCCTTAGATATTAGTGTACCGTATATGGTGTATAATATACAATATAGTACTAGTATATGATGTAAAACATGTTCGCCTGGTTTCAGTATTGGTTTCGAAACATTGTCATCTGGTTTCAGTATTGGTATCGAAACTTCTGAATTCAAAAATTGTTGATATCGAAACAGTTGGCTCCGGTTTCGAAACATCACAATTGTGACCCGTGAACATCCCTAATGTACATGTACCAGGTACAATGTGCCAGGTACAATGTGCCAGGTACAATGTGCCAGGTACAATGTGCCAGGTACAATGTGCCAGGTACAATGTGCCAGGTACAATGTGTAAGTGTATGCTAACACTGTGACTAACTTACTGACCCCGATGATAATATGCCTTCCTCTCGTTATCTCAGAGATACTAAATGTAGGATGTAATCATAAGGTATAACTATAGGAATCCTAACTATCTTTACGGTATACTAATATCTTTATTTAGCAACATTTCTATATAACATTATTATATCAATGGGTATATGCGTAACTCAAATTCTATACAGAGGCCCTATTGTCTGCACCTATTACCTCGTAGCTATACATATAGCCTCGTAGAGACATACACATACTGGTTCCAAAGTATAGAATACACCCATGCCTCTAATCACTTTGTCATCTCCATATAGGGCATTTTTATTGTCTAATTAGGTAATGCTTGTATAAAGCCAGTCCATACTATAGTATGCATATTTCATATTTATATTCTCTCCTAAATTTACCGATATAAACATACTATAGGACATAACATAACATCCTATAGGACCTATATATAGGACATAACATCTTATATATAATTATTCTATTTCATCACGTTCCATATTGTATTGTTATTATCTAGTATCTCTATATTTCTGATAGGTCAATATATATATATATATATATATATATATATATATATATATATATATATATATCTATATATATATTCGTCTAAACATACTTTAATTAGGTGGTGCGCGGCGGGCTCGTACGCCGAGGCCGCAGGCCGAGCCGTCCCCACCTCGACGTTAACGGATAGGAAAATAATTTGTTTAAATTGAGGTGTGATTTTTTTTCAAAATTTTTCAAAATCTCTTGCCCATAAAAGTCTTTTTCCGTCAAAAATCTCAACAAAGTGTATTCTTAAATTCAAATAATTCTCGATTTGAAATTTTTTTTTGCCAATATATATATATGAGGTTAGCTACTCGAAATATATTTAGGAATACATAGTATGCGCACACTCATTTTCATCTACGGGTAATATTTCAGGTAGTATTTTGGGTTTTTATCGTTAAAATTTAATATTTAATATTTTGTATAAATTCAAATAATTAAAATTCACCGTAAGGAAAACGTAAGGAAAACGTCGGGAGATAAAGTGGGGCAGCGGGGGTAACATGAATGATTTACTTTTTTGAATATGTATTCACGCGATACCAATAATCGTTAAATAGTGTCATTTTTTGATCGATTTACGTAATCGAAAAATTTAAATTCGACGCAAATTTTTAATAACAAACATTATCGTGGAGAATTTTATCGTAAATAATTTCGTAAAAATGAGTTTCTTTAATTTCGAATACATTACGTAGATTTACGAAATGGTACTTCCGGTTTGAATATTGAAATAACAATTGGTAAATCGGAATTTATTTACTCGTATTATTGAGGTGAAATTCAAGAACGAGTAAAATCGAGTTAATATGTTTTACGTTACGAGTTTATATTAATTATTTCCTATCTACGCCATGTAAACAAAAATTATTAAACATAGGTGATGTAAAAAATCAAAATCTACAATAATTATTCGATTTCAATAATTTTAACTTTATTAAATAGTTAATTAAAATAGAATATACTTTGATAAATTGTGACTTCTTATGTTTAATATTCTTCGAGCTACGGCCGAAAAAGTGAAAAATACATGATTTTATAATAGTCTATTTGACCGACTTCCGGTAAATTTGTCGTATAAATTATGAATTCATCAGATTAGGAGTACGAAAATACATGTAATAAAATCAGAAAAATCATGAAAATATGAATAATAGGGTTTCCATCTCTGTTTTAATATTTCGCCAAATGTCATCATATATATCAAAGGTCAAAGAAAAAAATATAGATTTATAAAAAATATTTTTTCTAAAATATATTCTATAATTATATATGTATTAAATACTGAGTGAGTCTATATAAATATATATATATATATATATATATATATATATATTGATATTTTTAGTTATATTTATTGTCACTTTTGTGTTTAGGTTGGGTTAAGTTTTAATATTGGTAGATTTTTTTTAGCTGCATTACTTCCCGTGTGAGCCTATAAATCATATTCATTTATATTGTTATTTTCACAGTTGTGGTTAAGTTGGGTTAAGTTTTAATTTGTGTAGGTTTTTTTAGCTGCATTACTTCCCGAGTTAGCCTATAAAAGTATATTTTCTCTGTTGTGGTTAGGTTTGGTTAAGTTTTAATTTTGTAGGTTTTTTTAGCTGCATTACTTCCCGAGTGAGCCTATAAAAGCATATTCATTTATAATGTTATTTTCACAGTTGTGGTTAGGTTGGGTTAATTTTTAATTTTTGTAGGTTTTTTTTAGATGCATTACTTCCCGAGTGAGCCTATACAAGGATATTTTCACAGTTGTGGTTAGGTTGGGTTAAGTTTTAATTTGTGTAGGTTTTTTTAGATGCATTACTTCCCGAGTTAGCCTATACAAGGATATTTTCACAGTTGTGGTTATGTTGGGTTAAGTTTTAATTTGTGTAGGTTTTTTTAGCTGCATTACTTCTCGAGTTAGCCTATAAAAGCATATTTATTTATATTGTTATTTTCACAGTTGTGGTTAGGTTGAGTTAAGTTTAAATATTGGTAGGTTTTTTTTAGCTGCATTACTTCCCGATTGAGCCTATACAAGGATATTTTCACAGTTGTGGTTAGGTTGGGTTAGGTTTTAATTTGTGTAGATTTTTTTAGCTTCATTACTTCCCGAATGAGCCTATAAAATCATATTTATATATATTGTTATTTTAACAGTTGTGGTTAGGTTGGGTTAAGTTTTAATTGTTGAAGTTTTTTTTTAGCTGCATTACTTCCAGAGTGAGCCCTATAAAAGCATATTTATTTATATTGTTATTTTCACAGTTGTGGTTAGGTTGGGTTAAGTTATAATTTGTGTAGGTTTTTTTTAGCTGCATTACTTCCCGATTGAACCTATAAAAGTATATTTTCACAGTTGTGGTTAGGTTGGGTTACATACTTTTACTCATTAGTAATAGTAGACCAAAGTAGTTAAAGTTTTGTTTTAATAAATACATTATGAAATTATCATTGTTTTTTTTCATTAAAATAAAAAAAGATAAATAACGGCCCACTGACTGCTAGAAAACATTATATAAAAATCTAAAAAAGACCCAATAGTCTCAACTAACCCATTACACCCACACCTAAAATAGTCTCATTCACGGGCAACGCCGGCCACCCACCCTAGTATATATATATATATATATATATATATATATATATATATATATATGTATACATATATACATTTATATATCTATGTATGTATTTAAACATGTCTAATTATATAGCATATATGTTATAACAAATGCCTATATATGTTACTAAACATATCGTTTATTAACCTATCGACCTCTAGATGGGCATACCGGAAGCGAGCACTAATAACGACCCGAGGTGGAAGTTGTACCGACTACTGAACGGTTACGCCCCTCACCTGGCGACCACCGGCATCACTAATAAATCTAAACGACAACAATGGAATCGGGACTACGGATGGGGTGGCAGGAGGTTCGGTAAGAGAAGCCTACCCGCTAACAGGGGTTAGTCGAATACATCTCTATATTAGTCAACACCATATATGTATATATATATATATATATATATATATATATATATTTATTTTATTTTTTTTTAATATTTTATTGACTACAAAATCACGTGGTGGTTATGGGCGTCATGAGAAGGAAACAAAAATAAAATAAATAAAGTACAATAAAAATAAAGGAAAAGGGAGGGTATGTTACAATGTTAATAGGTGCGTGGAGAGTTTACATTTAAATAGTTACAAGGATTTCAAACACCTAATGTCATATGGTAGAGAATTCCAGTATTTTGGAGCTACCACAGAGAAAGCAGATTCAGAGTGAGCAGAGATAGTCGAGCGTTGCACATATATGTATATATATGTGTGAATTATATCTTACCTGTACAAATCTAAGTAATTCTATTAACTGCTAGTAATACAATTGTAACTATGTGACGAGATATACACCTTGAATACATCGCTTGCGTTCACCTACAGTATAGGCCCTACGTATGTGTGTGTGTGTGTGTGTGTGTGTGAATAGGCTGTATGTGTGTACGCACGTGTACGCGTGGCTTATACGTCGCTATATATCCATATAGGTAAGAGATACCTATCTCTTGTGCACCCGTCGGCTATTACCACGTGTCTGTAGCTGTTAGCCCTTGGCTGTTTACGTATCAGGGTCACGCCACTAAATAAACTCTAATAAGTAGTGTATTAATACAGGCCCGTATCCACGGGGGGGGGGCTGCAGTGGCAAGTACCCCCCTGGTGATCGCCAGCTTCATAAGATTTTTTTTTAATAATTTAGAAATGTATTGCAATTTAGGTGAAAATAAAAAATAAAGGATATATATAAAAATGAAGGATTTAAAAATAATATCTTTAAAATATTATCTTAATAATAATCTTATAACATACAAAAAAATATATATTGAGTTCTCACAAATAGCTACCAGGATTTCCTTTAAATGCCAAATACACATCACCATCTTAAATAATAAATATAATACATAATACAATACATACTAAATTAAAATATTATTAAAGATATCAATAGGATCCTAGATAACATTATTATATCGTAAAATATGATAAAACTAAAGAAAAATAACATGTGGAACTGATATCTATTATAATCATATATTTAGATAAACACTGTGATATAAAAGACGTATAGGTAGGATGGAATACAATAGATGGAGATATATAACATAATAATTTACTTATCGCTTTCTCTATTAAATTTGAATATGATGGCTATAGCCTATAGGCATGAAAAGGAATTAAATGCAGAATACATAATAAGCTATAATAATACATATAAGCTATATACATAATAAGCCCGAAAAAATATTACAAAATATATTTTAAAAATATATTTAATAATATTTTTTTAAATGTAGAAAAATATTTTTTTTTTAAATTAAAAATATTTCCAAAAATCTCCAAAAATATATATAAAAATATCTAAAATTATTTCAAAGAAACGTCACGAAATATTTTACATGGCAAAAAGTTATTTTTTCGACGTAACTTGGTACGACAATCAAAAATGTAGCCAGCCAAAAGACCATTCAGGTGATAATGAGAAAAATAAGTTCCCAAATATTACCAAATATGATTGAGGACTGAAGCACCCAAAATCGACGATAAATTGTTTGTTGGGAAGACTCTCCCACTCTCCACTAACCTTTTTTTTAAGTTCACAAATTCGTATATTCTTTACAATTTTGGACACAAGGAATATCCTGATTTTCATCATACTTTAAGTCGGCCCTGATTATAATATTAAGAAAAATTATAATATTAAGTAAAAATCATTAAAAATGTTCACTAAAATTATTATTACCTTTTTAAATATACAATAATTGTAGGTATCATTATAACCTATTTATTGTACAATATTTATATGTATCATGAATCATGATTCATGATACATTATCAATAAAACTTATAATTAGTGAAAACCTGTTAATATAAAATTCAAGTTTAGAAAATATATAGTATTTAAAATATATTAGGGGTAATACAAATATATATTACCTCTAATGAAAATGTCTGGCTACTGGCCTGTATTAGTGGTGTAGTGATCTATTATTATAAATGTAGGTTACCTGAATAACCTAGAGGAGATCCTATTTAGAAATTTGATATGTAGGTCATAAGTTATGACTCATAACCTAGATATCAAATATCAAAAACACATCAACACCTATGAATATATATATATATATATATGTATGAAAACATATATTATCTAGTATGCTATTGATTTAATAATAATAATTACTACATTAATAATTATAATTATTATATAATAATATATATTATTATTATTATTTGGAATACCTTAATTAGTTATATATGAATACTCACTTGAACCGGAAAAGTATGTATTTATGGTTATTTGTAATTGTATTTGTTTTATCTATTAACTCAACTGCGTGGACCAGTGTGTTAATGGTTTTGTCAATAACTAGTCATATAATCATACTTTTTATCGGATTTAAAAAAGTTATGCATTACTATAATGATTATATTATGATACAAATAGGTTAACAAAATAAAGCCCCTATCACACCATTCAAATCGACCGATTTTGTTTAGCCTTTACTTTACTTTAATGTTTATTTATTTAATTTAGCTAATTATAGGTAATTTTAATTTTCTAATTTGTGTGCTCCTAAACTAAAATACTCGCACTATTGACTATAACGGTCGCTATTCACACCCACAGGTCAAGCGTCCTGGTCAAACGTGTTACGTAATAACGAAGCGGCCAAGCAGGATACGGCGGACACGAATTACGACATTGTCCGCTTCCTACGAGAAGGCGTTGCTTCGGACAATGGCTGGAATGGCGATAACGAGGAGTGATATCCGTACAGTCAGATCTGACCTCTAAATGACCGCTACAACTCCGAATACGATGGTGTATCGCATAACCATTAAAACATCTTCACTTATTATCGATATTTATTTGTATTACGTTGGTTGTGTATTCGAGAATATATATATATTTTTTTTTGAATCACACCTAATACTTTTAGAATCTTTGTATTTGTTTAAATATTAGTACAACTTGTAAGTTACATTAATATATGATACATTACAAGTTACATAGGACAATTAAATACGTATACGCAATGCTAAACACTATTTTTTAAAGACAATAAAATTATATAATTCATTTTAGAGTTAACAATTATTTATATTTTTAAATTCTCTGAATTTCCAATTAAATTCATAAATAAAAATTAATTATATTTCTCAGATTTAGCAGTAAAAATAAATAAAATGTAAATATATTAATACCAAATATTTAATATAAAGTATTATTGTACAGACATAATATTGGACTAAGTTTGATAGTAGAAAATATTGTTTTTTTTTAATTAGATTATATTTCCTAATTTATATATTTTATTAATTAGAAGTTTATATAAATAATATATATTATCATGAAGAGTGTAGGAATATAAATATAATATAAATATATTTCTCAAAAATAAAAGTATAACATGAATAAATAATTACAATTTAATAATTGAACTTTTTAAGGAAAAGTCTAAAATGATTTTGATAAAATAATGTATTTTATAAATATTAATAAATATACTAGGGTAGTCTCCGATTATCGACCCCCTATCGTATCTCAGTAACTATAAGAGATATCAAAACATTATATGTATATGAACTGTTAGCAATTTAATGATAAATATGAATAAATATATTGTTTTAAAAAATATTCAATCCTACAATTGTTATTTGATAAAATGTAATATTCTGTTTTTACTCTTTAAATATTTGAATAATAACTTATTTTAAATCATTGTAAAAATACTTTATTAATAAAAAGAAAACGTAATACTGCACATAATATTGTAGATCAATACACTGTTTACAACTATTATAAAAATAATTCAATTTGAATAACTATTAACCAAAATATCTTAATTATAACAACCCATATGATTTTACTAATACCGACCCCCATGTGATTTATAATATCCAATAAAAATAGATCAGTATTTTACTTTAAAATATGTCATATATGACAACTTATAAGTTGTTTGTGTATCATTGATATAGATTAAGGATTCATGATTCCATTCGAATATATACATACTGATTAATAACTAAATATTAAATAATATTGTACACTATTTTAATATAATTACTATAAAGTTTAAATTTAAATTTAATATTACTATTAAAACATAAATTCAATAAAAAATAATTACGTGGATGTTATAATTAATTATATTTATGAATATCTACTATATTGATTGGATATTATAATACTAACATTATTTATACCACGATTATTTTAGGGGGTCGGTAATAGGGGAAGGGGGTCGGTATTAGGAACAGGTATCCGATTACCGACCCCCCTGTTTATTCTTGTAAATATAATTATATCACAAATTTAAAATAGCCACATTATTCAATACCATAATATTACACTAATTACAAAATTTCAAATAAATATATTCAATCTCATCAAATGAATCTCACAATTATTGTATATATTCTACTCCGGATTCTACCAAACTTTGTCATTATTGATATGGGAAAATGGTATGATTCAAGTTAATTTACTATGTTTTAATAATTTACTAGTATCATGGATTCTTGAAAATATTTTATTCTCGATAACTTACTGATATTTATTATACTAGTTTTTAATTGTAGCAATTGAAGGGCCTAGGTTAGGGCTGTAAATGCATATTGCATGAAGCTTTGTTATGCTTGAATGATTGTATTGTATTTAATTATGGTCTTGGAGTACAATATATTAAAATATTTGATACACATAACCTGAATTTGATATAAAAATCAATGAAATAACCCTTTTTTAATTAATACTTTCAATATAATTATATTAAAATTATAATAAATACATTATATTATATAGAATGTCAACATAAATAATATATAAAAACATCGTTATTTCAAACCTAACGTATAAATATATTGAATGTTTAAATAAAATATTTATATAGAAATACAAAATTAAAAATATGAATGTATTTTTTTTTAAATAATCAATATCTCTGATTCAAAGATTGAAATCATTGAAATATAATTAAATATATCACTGAAAAGTTTCTAGTTAGGAGTACAAAAGTAAAAATTGTGGAGATAATGAGCAGGCTTACTTTCCTTGTTAATATTATTGGTTCCTAAAAATAAATATTCATATTAAAATAAATATTTATATATTTTGGAAATATTAAATTCATAGAAATTATAATTAGAATTAGGACTAATTCTATGTCTATGCTTACATTATTTATAGATTATCAATGATTTCAAATATTCTATATTAAACAATAATTTCTAATTAAAATAGTATATTCATTATTTATGGTTAAATTGTATTATATATAATATATATTAATATTCTAATTCCTTGGTTCTATGAACATATTAATATATAAATTTTATAATACAATATAATATTATTATTGGAATAATTAAAAATTTATATACAAACTATAAAATTAAAATAATTAAATACATATATAATTATTTTGATATTATATGACTACTAATTATTAATTTATAATTATTTTATAATTTAAAGTGAATTTAATTTTTTAAATTGCACAATTGTGTTTTAATTTACTAACATATAAATACACTTCCTAAATAACTTAGAAATTATAAAATTATTAATATAATCACCCAAATGTTATTCAAATATATTAGAATATATTATATTATATTAGTACCCTCCTTCTCCTCATTGATACAACAGTACTTAAAGATTCTAATTACCAGAAAGTATAATAATAGATGATACTTTTTAAAATAAATTATAGTAGCTTAAATATAAAATGTTGTCGATAATTAAGATTGCCATATGTTTAGGAAGTTTATTATAACTGATATCTTAAATCTTGGCAAGAACAATAGAAAAGTAAACTTTATTTGTAAGCCATTTAGAAGAGAATATTTTATTTAAATTTCATTTTATTATAAAAAAACATCTAATAAATGATTATTTCTATTATTATTTCATGATATCGCATACATTTCATCTTATGTAAATATCATGTAAATATATATATAAATAAATATATTATATATATGTATATATAGACTAGCAGACATAAGAATGTTAACAACATTAGCTACATGATATCGCAAGTTTAATTTAATACAATAACTTCATTTTTAATCATGAAACCAATACAAACTCTCTCTCTCTCCCTCGGAATAACAATAAAACACTCTCTTAGATAGTGATCAGACTGTCCACTTGCCCACTTATCCACTTGTCCATCTGACAAACTGTCCACCTGGCTAACTGTCCATCTGTCTATCTGACCACTTGTCCATCTGACAAACTGTCCATCTGACAAACTTACCACCTGATCATCTGTCCTGCTACAATAACACACACACTAGTTAGTGAACTGAGAGGACACCCAGGCTAGAATCCACTTCAGATTGGTAAGCATGTATTTCAGGGCCTTGGTCCACTGTTCCTCGCAGTTGAACTGAATCCTGTGAGTGAGGATGTACGTTGTTACTAGTTATATGATATGTTCATAGTAGCGTCGCGCTTCATTAATTATCTATTTTATATACGATACTGAAATCAATGAATTTATTATGTATTGCTATTAATTTGAAATAAATTTGATATATGGGCATTATATATAGTTTAATATTTATACAAAATTAGTTTGTATATTAATATTAATGATATAAATAAATTTATTTTCAATTACGTAAAAGCTAAACTTATATGATTACTCATGCTTATTTTACTAATTACTTGAGTCGGCATCAACTATTACATTAGTATAATTTCTAGTTTTCTCTAGATTACAATTTTATAATAGTTTACTGTTTAATTCTAAATATATAATATATTGTGACCTACAAACTCATTAGATTTTCAATTCATCTATAAGATTAATTTATAGCATAATGTGGTTTGACTAAATAAATTTTACCAACAAATTACGGAATTAAATTGGTTTTTCATTGAAAATATTTGTAAATTTAAAATTACATAATACAACAAATAACTTGAATAAGCTTACAATGTTAATTGTACCATGATATACGTATACCAATTTATCATACGCACTGTATAATTATACATTGTATTTGTATCAGTATACACAGGAAGTAAAATATTATATAGAACTCGTCACAGGGTAACGGTATCGATAAGATTTTGTTTCTACAATTACTTGCGTGTAAAAAGTATAACACTAATAATAATACTAATAATAACTCTAGTATAGAGATGCGCTGTAGAGATGCATTATAGTAAGGAGAACTGTGTGTGTGTGTGTGTGTGTATGTGTGTGTGTATGTGTGTGTTGTTGTTGTTGTTGTTGTTTAAGTATTTATTTTAAGCACATCATTAATAATTATAATTCTATAATGTGGATCTAACAATATATATCACATATAGATAAAAATAGCGAATGTATACATTATATATATATATATATATATAATATCATATATATATAATTCGCCCGATAATATTACGAATAAACGAACATCAATATTTGGCGATAAGAAAATTTGTTAATTTCTTTTTAAAGATATTAATTGATAAGTTTTTATTTCCGTGTTTGTGTGTGTGTGTTTGTGTGTGTGTGTATATGTGTGTGTGTGTGTGTGTGTGTGCGACTGACTTTATCGAGTAACTTTGTCCAGTCGTAGCGTCCTCTATACGACCTTTGTCCATCTTGTAAGGCAGAATGAAACTCGTGTCTCCTTTCTCCACCTCATCCTTAAACTGAGCGATTTAGTATAACTTCGGTATGAATATATTGCATATAGAGTAAGGAATACTATATATCGTTAAGTGTAAAGTAAGATATATATTGTACGTGTTGAAGCGTATAAGTTATATATTATATCTAATGTAAGAACTCAATAATATAGTGCGCATATATACACTATATATATATCAATATATTGATGGAGAGAATTCAGTTGTAAAGAACATTTATATTCGGTGATTTAACTTTCATAGTATTATTTATAATCAAATTGTCGCCATAAACATTTGTAACAGATGAAGTTATCTATATTATCAATAAGAGAGGCGTAGTATATGTAGCAGAGGTTCAGATTTCAACATTGCACATTCTATATTGGAAATAACTATCGAGAATACAGTGTCAAGCGTATGTTTATATAAAGTGAGTTATCGTTAAAACATTACGTTTCATTAAAGTAAGTTGCAGTATATATATATACATATATTAATGAGATAATATATGTAGAGATTGAGGTATACACATGTATAGCATCTATACGTAATCATATAAATATGTTCATATTTATATGTTGTTGTTTACTGGGTATACAGATAAGATGTAGATACCATGGTATCGATACCATACCATGCATGACGCGCTGATAACTATAAAGTGTACATCGCAATGTCTAGTATATGTAAGATTATCTCACATAACACATATACACACACACACACACACACACACACATACACAGACACTCGCACACATACAAGAATCAATTGTAATAAAAATAGAAATAACTTGAGATCATTAAATTATTTAGTTATAAAACACAATAAATCGACTAACTACTCATCTCACTGGATAAATTGCCCAGGACTATAACTATCGAAATATACTTTTAACAAATTTACAAATAAACTACATAGATATTTAATTGAACTGAACTAACTAATTTATGAAGTGCACTCAACGCATTTCCATAAAATTAATTCTTATTATTATTATAATTTAATTTAATTTAATTTTGTATTATTGATGTCGCCATAACTTTATATATCACTTCCAAACAATTTATTTAAAATTAGATTTTTGTGAATAAATTAGTTATACTTCTACTACTACAACACATGATAATATATTAATGTGGAGACATCTGATTAGCTGTTCACTTACCTGTTGTAAACAGTCGAGGAATGCCACCATTGCCCTGTCAAACCTATTAATTGACGCAATAGTTTATTATACATAAATAACATGTATTTTATTAATACATACGTTACATATGTTTCGTATAATTTTATAATGAAATAGTTATAAATTAAAATATAGTTTTTAATATTTTATATATATATATATATATATTAGAAAAATAAATAAAATGTACAAGAAGTCACTTAAAAAAATATCATTCAAGATATCATTTATCGAGGAATATAAATAAAATTCTAGCCTAGATTCTAGTTACCTATATCAATACATTATTAAATTCACTATATGTTACTCACGTTATTAATTAATAGATATAATCACTGCAGGTAATGATTCATGTATAATGTGTAATGATTCATGTATAATGTGTAATGATTCATGTATAATGTGTAATGAATCATTACTAATGTGTAATGATTCATGTATAATGTGTAATGAATCATTACTAATGTGTAATGATTCATGTATAATGTGTAATGAATCATTACTAATGTGTAATAAATCATTACTAATGTGTAATGATTCATGTATAATGTGTAATGAATCATTACTAATGTGTAATGATTCATGTATAATGTGTAATGAATCATTACTAATGTGTAATGATTCATGTATAATGTGTAATGAATCATTACTAATGTGTAATGATTCATGTATAATGTGTAATGAATCATTACTAATGTGTAATGAATCATTACTAATGTGTAATGATTCATGTATAATGTGTAATGAATCATTACTAATGTGTAATGATTCATGTATAATGTGTAATGAATCATTACTAATGTGTAATGATTCATGTATAATGTGTAATGAATCATTACTAATGTGTAATGATTCATGTATATTGTGTACAATTAGGATTGTTATTCGTACCCTATGCGTAATGCTAATGTTAATTAAGTACACTTCAAACCAACTATACATCCACTCATCTATCCAAGTAGTTGTCTATCTGTTACGCTACTATATACAGTCAACTCTCGATATCTCAGAAACCCCCATATCTCAGACACATCGGCATCGTAAGTTTGGTGTTATATCTAATCACGCGTATACATAAAAATGGTGATATCTCAGACACTTTTCTTGGTTCCCTTGAAGTATAGGCTATCGAGAGTTGACTGTGAATTACTACTACTTGTGCTGTGTACAACTTTGTGTCCCAGAGAAACTTGAAGCCTCCAGTGGAGTAGAGAGGCATCACTTTAGACTTGGGTTCCGTGAGGTTCTCCATGTGCGAGTGATTGCCCAGGGGACGGATTCTATACCTGATGGACGCAGGTGTGTGCTTGTGTATGCAGGAGTGTAGGGGGTATGTGTGTATGTGTGGGTGTGTGGGTATGTGGCTGTGTGTGTATGTGGGTGGGTGTGTATGTGGGTGTGTGGGTG
The DNA here is from genome assembly GCA_964019155.1 of Osedax fenrisi. Classification (NCBI taxonomy): domain Eukaryota; kingdom Metazoa; phylum Annelida; class Polychaeta; order Sabellida; family Siboglinidae; genus Osedax; species Osedax fenrisi. The sequence continues at coordinate 69,730,805 of OZ025241.1, read as the reverse complement.
TGTGTATATATGACCGCATGTGTGTATGTGTGTGTATATATTTGGATTTCAAGTGTATATGTATGTGTGCGTAAACTAATTGTTGATAATAATGTATTATATAAATGTAGTAATATATATATATATATATATACATTATTATATATGACTATTGTTTATTCAAGAGTTATACAAGAGTGCAATAGCATTAATATATAAAAAGTAACATATTATATTTATCTATACGACATAATACTTGTATAATAATAGGCAATAAAATCATTAAATAAGATTAGTGAATTAATGAAGAAATTAAATTTATTTTTAATGATTAAGATAATAATTTAAGATACTGATTAAAATAAAAATAATAAGTAAAATTAGAAATATTTAATAAATAAACACAGAAGTATTTAATCGTAATACTGAGCTAGTACGTGGTACACACAGTAGACAGTAGACAGCGGTATACAGTAGATATAGGGTGGAGACTAACTTCTTAAACGTTAGCCCCATCCTGGTTGCTAAAGAGTTCAGTAGTAACGCGGTCTGACCCCAGGCGGTGTTGATTTCATTCCACTCGACCTATAGCAGCGTGTGTGGCATCAGTATATTGTGTACACATCATGTAACGTACACTATATAGTCTTGCTTCATATAAGCTAATACCACAAAACTCCATGGCAATCATTTAGTGAATTATAAAGAATATAGAATTAGATATAGAATATAGAATATAGAATTATAAAACATATATTGAATTAGTAACAATTTTCAGAAATTAATAGAGTATCAAAAATATAACATTATATAATATATATTTTATATATATTCATAGAAATAGTAAGTCAATATTGATAATAATTGTATACAAATAGACTTAACAAATTGAACGTAGGCTTTAATGTATATTGAAATGCGCACAATAATATTATAAATACATTGTCACATTGGCATCAACAAAGACAAAATACATCTTATTTTGATGCCTTTTGAGAAGTATAAATTAAAGGAAGAAAAAAAGCATTCGTTTAAATACGATAAATGTATTCTATTCTATTATATTCTAAGACTATATTGACAGGTTATAAAGAGTGATTGTCTCTGTATGCCATAATGCTTCAATATTACGTAGAAATCTGATCATTACTATGTTAATATACATACATAGTACACACCGGAATGCTGGGCAGACGTCCTAATCTGTATCCGTTGATAGTTCCAAAGTGACCGTTGTGCCTGATGTATTCAATAACATATATATATATATACATGTGTTCATTTGTAAATGTATGTATCCTTTTAATATCTATTTTAAACTATAAATTTGAACTAATGACATTTTTTTTTCTCATGAGAAATATGAGAAATATGCATATTTCTATTACTTATTCGAGAGCTTCAAAATTGTTATTAAATAAAAATTATATTAACAAAATTAATTATAGAATCACTTATCTATCATTTCTTGTAAACATTATATCTCAATATGCCATAAAAATTAGTTAACATGATATTTTATAAAAGTATTCAAAATAATTGTAAAATAATATAAAAATATATAATTTATATTTTCATATATATATATTTATATTTATGTATTTTATTATATAATATTTATTTTGTAAACTATATGGTATAGTAAACTATTTATTAAATATTAAGCCAATAAAAGGCTTTTTATACTTTAAAGGATTTATAAGGATTCTTAAATGATTTATATACTTTAATATAATGTTTAACCTTATGTTATATTAATACTAAATTATATAAATTAAAAATTGTTTAAATATATATATATATATATATATATATATATATATATATATATATATATATATATATATATATATATATATACAAATATACAAATATAACTTACATTTTTTATAACTTACAAATTTTATAATTATTTTGAATACAAGGTATTATGAATGATAATTATTATAACACACTGAGATATAATTTGTACATGAAATAATAGATAATTATTATATAATTAATTTTAAAAATATAAATTTTAAATTAATTGTTAACACATCTAATACTTACTATAACCTATAAGTGTACTGAACAGGGTATATTATCAAATATGATTACATAGTATAATGAAATAGCTATGGACAACTATTGTGAATGTGTCCATGTTGTATACATTACCATATATGGAAGGTGGAATTAAATACATTGGTTTTCTTGAGTTTCTCGAGTTCTCTCTCCGCGTATCTCAACTGATTGTCAACACTGTGTAACGTATAGGTAGCACTAGTTATTATATCATATCACAGGGTTATATTGATATATACACATTACTTTATTATATATATATATATATATATATATATATATATAAATATACCTATTATAAATAAAATATCGCACATAGTTAAACAGGGTATTGAACAGAACATAATATTAATATTTTAAACATACATTTCTCTACATAACTCAAATATAAATTGTTGTTTTTTATATTAAATGATATTCATTATTTAAATAGGAAAAAATGAACATTAATATGAATATAAAATGTATATATATTTTTTTAGAGTAAAAATCACAATTATTTATATATTATAAATAGTAAACATAAATCTATTGGTATTATGGTATAGATATATATGTATACATTTATATATATATATATATATATATATATATATATATATATATATATATATATATATATTTTATAATAACAAATAGTAGAATATCACACTCATTTGAATAGCTGACGTCAAATAATCAGAATTATACCACTACTATTATAACTGAAGTCACACATGCGCGCGCGTATGCCATACATATATACATGTTAAACGTAACCTCATATGAGAGTCGTTGTAATTCAACAGTTGTAGTTTGTATTCGTTGTAATTCTCGTAGTATATTTTCTCGTCTTCCCTGAGTCGTTCGCTTTCGCGTTCGGCTTCCTTCATCTTATCTTTCACGAGTCTGTGTTCGTTGTCGATATCGGCGAGGTCGCAGGTCAATTGTTCGTATTGCTCCGTCAACTGTTATGTGGCATCGGTTAACTATTAGATTATGATTACTACTAGTGGATTACACTCATATTATGCTCGTATTAAGTGGTATACACACCGCTAGCATCAAGCACGGCGATTTGTTACTGCACTTGATGCTCAGTATAAATATTATTGTTATTCAGATAACGAGCATTAAGTAACGCGAGTGCGGCGACTAGAGCTCGGCGACTTGTTACTTCTCTTGTTACAGAGCAAATTAGCTGTTCACATAGCGAGAATCAAGCACTGCGACTTGTTACTAGAAAATAGAACTTTTCATACATTTTAGGCGGTGACTTGTTACTGCACTTGATGCTGTACTTGATGCTGTACTTGATGCTGCACTTGATGCTGTACTTGATGCTGTACTTGATGCTGTACTTGATGCTGTACTTGATGCTGTACTTGATGCTAGCGGTGTGTACACGGCTTAATGATATAATAAATTATTAATATTTATTTTTCATATGCGAAATACGTGATATGTCATATAACCTAAACGAATGACACATATAACTCATATGTATGTAATATACATATGTATATAACTCTATCTCAATGTATTGTGTATAAAATAATTGCCTCGTAAGTTAATGATTGCATTCCCGGTATAATACTATTTATAGATCGGTGAAATACTGTTCACAATGGGGTACGTGATTTGTGATGTAATATGTACACTTGTTGTCTTTGCAATCTATCATTGAAATCCTTAGCTATATCCGCAATATTAAACATTATCTTAGCATAAACTTAGGAATATTGCTCTGAACAACCGTTCCGTAGTGTATCAGTGGCAGTAGTAGGGTGTAGAAAGGGTGTATGGCCTGTCCTTGTTACTAGTGAAGACGAACACGAACCTTTTGTAGTTCTTCGTCTAGTTCAGTCTCGTCCTGTATCTGCTGCTTCTTAATGTCGGTGTAGAACTTACTGCGATGTAGTGTTAGGTAACAATAAAGTGATATGTATAGGCTTGCATTATTAACAACTATAATATATATATACCTATGTATTAATATCATAGTTTTATAATAATGTATTATGAAATAATTATACATTTGTATGATTACTAATTCATTAACCACAGCTATCGTTGTACAACAACTTATAGTCTAGTGCTAACTGACTAGTTCTAAGTGACAAGAACAACAAGAACAACAACAACAACAGTAGTAGTAGTAGTAGTAGTAGTAGTAGTACAATGGTAAGCACACCCACCTACCCACCTACCTGTAGTCATTGTATTCATTCTGACTTTGATGCAGTTGTTTGTCCAGCAGATTCATGAGATTGTCAGCGCAGTCCTGTAATGCGCATGGGTTAATGAGTTGTCACGGGAGAGGTATAAGGGTGTGTGTGTGTGTGTGTGTATGTGTGCGTATGTGTGTGTGACAGAGAGTGAAAAGTAAGGCTAAAAACGTAGTGTTTACAAATATAGTTATCAAAGATATACTACGATGATTGTTATAATATAATTTATATTTCAATAACATTTATTAGAGATGCTATTTCTATAAATAATAACGTTAAATAAATATAAACAATCATTACAAAATATTACACTTATATACATATATTATTTGTAATAGTCATTAATAAATATACAACATTTATATATATATATATATATATATATATATATATATATACAGGATATAACATAGACGCAGCGATAGCAAGAGTGTATTAAATAATTACTAACCTCGCACATAGGGTGATCAAAAGATGATGTTTCAGACAGAATATCAAACAGTTTACTCTGAATCTATTTAACAACCCAACTTTATTATCAACGATCTTAATTATAGTACCACGCGTAAATTACTGGGATTATTTTAATTTGTATAAATAATTTTTTAAATCGATTTAATAAATTGAAAATGTTAAATGATCATTTGATTTAAATGATTTTTATATTAAATTTTATATATTTTGTACATAATATATTATAAGATGTTAACCTATATTGTATTATATTATACAATAGTATGCAATGTTAATTACTAAAGTGACTGAAGTATACTGCAAACCTTTAGTTGGTTTCCTATGTTATCAGAATTGTTGTCTTTTGAGAAGTCATCTAACATTGTGAATGTCTCTTTATTTTCTAACTGCGCATGCGTAACTAATATTAGTATAATATATACAATAACATATATTTAAATAATGTAAATTATGTTGTTATTATAGAATATAAAATAAGATAGGGATTAGGATTAAATAAGATTAGAATATAAAATAAGATTAGGATTATTTTATAAAGTTACCAATAATAAATTATTAATAATATATACCTTAGGCTATGGTTTACGGTAATATCTTATGAATATCCAATCAGATTATTATATAATTTAAATACAAGACGTTACCAGCGTATCGTGTTAAATTCGAAGCCTAGTATATAACATATTATAACTACGAATATATCTAATAATGCTAAGGTTACTTTATTTAAAGTGATTTAACGCTGAAAAAGCATTACTAATAGTAGTTATAATGATAACTATTCAACTAGAACTAACTGGTTGATGATTAGGGGGAGAATCTATTTCATCTATTTTCGTTGTTTCATCTGAAAATTATTAAGTAAAGTAATAAAACATAATATACCAATATATATTAAAAATATTTGATTCACTTGATTCAAATACATATATATATATATATATATATATATATATATATATATATATATATATAAAAAAAGTAATACATTTAAAGATGTCTCATCAGATATGTGATATTTATATATATATATATATAAATATTTCTCTGGAGATGAGAGATCTCCTATGACCCTCAGAATCCACTCCCTGTGTGTTATTCATATGATAATTGATAAAGCAACATTAATCTGACCTTAGAAAACTAAACATGTACTGTAAATAAAAGTACACTATAGAAGTATACTATACTGCAATATACGAAAGAGAACGTTACATTTAAACATCTCCTCCTGTGCCAGAATACAACTGTTCTCTGTAGAGAGATTAAACCTCTCCTATACCACACGTGCTAACCAGTTAACCAAGTGAACTCTGCAAGCTGTCTACTGTCGATATAGCTGACATCTATGTGGTTTATGTGGTGTTTAAACCTCACAACTAGTGAGACTAATCCCCTCCCTCTATTGCCCTTCTCTACCACATACGAGGCTGCTTCCCCTTTTCCACCACATACTGACCAGTTGACTTAGTGATCTCGGCTAGCTGCCTATTATCGTAGTAGTAGTAAGTTATTACTAATAGCTAACGTCTACTTTAATGTGGCACTTAAACTTCCCCTCTAAAGCCCCTACTCCCCTCTATAGCCACTACTTCCCTCTAAAGCCCCTACTCCCCTATATAGCCCCTACTACCCTCTAAAGACCCTACTCCCCTCTAAAGCCCCTACTCCCATCTAAAGCCCCTACTCCCCTATATAGCCCCTACTACCCTCTAAAGACCCTACTCCCCTCTAAAGCCCCTACTCCCATCTAAAGCCCCTACTCCCCTCTAAAGACCCTACTCCCCTCTAAAGCCCCTACTCCCCTATATAGCCCCTACTACCCTCTAAAGCCCCTACTCCCCTCTATAGCCCCTACTCCCCTCTAAAGCCTCTACTCCTCTCTAAAGCCCCTACTCCCCTCTATAGCCCCTACTCCCCTCTAAAGCCTCTACTCCTCTCTAAAGCCCCTAACCCCCTCTAAATCCCCTACTCCCCTCTAAAGCCCCTACTCCCCTACTCCCCTCTAAAGCCCCTACTCCCCTCTAAAGCCCCTACTCCACTATATAGCCCCTACTCCACTATATAGCCCCTACTCCTCTCTAAAGCCTCTACTCCTCTCTAAAGCCCCTACTCCCCTCTAAAGCCCATAATCCCCTCTAAATCCCCTACTCCCCCCCATGATATAGCCCCTACTCCCCTATATAGCCCCTACTCCCACACATAACCACTACTCCCCTACATAACCCCTACTCCCCCCTACATAGCCTCTACTAACCGGTTGACTTGGTGATCTCGGCTAGCTGCCTATTATCGTAGTAGCTAACGTCAACGTTCAACGGGTTACCGCACTGTTGGCAGGCGAACGCGACGCTACCGTACTGGCGTGACCTCTCCGCACCGGGGTCACTCAAGGTCGGCGCGTTATCCGACATTGTCGGTCAAGGAGGGCGGGGCGGGGGTGACTGGGTTGCGAATATAACTGCTGCAATGATAACGATGATTATTAGATAATACTAACGCCTTAGTTATAGATTTGTGATGGCTCTACAAATATATTTACATTGGTATTTATGTTAGATAGACATCGATGTTCAATTATAGACCAATATCTATATTTCCTCGAATATCAAAAATATTTGAAAACTTATTTATTATAGAATAGAATCATTTTTATCTAAATATAAAATTCTTCCTAAATACCAATTCGGGTATCAACAAAATAATAACAATTTTAAATGAGATAAGCAATTTAATATTTAATATAATTATAAAAAGAGAAGATATCCTTGTATAGTATAGTCTTTTTTAGATTTTTAAATCTTTTGTTACATTAAATGATGAAATTTTATATACAAAGTTTTAAATATAGTATTAAAGGTATTGCATTAAAATATTGTAAGAATTTCAAAAATCAACAAGGTAAACTCTAATTCAAGAATTAATAATATAGATGTACCTCAACATTCTGTACTAAGCCCTCTTTTACCTTTAATTTAGATTAATGATATATCAGATTTAATAAGAAATAATTAAAATGTTATATGCTATAGAAATCCCTTGATTATATAAATAATGTAAGATTTCACTTATATAACTCATTATTTATTCCACATTTAAATTATTGTTTAGAAATATTGGGAAACAAATGAAGCACTAATTTAAATCGAGTAATAAAAACACACTATATATATGAATTCCTATAATAAAGTTATACTCATAATAATCGATATATACTTTCGTACATAGATTATCTAACTTATTCGATAACAATAATAGAATTTAAATACAATACACACTTAACATACATAATACAACTACAATACTTCACACTTATAATACACCTTACATAAATCACACACCATATACACCCTGTAAAATCACATATAGCTATTACACCCCTTTATAATAAATATTTTACAATAAATAAGTTTATATACAAAGTATAATCAAGCAAATATTTGTTAATGCAATAATATAATAATGTGATATAGACTACAGCCTCATATAGTAGCAATGTATGAATTATTACCTTTATAAAATGTAAACAGTGTACAAATATATATATATATTGATATAGAATCGTCAACATAGTTACTATTTAACCAATTCGGAGAATACGGAATAAGACCCCCATTTGTTTTGATTACGATTACTATAGTCAAATTTAAATATTTTGTATGTATCGCTATATAATTTAAAATTATAATAACACATTTACATACTATATTTTCATTCTTCCTATATGTTTATCTATACACTAGTGTATCAAATATTGAAATATGTATTTTAAATTTGACCTCATAAATCGTAATCAAAACAAATGGGGGAATTATTCTATATATATATATATATAATATATATTATATATATATATATTTACACTGTTTACATTATCCGATTATAATAATTACGAACATATAAAATGTATAAGCAATTTCTCAATCTATTTAGAACCGCCTCTTTCGTTATTCAGAATGTTCGCAGTATTCTTTTTAAATATCTTCGGCTTCAACTCTGATATCTCCTTACAAATCAACTACGCAATTAAGATGTACACAAAATAGCGAATAGCTCACGAAATACTGCTTATATTATGTAATACGTGTGAGAATTAGGATCACAATAACGAGTCGTCTATAGTTTACCAATAAGAAACATGAAAGAGAGTTGGTTGAAGAGTACGACAAGATCAATAATATACTAAATATATGGATTTTGTATTTATTGCGGATTCTATGAATACTCAATAATTGAAAAGTACTTCATTCAAAAATAAGACAAGAATAAAAATATGCATATACTTATATAGATTAATATAATATTTAATTACGGATTCTATGATTTTATATTGAAATATAATAATATTGTAAATTATATACTGTTTATTTTGAATATGATGGAACAATAATAGTCCTGATACTAATAAATAATAAATATAATAATGTTATTGTGATAACATAGTAATGTTAAATAATTACATATATGAAATAACAAAATGGAAATAATTTTATTTATTTATTATTAATATTAATGTACAATATTAGATATTATAATTAAAGTTTAGTTACAATAATATTATTTTTATTCATAGAATCCACAATAAAATACATCATTAATCAATATATTAGGTATATTCTTGTTCGGGTCATTTTCTTGAAAAAAATATCTTACTTTGTTCTCATTATATTAAGCGATTCTAAAAATGTCCACATGGTAAGCGATCGGTGACTTTTTCCATTGATCCTTGAATTATATATTTAGAATAGAATATATCTAAATAACAATATCAAAGATTTTGTGAAGTAAATATATAACACTCACTATCTACGCAATGTTATTAATGTTATCCGATCCGTTGTTAGCAGTAGTATCGAAATCACTGAAATAGATTTTGGTTTTCCGAAATTTTCATACAATAATATTTTAAGTTTTCTATAAAATCACATGAAATATATTTCTTATTCTATATTCTTTGCTTATATATAAGCTATCTTTTACTCACTTCATATATATGTATAGAATTTAAAACCAAACTATCCTATTATTTTTTTTATATATTTTAATATTTTTTGAACACATAGTTTTCATATAAATAATAATTAAAAATAATTTTGTTTATATTTTAAAAGTGTAAAGTTTGATAATAATTTATATTATAAATAACACATTTTTCCGAAAATCCAACTGGTAGATCTATTCATTTTTTGTATAAAAAATTGAATTACACGATCTCGTAAGTGTTATATCTTTCCTTAGAAAAATGTTAGCTAATATAGTAACTTAATATATTGTATATACTTATATGCTATCATTATTATAATCATGTTATATAAAATATATAAAAAGATATATAAAAACAGATAATCATCATGATATATCATGTGAAAAACTGATTCAAGTTGAACTTCAACAAGTGTACTATGAAGAGTCTATGATTATTTAATAAAGATCATGATAGTAACTATCGATATCCTTTATTATATATAAAGTTTATATAAACACTAAGTTAATTAGTAAGTATTTTTATTATTAATATACATTTTTTAATATACTTCCTATAAGTTTTAGAGGATATAATTTAGAAATTGAGTAAGAACTTTAGTATTAAACCTACATAATTGATCGCAACTAATTCAACTTTTATATTAAATTATTTCAGTAATTAATCAGAAGAACTGTATTATATAGTTAAGAAGTTTTGTAAGGATGTTAATTTTTAAATTGAAATATTTCATATAGTATATATGAAATATTTCAATTTATAAATCGACATCTTTAAAAAACTTCGGAAGGATCTCGAGAGTACATATTTAGGATCAAATGAATTTGGCAATCAACGGAAAAATTCGGCGGACATTTATGTCCGTAGATCGTAAAGTTAATTTGATTGTATTGTAGTTTAGCATATAATATTAACTGTACGGCGTACAGTGTACGTTCGGCGGACATCTAATACATATAATAAAATAAAATCAAGTAATATCATAATTTATATCACAATATCACAATTAATATCATAATTTATGATAATAATTATGGAAATCAATATCCCTCGATCATTAAGTTAATGATTAACATTACTTGATTTTATTTTATTATATGTATTAGATGTCCGTAATAATTATGATAATATTATTTAATAATAATTAATAATAATTATTATTATATTAAATATACTATATTAAAATTTAATATAGATATATATTATATAATAATATTATATTAAATGTATAATAATTATATTAAATATAATATTATTATAATAATTATATAGCATATGAATTAAATGTACGATCGGACATCGATTTCCGTCGAATTTGTCCGCTGATCGTAAATTTCTCTTGATTCCACATTATAACATAATCTTAGATACAATTTATAATTAAAATGATTGATCATATTAAGTTAATATTAACCAAAATTATTTTGAAAATAAATATCAAATATTATTTTTAAATTAAATTTATTATTATTTGTATTAACATGATTATATTTATTATATTTAATATACCTACATGTTAATACTAATTAAATTTATATTATTATAATTTTAATAAATATGATTATTATTCGTAATCTAATAGGTTGTATATGTATTAATTATGAAAATTATCACTATTATTTATTTTTTGAATTATTTATTTACATTTTATTATTTTTCAAATATAATAGTGACATCTATATATGGAAATGAAAAATATAAAATCTAATATAGGAAAAAATCGGATATATATATAATATTTATATATTAATTGATTAACATATATTTAGAGTACCCAGCAAACAATAATAGCTTCATAATAGCATATCTAATAGTCTTAAATGTTTACATTGTGCTACTATGTTGCCATTAAATGTATATTATGCTGCTATTAATTTATCATGATATTATGCGGTTTTTATGTTGCCATTTAAAGTCTATTATGCTATTAATGTTAAAAGTATATTAGGCTGTTATTATGTTGCTATTATTAGAATAGCTACATAGTAGCATAACAAATTAATATCAGCATAATAGACATTTAATGGCAACATAAAATGTCAAATAAATATATACAATGTCAACATTTTAGGCTATTAGATATGCTATTATGTTGCTATTATGAGGCTACTGTTAGCTGGGTAACATACATAGATATTGAGTGAGGTGTCTCACTCTAATGTCTATGGTAACATATGTTACCCAGCTCCCAGCTAACATATGACAGCTGTCATGACTCTAGAGTAGATTTAGTGGTTATATCCTATAATAATATGATTAATATTTACACCTACTAAATATGAAATACATATACATATATATATATATATATATATATATATAAATAAATATATACAAAATAATGAAAATAATACTTATTTATACCCCTTATAGCATGTAGATATTCCATCCATTGTATATTGACGGGAGAACATCAGATATTGATAAACATGTATGCAAGTATACTTACCTATAGCTCGATAGGTCAGGTTGCATAACTTAATGTCTTATACCATTTATATATACATATATTATTGAATGATATATTATTGAATGATATATTAAGTCATGTAATTTGTATATATATATATATATATATATATAATTATCTTTACCGAATAACTATACTGACTATAGTTAACAATGCATCCTTTGCATAGTTATAAGAGAGATTCAACCTAACATGCCTACCAAACTACAATTTCTGTACCACAAGAGTCTGTCGTCTGGACGTGTATTATTTAATTTTTTCCGGCCGAATCTGAACACAATATTTACAGAAGGAATTGTTTAACATCATAGATAAATATAATAAGTAAAATACAATGATATATAGAATTTTAATATATTATAACAAATATTATTTTTCCATATTACAATTTTGACATTATTGATATAAGTTCTCTATATCTAATGTATTTTGATTCAATATGTTGACCATATATCAACTATAGTTAATGAAATAGCAGCTATTGTCATAAGATCCATTTCAGAACCCAAATCTAATAGATTAGTAGTTGACATTTCAGATTTTGTATATATTTTTTTAATATATTATTGAGAAAGTAAGCAGTTAACTATCAAAAAGTAAATTTATCAAGTTTAGCGGGATGAATTATTTGAAATCTACTTGAGAATATCCTAAAAATATTTGCTACACTTATTCTTGCACCTAATAAATAGTTTGAGATTCTGCTTTCCAGAGATGACTTTAAGTATAAGTCTTCATTATATAAGTTTAGTTAATGAAACTATTGTCTGCTATACAATATGTATAATAGCCCCACTATCACTAATCCCCTATACAAATTCATAGTTAGTATTTAGAATTTCTATGAATAATTTGCTGGGTAATTCCAGAGTAAAAACTCTGGTAGTCCTAAATTATATCTAAAAACATGTAGAATTCTGAACTAGGTGTATCACTATATGTTTCTCATACATGACACCTAAACAATTGCATAAAAGTTGCTTCAATTATTAAACTCTGTTGAATAAGATAAGTGTCATACAAAATTATCAATTACAATATAACAATCTGATTTACCCATTTACTTTGTTTAGGGTTTATATCGTATACCATATAATCCTTGAAATAATATACAAATATCAGGTTCATAATAACTATGATATGTATGTGTATTGATTTCATCTAATAATATTGTATAAGCATCAATAAAGTTCATATCCATTTCAGATAATATTTGTTATTGAATTTGAATATGTAGTTGTATAGTAAATATTATATTGTGATTCTATTTTAGATTGTGATTTGATTCTATTGATATTAAATTTAATATTTTAATTTCTTTAATGTGAGTTTTATGCAATTTGTAATATGGATTATTATAAATTTACTGTATGATAAAATAATTACATAATAAATGTAAAATATTAATATATATAAATTAACCATTATTTGAATGATCGTAGATAATTAAAAAATATTGTTGTTATTGAATATTAAGAGAAATATAAATAAATTAAAAGATACTATTATAATATAAATTATTTAGAATTAATAGTGAGCAGTTGTTATAAAATACTTTAATTTATATTTAAAAATTTAATTAATAACAAAATGTATTAATAATGATAACATTCTAGAATTATCTATCAAATATGTTTTAGAACCATTTATTCATTTTTTACTTGTTAAATCAAAAATAATGTTATATTTTTTAATAAATTATATAATATTTATAATACTTATATTAGTAGCAAAGCCCATAGAGAATATATTTACAATAAATGACAATAATAGTTTGAATCTAATCTATTAGAGATAGCTATCAACTAATTATATTATTGATTTACAATGAAAAATAATAAAGGAATGTTAAATTATTCTACTAATAATTTTAAGTAATTCTTTAATCCAAACTTGATTGATATATGTATCAATATAAAGACATAATATTAATAAACAGTGTAGAAGAAGAAACATCGCATATATTTTATTTACAAAATTTAAATATTATAATATAAATATTAAAAGGAAATATTTTAATAATTTATTAATTCTATATATATACAAGTGATTGTGTGTGTGTGTAAAAATAAAATATACATAATACTCTATATACGGAATTGTTCGATATTTAATATATAAATATCTAAAAACGGGTTCGAATGTAAATATAAAAATATAATTGCAATGTATTAAAATCAATGTATATATATATATATAGATGTATATAGATCAGATCTATACGCGTATTTATAAATAATAATGGTTCATTAAACATATCTAAATAATAAAAAGTGATTGAATAATACGATAATTGCTGATCGTACTCAATAAAACAATAGTAATCTATAGTAAATCTATGTATATATGTATATATAAATTGTTGGATAACAATCATAACAATCAGCCCCACGTAATGTGGACTGGATAACTAAGTGGAGGCGGTGGTCGTGTTGTTAGTAGACCCAATTCACTGGCACCCATTGCACCTTGGTGCTGAGGTTCTCGATGGCTCGCACTAGTTTCTGATAGGTGTTCTCCATGTCGTCGTTGATGATGGTGAGGTCAAAGTGCTGCCTGTAGTCGTGGCGGATGCGGTTGTTCTCCTCCTTCGTGGCTATGAAATCTATCTCCTGTGAACGACGTATGTGGTATGTTATGATACGTATTAGTGGTTCAGTCGTTTCAAATTGTAAATTGACGAAGCTAAATAATGTAACTATAAAAAATTTTTCGTTGTAAATAATTTAATTTAAAAATAATTAAATATTAATAATTTTCAAGATAATTTTAATATAATTAATAAATAAATAATAAATATACAACGTACGTTAATGCTAATATATTAACATTATTTAAAACCACAGGGAAGGTGTAATACGCAACACAATAACAATAAGGGCACGTAACCGTTCGTTTACGATTAGTCTTGCGTTTCCTGTAGGCTTTATCGTGCATGATTCTCATGGTATCAACGTGCGCGCATTGGATGAATATCACATAGGGCATGAATTCCTGCGTCTTTATTGACTTCAAGCCCTGTAGATAGTATGGTGTATGTGAACAATGTACCCGAATAGGAGGCAGGCGGCTTAAATAACTACTTATATAAGGCCGGGTGTTACACTGTAAATATATATGACGATAAATTGTCGTACTACTACGAACCAATGAAAAGTAGGTCATAGTCGATGACTATATTTAGCATTAAAATACTACCCTAGAAGGTTTTATTTAGGTTAACGTTAGAAGAGTTTTGAATGATAAGTTATTTTAAATGTGATTTTTTTTAATAGCATTATATTTGAACGATTATAATATATTATACAAAATAAACTATAAGTGACTAACATATATAATCATATACAAATTGTGTGAAATAATAGATATTAAATTTAGTTAATTTTAAAAATTTGATTGTAAAAATATATTTACATTATTTATTTAGTTATAATAATTTATTCTCTATTTTAAAATTTTGAAAGAATATTAAAGTGTATTGAACCTCATATATGTTTCACTAATATGTATAAGTATTAGCCAATATTCTTAATCGAATCGAACATATTTAATTTGTACATTATTTATCAATTAAAACTTGTAAAGGACAGGACATATTAACTACATGGTACCTCTTCTAGATAAATAAACTGAAAAAGATACTTTAGATATAGAAATACAAACTAGGTACTGTAGTGATATGATTCTTATATCATTTTATTCTGTAAATAATGTGAATATATAGTATTGTACATATGGTATATACTTGCTAATAATAAACAGTTTACACGTTACACACTGATAGTCAAATTTAAGATTCTTATATCTCAGAATTAGGTTTTTTTTTTAATCTTCATCATTTGTACAATTTGATGAATTGTATACATAAAGTACATAACTAATTATATAGACCTATTTTGTCCCTATATCCCATAGCTTTTACATGTAAACCCCATTACGACTAGTGATTAATTAACAAGTGATACACTGATGTGACTGAATAAATATAAGTAGTAAGTCATATAGATAATGGCGTCGTTAATGAGGTCACAAAGAAAGGGGCGCCGACCTTGGGAGAGAGGTCGAGTACGCAGATACGACCGGTAGCCATGACGTCGCGTATACTCTGATAAGAGATGCCGTAGTAGTCTCCACCGGTACGCCCATATTCCACGAGCTCATTCTCTAGTATAGCGGCGTGCATGTCATCAGCATGAACGTGATGCATCGTGTGGTCTTCAGCGTGTTCGTAGTCGCGGCTAGGCGGTAGGGGGCGTGAGGTACCTGGGGGTGGGCGGGGGGGGGTACGTAAACAATTAGGGTTATAGTGGGGGGGGGATAAAGATAACTTTGAATGTATACTAATGAATATATATTATAGATTGCGTAATAGAAAGAAGAGGATGCCTGCCTTAATATCTATTTACTTTTAGTGATGTGTTCGATATTTTCAATGATTAATAATAAAAACTCCATATCTCAAGCATTCTGATTCATAACTAAATGTGTACTTTGGGCCCATAATGCCTGTATATAATACAAGCACGTAACATAGCGGCTTGCACTTAAAGCCCAGGCCACACTTTAAGGCGAATATTTGCAACATCAGCTGATATATTTGATACAATAAAACTGCAGTTTTATTATTCTCAATATGGCCTCAGCTTAAAAGTAGACTATGTGATGTGCTGTCCTTCATGATATAGGTAAACTAACACGGAGTTACAGATGCAAATCTTGATGAGTCAGCTTTAATTAATCTGTCCTTTAGTGTCCTCCTTCCTACCCCTTGCGCTCCAATCAAAACTATTGTCTGCAAATGTTAAATAATTTATTTTTTACAATTTTAATATTTTAAAATATTATAATATAAATTTCATAAAACATGATAAAACAAATATAATAATCATAATAATATTAAGAATAGTAAAATTTACCAATAAATTATGATTTTTTATTTGATAATTTAAATATAAAATTATATATAAACCATATGCCTACCTAAAATATAACATCCAATCATGTTTTTGTAGTAATATTGAATACGCCTACTATACATATATAGAGTGACTAAGCCACGCCCATTACAAATGACTTACGAGACACTTACTTCTTAATGCACAACTAATCAGCACCTATACATAATTATATATATAAGATATCATAATACACGATACGAGATACGGTGAACTTCCAGACAAGGTTAGTCACGTGTATATGTATAGTAGGCTATATTAACTCTTATTCAATCTAATAAATACTACAGTTTTTAAATAGCATTAATAAATAATAATTTTTAGAAATTTCAAATTTACAAGCATGCATATTTGTTATCTATTTTAAATATAAACATTCAATAGGTGGTGTTTATAACATCATACGATAAACATAGTGTCTGATGTTATTCAAACTTAAATTTAATTAGTATTTTTTCCATCTATATATTTTATACAGATTTGATAGGTAATAAATAAGTAGTTACTATTTTAGATCACTATTTTGCATATCAAATAAATGTACAATCTATTTATAGTACACCTACACATGATGGGTATAACTTAGCATACAAACAAGAATGATATGATTAACAAGCTAGTGTACGCATTAGAGATATACAAGGGAGCGAGGGAGCGAGGAAGGGAGGTATGGATAACCTTACGTTGGAAGGGATAAGGTAGGTAGCGAGGGATAATCTTACTTTGGAAGGGAGTGATAACCTTACGTTGGAAGGGAGGCATACGTACGACCTCCTCATATACCACAAGCTCGTTCCTGTCGAAGTCAGAGTTCCGCTTCGCCTGGTACATGAAGTTACGCTTCTTCTTAGTGCTCATGCCACACAGTACTGTAGGGGTGAGAGGGGGAGAGAGGTTAGGGGAGATAAGGAGAAGATGGATAGGAAGGGGTTACAGAGGTAGAGGTGGAGATAGAGAGAGAGTAAGAGATCAGGAGGGAGAACTAACAAGATTTACTAGTGAAGTTATACTGAGGTCTGACAAACGCTTTCCTCTTCTCCTCTGTGAATGTATAACAGTTGATGTTAAGTTAAGGTGTACACATACATACGAATATATAATAATTATACATTATTATAATATATATATATACATAATTTATGAAAAATAATGATATACAATATAGTATATAGTTTAATTATAAAAAATTAATGAATCTAAGAATTGGATACTGAATATGACTAATATTGTATAACAGGAAACCTAGATTTTGTGAAGGTATCAAGCCAGAATTCTGCCCCCTGTCGTCTTTCCTGCCATCAATGTGTCTAGCCTATAGGTGAGAGGGAACAATGAGGCTATTGTAGTTACTACAAGTGATACACACACACGCTAACTTACTACTTATAAACTTTATACAAATTGAACACTTCCAAAATATTTATTTTTATTATTTTTTTTTATTTTTATTATTATTATTATTACAATATCTACCTTCCATGTATTTAAAATTGGATGTTAGTGAATAAATAAATTTTACTACTAAAACTCTGCTACATACCTGCCACCAGTTGACATCAGACTTGTTGACAATCTGTAGAATGTCCCCCGTTTTGAACTCCAAGCCGGCGTCTTGACAAGGTATCAGATTGTCTCGGTACGGGGAGAAACTGAAGTTTGCCTTCACATAGAACTGTGGGTGTGAGTGTGAAGGTGTGTATGAGGGAAGGTGCAGTCAGTGTGCAGTGTATGGGTGCACACACACAACAGTACATGTGAAACAACACTCTGTAATGCATGCAACAATACACAGTGTATTCAACATAGCACACATACTACATGTAGAACACATAGTGTGGGTGTATTCAACATAGCACACATACAATACATACCATAGGTGCACAAACACATGCAGTAAGCCACACACACACACAGATGTGTATCACACTATGCTACTATACACAGGCTACCACTGAATACTACAATGGTTGTAGGTATGCTTCAATGCTGCTAACTATCACTGTTAAACTATCACTACAAGTTGATGTGTTGAGGAACAAAGAACAATGCTTACATACCACAGTACCTTGTGAAGGACATACCACAATACAATGAGAACATACCACAACACAATGAGGACATAACATCTGACAATACTTCAGTGTAATGGATGTAGGGCTAATTCATGCACAATAGCTTAACAGTGTGTGTGTGTGTGTGTGTATGCAAATATACATCAGTGGCTGCTAGATTAACATGCTTTCATAGGTTGTCATTGTGTTCCCACACACAATTATCATTTACATTACACACATGTATAATATATACAGTGGTTGTAAAGCCTACACTTGCTTATTGACTATACTAACTCACTTGCATTCACTAAGTACCTGCATGGACTAGCATGTGATCACATCACATCACATGTTAACACTATTATAACATATGAATATAAAGAGAAATAATTGTTTATATGAGTTTTAGTGTTTAAAAGTAGTCTCCTTCTACAGGGTATAGTGCATTAAAGGCATCATAAATATTAATCATTATAATTAAGTATATACTTACTTCACATTAATACACACACATATATATAAGTAATGTTCTGGAAGGATGAAAAATCTCGAATCTACTCCTATATATGAACAATTTTAATATAAATAATGTTATCAACATTTATTAATTAATGGTAAGAACTTTATAATTATATTATCATAACTTATTTATCATTGATATTAAACTTATCGATGATACATAGTATATAAGTTAGTACACACAAGACAGAAAGGTACATGTATTTACGTTAAAGCTTAGGGATTATATATTAATAACTAGGTGGTGTGTGTAAACAATAACAGATTATGATAATGCTCAGTAATAGTGGGGTGGTGGTGAATACAGTGTTATACATGTGTGTGTATATTGTTGTGTATAGTGATGTTATTGCACACAGACATTCATATTAAAGTTAGAGTTAATGACGTTAAGGAGGTATGTGATGATTAGGTGTGGGGGCAACACGTGCTATGTGCTGACAACATTAGCAATCACACTCACACACACAGAGTGGGCACAACGTGTACTAGACTAATAATTCATAGTAACCGCAAAGTGCTACAAGTAAGGGGGGAGGATGATGATGATGAGGTAGGTAGGTTGAGGTAGGTTATATCTAACCTGAGAGTTGTGAATGTACTCAGAGTAGCTGGGTATGATCTTCAGAGTGATGCGTTCGTTGAGGCCTCGGATGATGTCCTGTAGTTGGGCGGCGTTCTTAATCTCCTTGCCGTTAATCTCCTTGATGATGTCACCTTCGTGAAGTAGTCCTGCATACGGGTGATGATATAGAGGGAGAGTGAGAGAGAGAGAGAGGGAGATAAAGAGATCAGATAGAGGTAGATAGATAGAGAGACATACAGAGTTAGATAGAGTGAGAGTGAGATAGAGGGAGATAAAAGGAATATAGAGAGTGATTGACAGACATTTAGTAGTATATAGGTATGTGATTTTAACATGATAATATTATATCCGCTTGTCACATATTGCTTCAGAGCATTGTGCATACAACATTTGGACACAATGAGCTAGTTTGTAGTTACATTATTTAATCTGAGATTATTATTATATTCTACGCAGTTAGTTTTTACGCATCTATTATTACTATGACATTATATAACTATTTTTGTAAATACATAGTAAATTATGATCACATAATTACAATTAGATATTGTTTTTATAAAATTTCATTTATTATAGAGTAATTTCAAATAGTTTTAAAACATAAATCATTATGCAATACATTTATAACTTAACTTTGACTCGTTAATTATACTGATTATATAATACTTTATTCAATTATATTTATAATTATACAAATATTAATGCATTTAATAACATATATTATTATAATGTATTCATTAAAATATTTACATACAATATTAGATTAATACATATATATATATATATATATATATATATATATATATAAATTATATATCTAATTAACTAATTACTGCCAATGACATAAATAGAATATAGATATACTATTGATTAACCCCTGACCTTGTCGTTCTATCATAGAACCCGATAGAATCCTTGCTATAGAAAGGTCGCCGTTATTTTCCTCTCGCACTGTAATGCCCTAAATATCAGAATATCATCTAGTTAGATGGATAGCTAACATAGTTATAAATATAGCTAACATAATAGTTATTACTAAAAATTCATAAAAAAATACAACGTAGAATACATACATATATATATATTATGACAAAATTCATGATACATTTATAACCCCTCAATAATGTAATTTAAATTAAACTATAATTTTATATTTTAAATTATAATCGGTTAAAATAATTATCACCAATATATTTAAGGTACATTATGGTAATACTGAAGTAATATTTAATAAAACCCATTCATTTCAAAATATTGTAATTTTAATTAATTTGTATTAATTAAAATTAAAAGTATGTAATATTTTTGTTTATTATTATATACTAATCTAACTAATATAAATGTTTTATTAAATCTTAAAATTGTTTAAAATTCGTTAACTTTAAAATATTATTTCTTTGTTAAGATATATTTGTTTCGATATTAGCAAACATCTATGAACAACGCAGATTATTCACACACGTCACGAGTAATCACCTGAGTAGGACAACAACTTTTGATGTTATTTATTAGGCAATATTAAAAAAAATTAATTTAATAAATTACATTATTAAATCGTAATGAATTAATAGGTCAAGTTTTAAAGTAGAGTATATAATGTAATTTAGTCTATAATGTAATATCTAATAATTTGATGATAATATATATATATATATATATATATATTAGGTCCTATTTGAATGCCTAATTAACCATCTATAAATATATATATATATATATATATATATATATATATTACCATAATATTATTATATAATACATATTATACATTAATTGACAAATGAATTATCAAAGACCGTATAAAGTATGTCTAAACCAATGGTTCGTCTTTATTCTTGCGAATGCCGACCATCTGAACGGAGCCGGATCCGTTAGCAAACTCCGCCAGGGGTCTCGAGTCAAGGTTCTTCAAGGTCGTCTGGTCGTTGATGTCGGCGTCAAAGTCTTTGGCGGCAACGAGGTCATGTGATTTCAGTAGAGACTTTATTTATGAAACAAACACTATTATTACTTTATACATTATAGATGAGAGATAGAGAGAGAGATATTTGAGCTGACATATAAGTAGATTAATAGGCCATATTAACATAATGCTGAACTACATAATTGAATGATCAAACAATATCACAAATATCACAATTGTACTGAGGTGAATTTATGTCATTTAAATGGGATAACTTATGTATATGACAATGGAAATAATGTGTAATTCTATTATAGTTTATAGAGTATACAATCATAATAATAACAATATGTATTGTATTTCAAGTGTGTATTAATAATCTGTATAATAAATATTATATGTTAACATATATACACACACACATTTTATATGAGATCTATAGAATGCAACATTCCTAGCATATGACACTTTTTTGATATAAACTATGGCATAGATTTTAATTGTTTATCTAAAATGATTTATCAATTGAAATCTATAGTCGTATATAAAACTATATTATATATATATATATATTAGTTGACATCATATATGACATTTAGTATATAACAATATTATACTATATAACATATACATTAATATTAATTAATAATCTTAAGATTACATTTTTGTAATACTATTACACATAAAATTAATGTTATATATTAAATCCTAAAATACATGTATAACGGTAGCTACATCTATATCCACCCTAACTATATAAATAGTAGTAGCTATAGCTATATCCACCCTAACCATATAAATAGTAGTAGCTATATCTATATACAACCTACCTATACGTAATCATAAATATAAGAAATAATCATAGATATTAAACTTTCTTTTTTTATGAAAATCTAATTTACGATAAGTAGTAGCAATACATCATGAACATGAACATGTCGTAGATTTGTAATAAGTGAACATTCCATCAACCACTCTATTCGTATTCAATTAGAGATTTACAATTAAAAGTATATATTATTTATATAATTATTTAAATGTCTAATATCTATAGAAACTAAAACACAGGACTATAACTCCCAGTTCGACTACAGAGGAGGCGCCGACCTTGAAATGAGGATGAGTGAGCAGTTCCCTGAGTTCGTCAGCGTAAGGACTTCGCACCGAGTGCGAGTCGATCTCTTCGACGATATCCTTGAGAAGGTCGAGAGCTACGATATTCTCCGACTCCTCCATCTCCTCCTCCCCGTCGTCATTGTAGCGGTCATCTTCGTAGCGGTCATCACCGGCGGCCGGAATGTAGCGCTCGTCCGTGTACTGCACTTCACCGGTGTTAGCGGGGTACTGGTCATCGTCAACACCGTACTGGTCAACAGCACCGTTGTACTGCGATTGGTGGTTGTAATTCTGGTCATCCTGATCATCATAGGGATGTTGCGACTGTTGTTGTTGTTGAGCGTCGAAGGGATGTAGAGGTTGCTGAGGCGGGGGCAGTTCCTCGTAGGCCTGTTGATCCTCAGCGTAGGCTTGTGGTTGAGTATCGTTGTATTGGTTGGGTTCTCCGTTGTATCGGTGGTGGGGGTCGGCGGCTTGTTGCTGGTACTGTTTATTGTCGTAGTCTGGGTCGTATTCTTGTTCGTAGTACTGGCAATGTATGCGTAGCAGTATTGTCATACATATGTATAGCATTATTGTTAATCGTACACATATTTAGCATCATTGTTATATGTACACTGTAGAGTATTTTTCGTATACATATATAGTATTATTCTTAAGCATACACATATATAAGATTACCGTTATACGTATGTATACGGCATTACATTACTGTTATACATACATAAATAGTATTACTGTTATGCACAGTATATAACTTATAGCATAATAACTTATAACATATATACTTAAGTATATAGCATTATTGTTATATATATACATTGATTCATATTTGTGAATTTTATTCTGATTTTCGTAAAAAGCTTGTATTATTGTAAATATATATATACGCTACTATGACATATATACATGACCTTATAAAATACAAACTAACTAGAATATATTCTAATAGTAATTTAAACAAATACAGATAATTTGAATTATATACATATAATTCATCATGATATAGATCTATTATATAAATGTATTATTTATTTTATATGATATTTATATTTTGTTATAAATAATAATACTAACGTTGTCATCATTCAAATTTGAAGAATTCATTTTATAAGAGAGTTGATCAATGGGTTCTGTGTAACATTAAGTTCAGTAAGTATAGTAACATTAAGTATAGTATAAAGTTGGAACAGTATAACAACTTCAATAATTATCACATAATAACTATCACATAATATAGAATTAAATAATGATTCTATATAAATAATTTCTAAATATATCAATATATATACATATATATAATATAAGTATTACTACATTATAATTGAGGTATCTTAAGTAGTGATAAATATACAACCTTGGTATGCTTGCCCATTTTGATGTTGGTATGCCATAAGATGATTATTCACCTATAATACGTATAATAATAGTATTATAATTAGATTTTGTATAAATACCCATTTAATAAATATGAATAATAGATATTATCTATATAATATATAATAGTTAACATCATTATTAATTCTAATAAATTCCAACATATAAATGAAATAATTTTAATATAATCGCTAATTATCGATATGAATAGTATAATAAATGATCGCCTTTGATATTTATTAAATTAATTGTTAATTCTAGATAATTTCACTTATTTATATGTAATGTGTTTCACTAGATATATTTACGTCATAATGTATCATATTACACTTACAGAATACATCTGAAAACTTATAAATCCCGTTATTAGAGATACATATATGTATAGGTATATATATATATATATATATATATATATATATACATATTCCATAATAGATATAATATATAATATATCATTGATTATATATTATATATATATATATATATTTTTAGTATACATTTATTGTTTATAAAATAAAATAATAGATACAATAATAAAATATAATATTATCTTGTTCTTATTAGGGTGACTATCTAATATCTGTATCTTGTACGAAATGTTAATGAACTTATAATATTAAGTTATACTTAATACATACGCTGTAGATTCATATGTACTGATATTGTTTTATAATGCGAGGTTTTTAAATCGCGTACCTTCATTAAATAATTAAGTTTCGCGAATCTAAAATCGCGTACCTTATCGAAATGAGCAAGGTACCCAATTCTAAAATCGCGTACCTTACTTATTTAATGAAGGTACGTAATTGGCCTCTTGTTCACATGATCCTATATATTTATTTGTTAATAACAAGTATTGATCAAATCAATTAATAATTATAAATTACAAATGAAATGTTACCTATAGGTAACCTATAGGTTACATATATATAAGCCTTAAATGTATATTAAATATTAATATAAAATTTCTAATACATTTTATTTCAAAATTTACAAAATTAAAGGAATTAATACAATTAATATAATATAATATTATAAAAAATAGTATAATAATAGTATATTATATCATAAGCTATATAAAACTACAATATAAATACTATATTTAATATATAATATAATATTATAATCAATTATATAATATTAAATATTATGAAAAAATATATTTTAATTTAAAATTAATTTAAAAGTAACATTTTATTTATATAATATTGTAATTATAATACATTATTATATACTATACTTTATACGGTTACTGTAAAACCCTATGGTATTTCAAGTTATTAAAAAACTAACTTTATTGGTATTGAATTATTTATATTAAATATAAAAATATAATTAAAGAAAATTACACACCTGAGAAAACTTTAAAAAATAACCAGGTAAATTAGGTGTGTCATAAATTTCATAACAAATTAGATTGGCTATTAAATATATTGGTAAATAATAATAATAAAGGAGAGATGTGTGTATAATTAAAATAAATAATTTCCAAACAATGTATAATTTTTATTATAACTCTCAAAATAAGATATTTTATGGTAATAATTCTCAAAGTAATACAATATAATAATATATTAATACATACTATATATTATTACACCCAATTAAGTAATGAACACTAGCATATATATATTAAATATACAATTCTTGTATGTACATTTTATTAATTCAAATATTAGCATGCATTGAAATTTGTATTTCAAAATTATGATAATTTAAAAAAATTCAATATATTTGTATATATATATAATATTTATTAATTTATTAATTTATTAATATGAATGTAAATGTATATTTACATATTTTTTTGTATACATATCAAAATGTAATTTAATTTAAATTCGCAAAATAATTGCAATGATTCTTATACCACATGATTTTTATCAACATCCTGTCATAGGTAGTCAATATTTCTTCGTTTCAATTTATTTATATTTGTTATGTAATATGTATTACATTGGAAATAATCAGTAATATCATTAAAATTAAGATAGATAAATGAAAAACTCAGGTATGTAATATATATTATCGATATATATTTTTAATTTAATTTTTTATAAATTGGAGTAAAATACAGTATATTTATTATTTAATATTAATAACAATTTATTATTAATAATTATAAAATAATATTATAATACTAATTTATTAATATTAAATTATATATTATAGTAATAATAAAATAAAAAATATTTAAATACATTATGTTTGTATATTATAAATTATAATTATTATAAATGGTGATGATAGAAAACTGCCGTATTTTTCAGAATTACCGAAATAAGCATAAAAATAACAAATCTTTCCGAAGTTTTGTAAGGTGTAGATTTTTAAATTGACATTATTCACATGAATTTTTTCTGATATTGTAACAATTATTTTAATATAAAACAAGAATTAGGGTTAATCAATTCTTCATAGTTTATACTAGTGATGTAAATGGTGCCGAGATTTTGTATGTCCAGCCGATACTTTGGTTACTGATGCCGAGCCGAAACACTCATTTTTGGAGAAAAAAAATGAGCACGAGTTGAACTGAGATTCTAGCTATGAGCCCGAGCCGAGTTGTGACTTTTACAAAACATAAACGAGCCGAAATGGTGCTTTTTTAAAGTTACATTTTAATACTAATTTTTATATATTTCATATTTACATCAATTTAAAACAATAACGTGAATAATAATGTCAATTTCATCTAGTGATGTAAATAATACCAAACTTTTTAATGCCGAACCGGTACTTTTGGTTTTTGATGCCGAGAAAATACTTTCATTTTCAGGAAAAAAAAACAACCCAAGCAGAGGTGAGATTCTAGCCAAACGAGCCCAAGCCGATTTGAGACTTTAGGTAACTAAGACTAAGACTGCATCATGCTTTAGATTTAAGCATCATTTACATCACTAGTTTACACTAATCAAGTAAATTTCCAATACCCTCTAGAACTTATATGAAAGATATTAAAAATTTACATCCTCAGTATTTACAACTTTGTAAATCTTTAGATGGTTCTAAGGAAAGATATAACACAAGCGTAATCTTATAATTCAATTTTGTATATAAAATCCTACAGCGCTACCTATATAATATAATTCTACAAACTTTTAATTTTTGGAATGTATTGTTTATAATGTAATTTGTATCAATACACTTTTAAAATGTAAAATTTTTAAATTATTATTTATAAAATATAGGATGTGTAGATTTTAAATGCTATAAATGTCTATTTGGCGAGTAAAATCTAATTTATATTGCATGTAATTTAATAGATCAATGAAAACATTGTTGTATGGAAACCGCGCCGAACCTAAATCTATGTCAGTGATTCGATACTATTTCTAGCAGCGGCTGGTAGTAGTTATTAATTAAGTTGTATATATAAGGAGTGTTATATACTTCGCCAAATCTTTTGTATTTATATGAAGGATGTCGATAGTACTTGTTCACTTGATTATAGTCATAAAATATTGTACAATAATGAAAATACGATTGTATATATTTTTATAAATAGCTTTATAGATATTATGTACTAATATTAATTAATTATGTTTGTTAGATATATCGATATTGCACGAAACATCTAACAGTGGCATAGGTTATCATGAGCCATAGAATTACCGCAGATCACAATGCTATATTTGCAATTAATTAATATAAGTGCATAATATTCGCTTACACTTATACAACTATATATATATAAATCTATACAGCTATTTTAGGTAACCTATTTTATGGCTGTTTTCATTACTTTTAAAAATACAACTGTTTTGAATTTGATTTCTTTTATTTTTGGGTTTAAATAATTTTATATTTTATTAATAATTTTATTACAATTTTAATTTCAGTTATTTTTTTTTGCAAAAAAAATTATATCTAATAATGATTTATAAAAAAGTATTTTCAAATATTTAAATATTTTATGAAATTTAATTTCAGTTATTTTATGATGAACTCTAACACAAAGTTGTTTGAAAAAACCCCAGTAAAATACTAAAACTTCTTGATTACATTATGTTTACATGTTTTTTTTACAAATCTGGTTAGTATAAAATTTACTATAACCACCATCATAGAGTTACTGTGTAATATATTCATAATATATTGTATTGTATAATGAATAAATACTATTAGTGTACATTGTATAGTCAATATACATATATAGAATAATATTTGAATTCAAATTATTATATTAGTGACAAGTTGTCACTGACAACCAATTCACAGTTTTCATTAAATAACATACAAGTATTCATTAATTTAATAAACATATGTACATTGTACAGTAAGAGTTATTTTAAACATGATGTTGATCATGGATTCGGCTGCTTCATATGATAAATTTGAGTATTGAGAATACCCAATAATTTTTTTTTTAATTTAGGTCAATATTGGCCATACGAAGCCATGGTAACTATAACAAAATATTAACATGGGAATAGATAGGAAAATTTAAAAAAAACAAATATTTTTATTTTTCACATTTATAATCAAGCTACAATCATGACATTTTCAGAATATATGTAATGTGTATATTTCCTATAAATGATATAAAATTTATAAAAGATATAATTTAATTTCTAGATTTTGTTGTTGAAATTATAGGATTTTCCAGAATTTTTTTTGACCTCATAATTTTTTACGTTATATTTGATAAATTTATATTATATATAATAAAACAATTCATTAAGCATTATATATTACAATTTGGCTGAACAAATAATAATTACCATGGTATTTCTTTAATTTTGTTAAAATCATCAATAAATGACCATTTTTTCTGTGGTACCTTTAAAAATGTTAAGATTTTTTGTTTTGTTTTCTACCTCATCTTAAGATGTTATATTATAACTTAAAGTATTATAAATTTAAAAAAATATAAATTTATTTTATTGTTTACATTAATTATCTAATAACTTATTATTAATTTGGGATACTATAGATAATATTTACTATATATTAATGTTATCTATTAGAAGAATATAGTATTTAAGAAAATTACTCATTATTATATATGCCCATTACAATAAAATAAAAATAAAATTGACAAAATTTAAATAAATGTCCTTAAGGACATTTGTTTATAAACATATACAATACAATTACATAGGAGTAAAGAAATTTCGAGTTTTTTTTTAAATTATTATTTTTTTTAAAACCTCCATTGCATCACCAACATGTATATGTTTTAATAAAATAGTATCATGAACATCATATCTATAGAATCTACTATGAAGCAGTATGATCTATAAAATAAAATCACTCTTATTGTACAGGTGTCAGTAATATTTATACATATACATATAATTCAATATACTGACAAAGAGTCTTTGTTAATAATATATTTTTAATATATAAAAGGTGTTTTTTAGTGAACAATTATAGAATTCTGTCCAATCTGCCAATATAAATTATTTTTATTTTTATATGGTATATAAATAATTATAATGTATACATTAATTTATGAAATGAAAATTTTATATTTTTTATTAAAATAATACAATTATTTGTATTCATATAATATGTAAACTATTATAATTATAGAACCAATAATTATCAATAATAAAAATCTATATAATCAAGGGGTTTTAACTGTTTTTTTTGTAATAAGTTTTTGGAAAATTAGGTTGGATTTATAAATGATGATTCATTATAAATTGAATTTCATAAAATATTAGTGATTTATTGACACTAGGTATTGTTTATATAAATTATATAATGTTAGCAGTAAAAAACAATACAATTTCAAAAAGATTTAATTAAATAAATGTAACCTAATTAAACAAATGCTAATTCAGTATGTATATCTCTTATGTAACATAGGTATGTGTGTATATGCTACACTGTAAATAAGTGTTTTAGAAATCTCTCGTAGCTATGTTATTCACTCTTGATTATGTATTAAATTCAAACTCTAGATCTTACTTCCTCTGTGTATACGCACAGTATTCTAAAACCATAACGATATTTAAAAACATAGTGATACAGTTCAATAAAACTAATAAATATTAGTAATATTACAATTCGGCAAAATATTTAATAATCCACTAACATTTTAAAGATAATTTGTTATAAATTTGTTGTATGTATTTCAACGGCATTCATATTACACGGATGAGGAATTTATTTAAGTTAACACAGTTTAAATTTCATATTATTCTATATTTAAAATATATATAAAAAATATGTGAAATAATTAAATAAACAATATTGTTTCATAATATATACACATAAATATGATTATTTAGCAATTTATTATAGGTTGTTGACTAATATCCATACTGTTTAGAGTTATTAAAGTAGGATAGTATACTTGTAATGATATCAGTCGGATATTATATAATACCTAGTGATGGGTACACCTAGCTTATATTCCATATGAATGCCACACAATATCAGGATATTATTGATTCTTGCCATATCAAAGTATCATAAATGTCAGTATATCAAATAGAGAAGTATAAATATAGATGGTTTGTTCAATGGAATAATGTTTGCATGTTTGCCCCATTGTTTATATTATAATAATCGATTGATGATATAATAATCAGTTCTTATAGTGATACATCATCATCAAGTTACCTCTACCTGCAAATCATTTATATTTATTAATCAGTGTATCATATTTATATAATAGTATTATAATACTACACTTATACATGTTCAAAAAAGCATATATATTTTTACTAATCTAGTTGAATGATTCATTGTATACCATTCATGAAATCAGTGATATATATATATATAATAATTCATAAGAATAGTATATTAATGAATTACTCCCTATCAAAGTATCATCAATTATCTGTATCCATAGATCTGTATTATAACTGTGTGTATTATGATATAGTTGTGATGTAAATATAGTGTGATTAATGATTTATAGTGATTATAGTGATTACTTTGTGTGTGTTCTATTGTGAAATTATATACTAAAAATATATCTCTACCATTGTTTTTATATATTTCTCTTTAATTAATTATTGTACTAGTATTTTACATATTACCCTATTATATATATGTGTGTGTATTGCTTTCTTTTGTTTCTATCAATGGTATTTATAATTACATAGGTAATTACATTAATTTAGCATGCTCTGTGATGTATACATGAGGTGATATCTATATGATGAATCATTTCCTTTATTAACAGGAAATAGATTATGAACAATAGAGGCGATTTATTTATAACCTTAACATTAACCTATAACCTTTTTATTGCACACTGTCTATCTATTGATGGTAACCACGCCCACATATATATATATATGTATATAATATAAAAATACTACTGTCACTACTACTACTACTACTACTACTACTACTACTACTACTACTACTACTACTACTACTACTACTACTACTACTACTACTACTACTACTACTACTACTACTACTTTGACCTTTATATAAATACGTCTTATTCATAAGATATTAGTTACATATCATGGCGGATGTATAACTCATACGAATTTATGACGTCAGTATATTATATAATAACACGTTGCCATGACGATCGCATCAATAAAGACTAGTATACATAGGTATGATGTGCTGTGGTATAGGTTATATAGATACATGTGTGGAAACGTATATATGTAAACGGGTATGCCTGGCTTGAGAGAACGATGTATTTATCAATGAATATGCAAATGAATGTAGGAGGGGAAGGAAGCGGATATCGGACGACGGTTTTGTGATTTACATTCGGGTTTAATGACCGTGACGTAATTACGTGTTTGATTGACAGGACACCTGTACAATGTTTACCGCAGCTGATACACACACAGAGGTAGTAGCATAGCCTCGAGCTATACATGCACGCTGCCCTGCCATCGTAATCTGTTCAATGTTGCGGTGACGCGCATCCAATTACCCGTTACTTATCGTGCGCTTGTGCGGCACATTGTGCGCTTTTATACATACATACGTAGTGTATATAATGTAAAGTATAATGTATATTTCCTAAACTATTAAATGATATTACAAATACTACTATATTCTATTTATAGACACCATCTAACCGAATCTGGTATTATTGAACGTGATTACTACAATTATACGTACGTATTTGATTTCTTTAGGTGAACGATATGTCAGTATCTATCATATTAATAGTGTTTCAAGTCGGCCATTTTGTTTGATTTATTATCCTTTACTCACCTCGTATACTACAATCACTTGTCGCCCCACCTATGTTTACTACACGTTCATCAATTACACATGTATACAATCCAGCCATCACGCAGGTTACTGTTACCGTAGTTGTTGTTATTTTAATATCAATGATTCATTCACCACCATCTGTTCATTATTTTGATATTCGTTAGTTTTTTGTAAATATAAAATATTCAAGCATCCTTTTTATATTGATTACTATCACGCGATTCTTACCTAGAATGTAATACAGAAATACGATAATGTATCGATATTCATTATCACGTGATTAGAAACACATGTTGTTTTATTGCATATTCGCAAAATATTATCGTACTTTTCCACATTGTTTATCTATCTCTCTCTCTATATATATATATATATATATATATATATATCAATTAACAGTTTACTATATTTCCCACATTTATATATACATAGTTGTTATTACAAATACACGCCTTAGTAGATTCTACATTAGTAACATACACCTATTATATAACGGTGGAGGCGAGTTCAGCATCGTTGTTATCAGTGGAGAACACGACACCGCGCTTCTCACTCAACCAACGCACGCATACACACACACACCAACACGTACCAACGCACGCATACATCCGTATCTATAGTTATCTAATGCCGCGTCCATGCACAATGGTATCACCCGTAATGATTACATGATAAACGTATACAATGCTTTAACGTTGCGAGAAAACTAATTAGGTGACTCACCGCCACGATCACCTGTACGATACGATGTCGTGACTCATCGATATTACACTCACTTCACTACCTATAAGTCGCATCATATTCACTGTGTGTGTGTGTAAGACTGTACGTATGTGTATGTGCGTGTGTTTACGACCCTATGTAACGGTAACTATAGGGTAACGGTAACCATGGCAAACTTTAAATATTATCTATAAAAGGGACGCGTCACTCGTGACTCATTGTTATGGATTATTCTCGATGACTCATCATCAGCACGCAATATGGCGACTATATCGGACTCGTGTCTCTCTGTGTATCTACACAATAAGCGTAGTTATTACCTCTCTTTATTCAGTGTATCTCACACAATAGATGACGTAATCACTCACGTGTGCACGACGTCGTACATATGTATAAATACATTACCTTATAAGGAATTCATTATTATAATAATATCACCTTATAAGGAACCTTTATTCATAATGCCACTTGAACAAAATGGCAATTTCCTTATAATGCATATTAGCTTATATATATTATTTGCATATACTAATCATTACATTATAATAACATTTCCTAATATGGAATATTTCATTATAAGTTATAATATATAATACACATTATTTTGTATGAAATATAGTAATAATTTATTTATATGTAATATTAAATTATAATGGGGAAAAAATAACGAATTTATTTACCATATTATATATATATATATATCTAATATATATTATTAATTATATTTTCTAGATTACATCACATCTCCAGTAGTAACATTAGTGGGAGTAGTCGTAACAGGTGTGTATATGCTGTTCATATTTGTATATATAAATCCCATAAGAACACACAGCTATCCTTATTTACGTAGATGTTCACATCCGGTTGCCTGGTGTGTGGGTGTGTGTGTGTGTGTGTGTTATGATGACCATTATGTGTTGACCGTGACTTTAGTCCACACCCCCCCTCTACTTTCATAAGTAGTACACCATAGTGTAGCATTGCGTGCGTGCGTGCGAACGGAGCTTGTGTGCGTGTATACACGTCTACTTCTCTTTCTCTCTCTCTGTCTAGCTCTATGCCCCAGCCCTGGTCAACATACACACAGACATATGCAGACACATGCGTGCATTACTACTAGTACTACATTAACCACCACCACCACCAGCAGTCGACGTCAGTTGTAATTAATTCATTTTCAATATTGACACACACCGATATTTACATTACATACATAGACACGATAGATATACTCAATATATATAGTTATTAAATAATACTACATTAATTACTATAATATATTATTTTTATATTTTATTTCTGTTGCATGCATATTTTGAAGAAACAAATACACTGATATTACATACAAATTATAAAACTGGAAACAACACAGAAATACAAAATGTAATTATTGTCTCATTTTTCAGTATGATATACTAGCCTATCACCTATATTAATATTATAACTTATTTGTTGTGATTGTGTAAGCAACTAATCTAATCGATGATTGTTATTGTGATAATATATTTATATTTATTATCATTTACTTGATTGAGTATATATAATATATAATATATATATATATATTACAGATCATATAATTCCACATAATTTTCAATGTAAAAAGCATTATTAATTGTGTTGATTATATCAGGAATCAATAATTAGCATCACACATGTAATATATATATATATATATATATATATATATATATATATATATATATATCTACGTATATATTAAATATGCACTATAACAATGTAATCTAATCATAGTTCATAATATACCGCGCAATAGATTTCTACTACCCTAAATACATTAATAGTTTTATAACGTATTAATAGAAGTAGATTAATGACTAATATATATATATATATAATGCATAATAAACATGCAATACTATTCATATACACAATATATATAACGTATACACAATATATAACGGGTATTTGTAATAATCATTGTTTATCATGTTAGTGAGTTTTTATACGATCTAATATACTGTGATGCGTACTACATGATGTACCGCTGCTGCTGCTATTAATATACATATTAGATTACCTAATAGTGATTGTTTACGCGGCTACGTACCGCATACCGTAGTACACACATACGCTGCTGCTGATGATGATGATGATGATGATGATGATGATGTTGTTGTTGTTATGTAATACAACGTTATTACTAATAACGCAGCGTGTGTGAGTGTGTGTGTGTGTGTGTGTGAGAGTGTGTGTGTGTAATACTAAGCCATTGTTGCTGGTGTGCATTGTTGTCAATAATAGCGGATTAGAGATCACGCAAGCAAGCAAGCTAACCCAAAGCCTCCTTTGAGAGTTTATAGTCTGGCTTTGATTACGCTCGCTAAGTTTTATCTATTTATAGACCGGTTCTACAACCCGCACGCCATCGGGGCTTTACTTAGCCTACTAGCGGTGAACTTGGGCACATCAAAGAATACCCTTTGCCCATATTAACGCTGTATATAGTGTGTGCGTTGTTACAATGCTGATGTTGTAGATAATAACACACACACACACACGCACTATTCTCATACATATAAGCCAGTGTTGTAATAATAAGTGATATCACTAATCACTCTCTTCACATTCAAAGTGTAGTTAACCACTGCTGTTAACACCGCTGCTCTTCATTACAATGCTAGAGCCTATCTCTCGTACATCTACCGGTGACAGTGTACACAGTAGGCTACTACTATGCCACTACAAAGACCACTCCTTATGTCCTTATGATGCTATGCTACAACATAACACTAATTAGCGTTACCGACCTCGCATCTATTACACCTCAAGGATGTGTCCTTAAGCACGCACGAAGTGTATTCTCTTTTTATAGCAGCCTATATCTGGCCATATATCGCTGGTATATATTCATATTGATCACTATTCTATATATCTAGCAATACAATGAACTTTTGTTCACAATGAGAATGTATTAAATGAGATTATGATACTGATTAGTGTGTATATTGTGTGCTATTCATGTCAAGCAGCTTTATTAATTGTAAGAGATATATTAAAAAACCTCACACATAACCTCACACATAACCACACACATACAAACATACACATGTACAATCTATGTGCATTAATAGTATTATATTGATTATAGCGACGTCTGGTGTTGTAATGTGAACATACATTTCTATTACACTTTCTCCATCTCCATCTCTCTCTCTCTTTCTATCTGTCTCTCTTTGTCCTCTGGCTATTGTACTATTGCATCAACACCACTGGACATGTCTCCATAGTCACATTTCATTAGCATGATTCATTCTCTCTGCAGCCACCACTAGTAGTAACACAGTAGCTCACCTACCTATACATATAGAGGACATAACACCTCTTACACACACACACATACATAACATAGCAACTTTATATCTCTCTATCTCACACACACACACACATACAGTGTTTCACATGTACAAGGTAGTGTTGTAACTGTTGGTTTCACTAGGCCATAGTACAGTGCCCACATTACACTGTCCACAACTGCTATACTACTTATGTCACAAGTAGTGTACATTGGGCCACAATTAACAATGCTATCATGCCACTACTAGTATGACTATGCACACATATGTGTGTGTATGTGACTTATGTAACATTATTGACTGCTGCTGTTTCTGACATCATCCTCCCAGTGTGTATCTGTGGGTGTCTGTATGTGAATATATCACTATTATTATTACATTTATTATAGAAAATACATATCTTATATATATATATATATATATATATATATATATATATATATATATAAATACATATAGAAATGTGTTATGAAAACATGTAAATCAATAAAGTGCATTTCTAAGAATCATTTCAACAATTTCATTAGAATATAGTCAATCTCTATTCCTATAATGGTTTGTCATAAATGCATGTCACACCTAGTTCATCATAGAAATCTTCTGATCACCTAAGATAAGACTAATTATGTTGTGTACTACTTACATCATGCTATAGAATACATCACTAATACTAGAAACTCTTTATACATGTATGTATGTTAAACAGCACTACAACTTTAACACACTAGAACAAGTAAAGACCTGCCCCTCTGATATTATCCCTGCCACCAGGGTGTACCACTGCTACTTCTGCT
The DNA here is from genome assembly GCA_964019155.1 of Osedax fenrisi. Lineage (NCBI taxonomy): Eukaryota > Metazoa > Annelida > Polychaeta > Sabellida > Siboglinidae > Osedax > Osedax fenrisi. The sequence goes on along the minus strand of OZ025241.1, from coordinate 69,693,114 downwards.
GCAGTGTGTTAAGTTCATCCCTTCGCCAGCCTATTACTTAATCTCTCTAAGGTTAGTCTCTTTACACCTTTGTTATTTTTTTTTTGTCCAATTTACACTATCTATGCATGTATATCATATTATATGATATAGATATTATTCATATATCATATATCAAATACACATATATATATATATATATATATCACATAGTTGAATCTTTATCAAATTTGTGATCCATATACATAAATTGCCAGTCATTAATTGATAGTAGCTATTGAAACCAATAATGACTGACCTAATTATCTGTAATATACATGTGTGCCCATGTGTGTGTGTGTCCATATATAGGTGGGCGGGAGGGTATGGAACACATACTCATGCATGCATTCATAGGTTACATATACCACTATGCTAACATATTAAGTTATTGCACACACTCGCGCACATGTGTGTGTGTGTATGTGTATGCACATTATCAGTGCCTGTGTAATATACTGCAATACACTGTACCTCGTTTACAGACATTTCTCCTGGTATATATGCTTATATATGCCTTACATATGCTTGCATATACTTATCCTAGCTAATAGTAAACTAATTATAAATATAAAAGTAACTAGTGATTTAAACGATTAGAAACATTTATTCTATAAGTTTCAAAATTTCAAAAATTTTCGTATTAGATTTTCAAAGATGAAATTCGATTATATTCAATCTGAAATATAAAATTATTCAATAGTTAATAATTAATTCGAAATTATGAATTAAATGAATGTGAAAGTATTTTTTTTCATTTTGGGTATATATTATATTTTTGTTTTTTCTTAGCTTATTTTCAAGATATTTGCCTTTTAATTTAGTAATATAATATATTTTTTTTATTAATTCATTTGTGTTTTTTTTTAGATTTGTAGAAAAATTAAATTTGACTATTATTTCCTATTATATATTATAAATATTATTAATTATTATAAATTTCCTATTAAGATTAAATATATATACCAAATGTTCTATACAATTTTAAACAGTTTTGAGTTAATTGGCAATACTAGTATATATATATATATCAGTAGATAATATGTAAACATTGTTATTAACATATATTATTCTAAAAGTATATTTTACATATCCAATAGGGTGATATATCTATATCCTAAGAAACTAGTTTTATTATTAATTTAATTATATTTAATTACTTTATTTATATTATTAATTTAATTACATTATATTTCATATTATTGATAATTTATTTATAGTCGAAATTATAAATATTCACTAACAATAAATTACATAATAGAAATTAACAAAGAATAATAGAAAATTAAAAAAATCAAAGTTACTGTAAAAATAAACGAAAATAGAAATAAAATAAAGAATAGTAAAATAAACGTATCCATATATGATTGTTATCTGAATGCACAACTATGTGGCTGTAGCCCATCAGTGTATAGTCTAAATATAATGTAATTATCTCAAGTCTACTCCACTGCCAATGTTTAACCTGCTTCCTTCCTATGGCAGTTCTACTAGCTCGTTTGATGATAAGTATGATTATATTGCATCTGATATACGAGTGCTATTCATAAGTATCTGGTACAATGTTATATGTATGCTATATGTAATGTTTCCCAGGTACTCAATAACTGTCTGCGGATACTTTCTATTCGCTACTTTGGCCGGAATCATCTAAGCTCGATCACTATATTTCCATTTCTTCAGAAATATTAACTATCCTCTTACATACAAAGTTGTATGAATGTAAATTTTGAAAATAAAAATAATAAATTATAGTATATTTTACTATAAACATTTAGTATTATTTAATGTTATAAATCCTACATTATAGGTTAAATAATCAACCAATCATTAACTGCAGGCGTGTCCACTACCACATAGATTGACTCCCCTTTATTTGTGCACCAGTTCTTTCCACCTAAATTCTGGGAACATTGTCTGCGCACATTGGGCGAATCTGGATTAGGGATGCACTTTTCATTACTACAGAAATCCTCAGAGTGGCTGTATAGTAGTTAAGCATACCCCCCTCCTCTACAGTATCCACTACTATGTATAGCCCATCAGTGTATAGTCTATAGTGTTATCTGCATCTTAACTACTTCTACTGCTACCGCTGTTACTACTTGTTTCCATGGCTACAGTCAAGCAGTTCTTCTAGCTCCTGCTTAAATGTACTAGTATAACTCAACGCTATTTTATCTGCTATCTTATGGGCAATATCTTTAGCTTGGTTGATCACAGGAGGTGGGGTCGGTGTAACGTCTGTCCGCACTACCTCCTGAGTGTAAACTTCTTGCAGCTCTCTTCAGCAACGGATGGGGCGTTCAGGAGGCGGCGCACGGTGTTCTTTCGGCGTTCCGGCTTGGGAATGGACAATCGGCTAACAGCTGCGTACCTCCGCATGAATGCATCGGCCTTTGCCTTGCTGGTAAAGTAGCTCTTGCCATTGTGCATAAGCGTCTCGTTCCTTATACTCGATGCACACTTTCCGCTCAGCGATTTGATAGTCGACCAGATTTTGTTGGGATTTGCGCTGAGGTCGGCGCTGGTAATGAATTCCCGCCATCTGTCCTCTTTGCTGGAGCGAATCAACAGCTGAACCTTTCGGCATGCACTGATCCATTCCCTTCTGTTTACCACGATGTCTCTTCTGAGGTGGTTGCGCGTCCTTATTGCATCTCTTATTTCCCTGCTCATCCACTCCTTGTCGTTCGTCGTGGCCTTCACCTTACCGATGTTTACCTTTGCTGCACTTAGCATGACCTCGTTCAGATACCTCATCCTAGCATCTAATGAGGCTGTGGCTATGTGGAGTGGGGTGGACATAACAGAAACTTCGACATCCCTAGAAAAACCTTCGAAATCGGCTTTGGCCCAGTTCCATCGAAGTTCTGTGATCGGAGGGGGTTTCAACGTTGATAGGGGACAGTCCACAGTTATAATAATTGGGAGGTGGTCGGAGCCCATGCACTCTATGGTGCACCATTCTACCTTATCCAGCCAAAAATTGTTGATCAAGGTAACATCTGGAGCGCTGCGACCGCCTGTGCCGGCGTTAACTCTCGTTGCAGAACCATCGTTTACGATACCGAAGTCGTTATCCGCCATCCAGTTCTCTAGCTTCGCGCCCATTTCGTCTTCGGGTTGCCACTGATCCCAAGAACTAGCGTGCACATTGAGGTCACCCCCTATGATGATGTTCTGGGCCGTTGGGAGTTCCGAGGTGCTGAAGTCCTGTACCTGATGCGCTCTCCTAGAAGGAGGCCTGTAGACGTTGACGCAAGTCATGCGGTGAAGTGTGGCTGGATTGAGGTCGATGATGAGCGCTTCGAGTTTGGAGTCGGGTAGGCCATGAGAATAATTTACTGTGATGAAAGGGATGTCCTCCTTGATAAAGGTGACTAGACCCCCTCCCATGCCCACATCTCTGTCCTTGCGAACGGTGGAATACCCAGCGATCCTCGGATCCTTGTCCAAAGACCGTAGTTTCGACTCCTGGATCATGATGATATCAATCTCCATTCGCCGAACCTTCTCCTCTAGCTCAACCATCTTTGTCTTAATTCCATTTGCATTCCACTGCAAAATGCTTAGGCAAGACCGCAACTTTACATCCGCTATTCGTACCGCGCCTGTTGTATTAGATGGGTCTCTGGTGATACCGGGACTGTGGCGCTTCACCGAGCAGTTCTCGCATCTCCAGGAACCAGCCAAGATGTACATTTCCTGTTCCGTTCTTGAGAGACTCGAGCAGCTCTTGTGGCATTCGCGCAGGCATCCTGCGCAGATGAGCGGACGTAACGAAGGCCGGGTCGAGCGGTCACATACCAGGCAGGAGCGTTTCGGGACGCCTTGTAGATTAGCGGTTGGCGACGCACTGACGATTTGACCAACGAGGATAACAGCATTCTGGGCAGTACGGCTATTGGGACGGCTGATCGGCTGAGCACCTCCGCAATCAATGCATAACCACGTATCAGTCTGTAGAGCGCACGTTTGATACCACTGCAGCATTCTTGCTTGTGGGAGGCGGTGTCGCAGTTGGAGTTGGAACAGGTGAGGAAGGCCTGTGAGGGTCGTAGCGTTTTATTACAAGCGTGGCAGGCGGGGCCTGGGTTCGTCTCATGTCCCCAGCGCGGATCAGTAAAAGCCGGAGCAAGTAGGCTGAGATCACTTGTCCGGGCAGCAAAAACGTGTCCGTGTGTAGGGGGGGCGGCAGTCCATCCGAGCCTTGGGCCCGAGACTGGTCTTGCCGAGGGGAATTCTCTTTTCGACATCCTTCGGATGGACGCAGTACGCCTCGTGAAGGCAGAGATATCGTACCACAAGTCATTTAGTTCAATTACATAGCAGAAATATTGTACTAACTCTGGCGTTCCAGTGTCAACCATATAGCATATGTTATAAATTCAAATTTAAACTAATGTAACTTAATAATACTTATCGTCAAGGTATTCTGTACGTTATTGGTGATTGAGATGGTCCACTTTTGTCTTTATCAATATACATTAATTCAGAAACAGTATTTAATTTAACTGGTACTAGTGGAGAAGTTAATAGTGATAACCTTATTCCATGATTACTCATCACTTGCATTCTATCTATCATGTCAGTTAAATCGATTGATCCTCCAATCTGAACTGTGTTACGTAGAGCATCATTTGATTTCTTGATAAATACAACCGAAACTTTAGTTGATATTTTAATTTTAATTTCATTGTTTTTCATATTTATTAACGTAATTCCTGAGTTTGCTGTGTTACCTCCGAAATATTTATCTGAAATCTTTATCTCAGCTGAAAAACTCCCCTGAATATATACACCGGCGTTTAACCACGTCATCTGCATCATGTATGATGCTGAATTGAAGTCTATTATTTTTATTGTTTGATAATTACCTGTAGCCCTAAATCCATTAGCTAGTACTGGAAAGTATATGAAATCATTATTTAATAAATGTCTTGTAGTGGTACCATACTTTATAAATATCATATTATATATTCCTAGCCTATTACTAGATGTTGATATACATGATCCTATCTGGCTTATTAACCCTATCAAGGGTGAGTCTTGTACAGATAATTTTGTTGCGTAATTTATCATTGTTTGAAGAAATGCTTGTTTAGAGTATTTACTTTGCATAGTGTTAATTATCGATACTATTGATGTTTTATCTAATTTCATGGTTTTAGTAAATTCTATAATATTTTTATCTATAGCTTCAATTTTATCTGATACTGTAACTAGAGATGAGTCATGTAATACGGTTCGAGTTACGTTTGTAGTTAACTTTATTAGTCCATTGATATTGTTTAAATAACCTTTTTGAGATCTAACAATACTAAACATGTCACTCTTAATTATCCTTGTGAACTTTAATAAAATCGCTACTAGTGATTTTGCTTCCATACATGCGTATCTTGGGTATACCTTTGTTTCTACTATATCCCTTGCTCTTTGGTCGAATACCGATGCAGTTATATTTAACAATTCAGACATATATAACGATTCGTCCCTTAATTCACTTATGGATTGTAATGTTGAGCACATTATTGATGTTCCAAATATGTTAACCTTTATTGTTTTATTAGTAATTGAATCAGTATGTATATCATCTATGGATCTATTTTTGAATGGTGCAAGATAATCTCCATAGTGAAATTGTTCATTATCTGTCATTACAGGATCAACGTTTTTTACTTTATTATACCACTGTAGAGATATTTTTACTCGGGCACTAGTGTTCATACTATTCTCTCCTTTTAGTAATATCTCATCTATCTTTTGCGTTGTATTTTCATCTAATGCATCTTTCGGCATCAGTAATTTAATAAGCATTGCATATATAAACATATCGAATGATATTTTAGTGTCCATCATGTTAAACGATACATTTAATTTTACGTTAGGTGCAATATGAGATGCTACAAATGCTAATAAGTCAAAATGGGAATATATGGGTAGTTTTCCAATAACATCGATTGCAGCGTTTTTGGCAAACGCGCTTCCCCCTGCTTGTTGTGTTAATTTATTTGATAAATTTATAGAGGTATCAGGAGTACTAGTTATGTAGGCTGTCAAAAGTTGACTTAATGCGGTGAAAAATAATAGTTCTAGTGGTTTGTCTAATAATCTTAAGTTTGTATAGTTCACTCTATTGAAGGTGTAATCATCCTTGGATACTAAACTTGATGCTTCCTGACCTATACCTTCTTCATACTCAATTTTGCTTGCCTTGGATAATTGCTTTACACGTGATGATTTTGTCATACATTTTGATAATGTGTAACTGAAGATAGCGTGATACAGTCTTACCTTTAACGGATCTGCTACTATATGAGCTTTCTTTAAACTTATATTATTAAGTGTAGTAACACCAGTTATTTCTGATCTTCTTATATTATTTTTTATAATATTATCTATTGAATTTCCGTCATACTTAGCTTCTGTTAAGAGAGATATCTGCTCATCTATTGTTAAGCCACTAACTAGCGTAGGTTTATTATTATTGGTACTACGTGATGTTTCAGCTAAACAGAATATTCCTTCCAGATTAGTTGAGTTCTCATATATGTATTTTATTGACAGATTCCTATTTAACTCATCATAATTCAGATTAAATAGGTCTTCAGAGCAATTATTTGTTAGCATAGTTAAGGGTTCCATATAAAAGTTTTCTCCTATTACTAATATTTTCGGTTTAACGTCAAATACTGATAATTCGGTTAGAGGTGTGTAGGCGTATGACTGAGGTTCGAGTATCGGAATTGATGCTGCAGCTATTTTATTCGAAATTTCTAATAATGCTTCTAATTCGTTATCAGTTTGTCTCAGATTTACATCTTCACTCACTCCGATAGTTACTGAAGTATTATTTTCGAGTATTTCAGTTGCCGTATTAACTTCATCTTCATTCTTATCATATTTCTCAAGTTTGAGTCGAGCTTCAGAAATTGTTTTCTCTAATTCTTTCCTTTCCTTAAATAATTTATCCTCTGGATTTTGAGTTCCAAATACAGATTTTAGATTAGTTTTAGTTACTTTACCTGATTTATCCATCGTCGCACTTTTATTTAGTAAGCTTGGTTGACTATAACTGCTAAAGTAATTGATTGCCTTTAAATATTTTTATATCCTTGTGTAAGCAGCTGGGGAGTCGGCGATCTCAACAGATGAGCCCTTGCCTAATCTCGGTGGGATCTCCTACCAATCGGCCAAGGCGCTCATCAAGCGCGAAATCGTCGACCCGTCCACCAGCCACCTAAGGACTAAAGCTGTCTTCGACGGACCCCGCAACACTGACCCTCTCTCCCGTCCCGATGCGGTTCTCATTGCGCAGCTACGCAGCGGTCACTGCCGCAAACTTGCAGCGTATAGAAGCGTAGTGGATGCTAACTCCTCGCCAACCTGCCCTTATTGCGAAGCGGACCATGAAACTCTAGAGCACTAGATTCAAGAGTGTCCGGCGACGGCCGTAAAACGTATTCGAGTGTTTGGGGGGACGGCACCCCATCTTTCAGTCTTGGTATCAAACCCAAGGGCTGTTCTGGCGTTCGCGCATGGACTCTGGTCCATGTGACGCCACCCTGCCGCCAACAACAACAACTACCTCCTGTAGCTATTATATTTTATTAGATATTATATGTATTTATATATTAATGTATGTGTTTTTAATCTTTTCCCATATTTTCAACCTGTTTATTTCTAGCATTTACTTTGGTTATAATTCTCAGCTACCAGTTGATATTTAGTTTCTAGTTGCATTATAACTAGAGGTTCCAGACTGTTTCCTTTTGTTTGATCCAGCAATTATATCCTAGCATACCATATTATGTTAACTTTACCTCTTTCTACTTATATAAATAATCAATTTGTGTTATCTACATCAAGATGGAAAGGTAATTTTCTAGTGACCAATTCTGCTTATCAACTTATCATGTATATATATATTAATGAGTAAGATACCATTTGAGAATGGTATCCAATATTGGCTTTGCTATTGTACATCAGAGTCACGAACCTTAACTCGCCGATTCGTGCTACATAGAATCGTACGTTCGCTCATCCATTCGGGATCTCGTATGCGTTCGTCGTCGCCGCTATATACAGCCACGATTAATTGCGATTCATCGAATACATCGGTACCTATCGCGCTAGGTTAGAGTATTTCATTATTATTATCGTACTGTAGTTTACCGTCTCCTAAATCATTTAGTTATCTCCCGAAATACGATCGTTCTTCGTTATCGGATACGGCGCGCTGAACTCTCATATTTAATTTCATAACCTCGATGCTATGCCAAATATAAGACCGCTTAATCGTGGCGTTAACGGTATCCACTCTATGCCCTCTGATTATGATCGGTAATATTTGTCTGAAATCGCCACTCATTAATATAGGTTTACCACCGAATAGCGTATCGTTATTCAGAATATCTTTTAAACTAAAATCTATCGCGTGATATACTTTTTTGTGCAGCATAGGCGCTTTATCTATGATAATAACTTTAGATATTCCGATAGCTATAGCCTTAGACGAAGATCTAGAAAGCGCGCACGACGGGTTATTCGTATTGATAATATTTAACGGTACATTAAACGTGGAATGTAGCGTTTTACCTTGGTGTAATAGCGTCGCGGCTATACCGCTTGAAGCCGTCGCTAGAATTTCGCCTCTAGTACGTCGCACATAACCTAGAATGAATTTCAATAGGAAAGTTTTTCCCATTCCTCCGGGAGCATCTAAAAAGATAACGTCTCCGTTTTCGGCGTCGATCATTTCCAGAAACTTGTCGAACACTTCCTTTTGTTCTACGTTAAGATCATCGATAGTAGTAGGTTCCGTATCGATCTGTTGATTAGCTTGTATATTCATGAACGATGACGCGTAACTTTCTATAATATCGGTCGATAATACTTCTAAATGAAATGCATTTAAATCACCACCGATATGCCTATAATGATGAGTTATTAATGCCAAGCATTTCTCGATCATAGTCGCGGTAGGCGGACCGTCGTGCGATCTATTCATTAAATCCGTACACAGTTTATGTTTGAACTCTTCCCAGAGCTCTTTAGGATCTTTAGGTTCGCAGTGATATAGAATGACGGCGAAAAGCCTACGCATACGATATTGCGTTATTCGGTTATTAGCGCTTTGCGTATATAATCGTTGTTATCTAATAATCCTGTAGCGTTAGCGGCTAATGCAAATGTTTCGTAAACCACGCCTCGTACCGTTCTCAAGTCTAGAAAACTTTTAGGACATTTACGATAACATAGTAATAACCTGAGGTAGAATAATTCACCGGCTCGCGGTGAAATTATACTGATTCTACCTAGTTGACCTAATTTTTCTGTACGTTTTCTCGCAGACCATTTGTTCAGCTTCCCAAACGTAATTCGTCGGCACGTCGGCGTAAATCAGATTCGAAGCGGAAGCGGTCGTCGAACATAAATCAAAGAATTTCGTTAATTTAGTTATCGGTGCAACGCTTAGATCTATGGGTCGCGCTTCGTCGTAATATATTAACTGTTTACCGGGTAAGTGAATCGGTAATATAATAACGGATGATGAATTTGCGTGAATATCAAATTTAAGAATACGCCATACAGCTTCGTTAGAACCGACTTATATCGCGGTTCGATACGTTTCTATCTCGTCGTGCGTCGTGTTGTCAATATGCACTACGAATGTTAACTTATCAGATCCTTTATTAACGTATTTTAGAACGTAACTTATACTACGGATCATGGTACATTTAAATGGCATTTATAAATTCTAGATAGATACGGTGAATACGGTACAACCTGACCGTTATCGATGCGCGTAGTACCCCGTATTACCTCTCGACCTCCATGTTGCGTGGAACGATGCCTGTATTGAGGATATCCCGTTTCATTTAGACTGGTATGCGTGCGAAATGATTTCGAAAATCCTTTCGAACAGTCTACGATGTTCACTTTTTTGCATTTAGGAGAATGCCTATGAATCATGTTGCTCAATACGATGTCGTTGATACGCTCAATACGACGATACGTTGTCGATGTCGGATCGACATCCGGATTCGGTATTTCGGCGCTAATATAATAATCGATTTGATCCGCACTGATAATATCGTTAATTCGTAGCCAGAGTAAAATGTGTGCGTGGGGTAGACCATATTTTTGAAATTCTACCGAATATAGATACGCTTTCGGACAACCTATAGAAATATATTTTATTATTGAAAATATTAGTTAATGAGGTATATATTAGTTTAGTTATTAACCGAAGATTTTCTTGTTCGATATTCTATCGATTAAATCTGCGAGTTTTAAGCGGAATATTCTGGTAGATATATCGGGACAGTCGTAGTATTTCTGGTTACCTATGAGCGAATCTTGTATCTCTTTCCAGAACGGATTGCTTGTAAGCGATATGAAAAGGGTAGGTTTACCATACTTATTAACGTAGGCTAATGCATTCTGTTGTTTTTCAAACATGTACCTAGGACTACCCGTATAACTCGCCGATAAAATGATGCGTTGAACGAGCGAAGATGCATCCGTTTCGTCGGCTTCCATCTGATCTACCAAATGTTGATATCTACACATGCGTTTGTTGGCTAACTGACCAGTATGATACGATAAACGCTGCGATTCAATTTTGGTAAAAACATATACGATAAACTGTTGAAATAATCGTTCGCTTAGCAATAGGTGTTCGGTACCGGTTCTCACCATTATATGGTACGCGTAATATTCTCGCGTAGATATAGGCTTGGTTTGTCCCGCTACTTTTATATCTATATGAAATGTATCATCGCCGTACGGAAATACAATGGATATTGTAGACTATCGTATTTCGGATTTAAGTCCGATATAGACTTTAAACTATCGTCTACATTACGTAAGATAATATCTCGTTTGAAAGGCGCATCATTAGGTAATAGAATTGAGATTTCGTCGCAATGGGGAACATTTAAACATCCGATATGTTCACCACCGGGTCGCGCGGTGTCTACGTATACTAATGTATAGTGGTCTGTAGTATGCGCGTTCATGTACTCCTTGCAATGCTTGAAGGTATTAACGTGGCGATTATGTGCACGTAATATGTCGGCTATACGTTGCAACTTGTCCAATCTCAACGTTTCAGAAATTAAATCCCGACGTCGTTCGGCCTCTCGTATACTATCATCTATAAAATGAACTTGTAAATCATTAGGTCTATCTACATTAACTGAATTCATAGATCTGAGATGATGATATAATTTGCCCTGTATATGGTACGAAGCGATTCTACCAGTTTCTGTATGAATTTCTTCACATTTTAAACCTAGAAAATAATTTAATAATATATATATATATGTATATATAATAACTATTTAGTACTAACTCGTAAAAGAAAAGGCTGCATTATAAGACGTGATATCCTTCATGAAATTATCGTCTCTAAACAGTTCACGTAATGGTTCCGGTAATTGCTGGAAGCAAGATAAACGAAACCTTCTACAGCACATCATTAGCATTTCCCCTTTGAACTTTCTTGCATTACATGTAATGCATGTTTTGGACATTAAACCGATAGTGTTGTTGATACGAAATGTAGCGGGGTCGTATCGTCCAGCTTCCGGAACGTTAGTACTCGCCAGTGTAATGACAGCAGAAGGCGCTACTATATCCGAAGCGATTACAACATTAGCAGCGGCGTTCGTACTCTTTCGGCTTGTTTCCGTCGATATAGTGCTCGTCTTCTTTCTTTACTTCTGCATCTCTATGTGTTAATATATCAAATGTTATAATATATGAATATATATATATATATATATAATTTGTAACATACCTATTTTCAATATGGTCCAATCGTCTACGAGCATTAACCGATTCACTAAAATATTTATAGTATTATTATTATATATATATATATATATGCATATATTATAAGGGATTTATATAACATATTAATAATATTAAAAAATAATAAAATATTGAATAGTGCTATTAAAACGATTATAATTACTAATTATATAATATATTAGTTACCTATTTTCAGAATGGTCTGATCGTCTACGATCATTAACCGATTCACTAAAAAATGTATATTGTTATATATTAACGGTTGTGTTGCTATATATATATATATGTACACAGTAATTATATATTGTAGAGGAGAAGTCTATATTCACCAGTAGTAATTATATAATGGGAAGGGTATGACAAGTATACTGTATGCGGTATTTATGATGGTAGTACCTTGCAAGAAGTCAGTAAATCATTAGTTTATGCAATTTACATATATAATTGTAATGTCAGTTTGTTAGTTCATCAAGTTATGTATTGATAATAATATCATTGATCGTATCACTACTGGTACACATATACATATACATCTACATGGTCCGTATACATATGATATTAGCATTCAAGTACCTTCAGATATTCCTATATTATGTGCAGTAGTATTATGAATATTGTTAGCTGTGAATACTTATTATTATAATTGTGAACAACACAGCAGCACCCACCTCACATGGCATAATATATGCCATTAAATCTATTTATAACTAAATCAATATCCATTGTGCATTGTGTAAATAGTGCTAAGATGGCATCATTGCCATGCTACCACATACCTACTGTAGAATACCTACTGATATCATCTGTTATCTACACGTATAATCTCTATCTATTTCCATAGGTCATCATCGTGTGTGTAACCCTTTGTGACAGTGATAACGGTGTGAAATATTTAATAATTATAATATATATATATATATATGATACTTTATGATTTAGTATTCTCCATTACAGTGGCTGTACTTAAGTCCCCTCGTTCATATCGGTAGAAAATAATAATATCTTGTCAAATATATAGTATTTATTAATACATTGTTAACAATAATTTACTATTATATATTATATACATATACAAAAATATTACATTATATGTATAGAAGATATTGTTTAATAATGTTACAGTAAACTATTATTATCTAATGATACATGATATCTCAGAAATGTCAACGTAGTTAGTTTACATTTATATATAAGTCAATAATGTAATTACATATCTTACCATTATCATCTTATCAGAAAATGTAAAATATATGTAATTTATAGATACTTATAACTTGGAAATATTGAACATGGTATGCATATATGGTACATGGTACATATGCGAGATGAAATACAGTATATATTTACCAAATGTTTATCATACAATATAGTAGTACTAGCCATTCCTAATGGTTACCATAATGTTTTTATTTTAATTTACAAATAACAGTTTTTTTACCATTTACATTTTAATAGGACATATTTTAGGTTTTATTATTAATAATATACAATATAAATATAAGAAAGTATGTTGGTGTACAAGTAATCTTCGACATATAGATAAAGTTACAACTTGTAATTGGATTATTATATGCCATTATTTATAATCATAATATTATTAATAAACAGGTAATATACTAAATATTAATATACTATTATTATTTATAAATATAAATATATTATTGTGCCTAAATTCTGGGAACATTGTCTGCGCACATTGGGCGAATCTGGATTAGGGATGCACTTTTCATTACTACAGAAATCCTCAGAGTGGCTGTATAGTAGTTAAGCATACCCCCCTCCTCTACAGTATCCACTACTATGTATAGCCCATCAGTGTATAGTCTATAGTGTTATCTGCATCTTAACTACTTCTACTGCTACCGCTGTTACTACTTGTTTCCATGGCTACAGTCAAGCAGTTCTACTAGCTCCTGCTTAAACCCATCGCTGTTCACTGTGGTTATCTTATGCATGTAATAATGCACGTGTATACACTGTTTATTTTTCTTTTGTTGCTTTTGTTGCATCTATTCTATTGCTGAGATTGATTCCTAGACACGAGCCTGTAAAAATATGCATACAGCCTTTAATTAAATCTCATAATTAAGCCACATCTTATTATAGTATATTTTACTATAAACATTTAGTATTATTTAATGTTATAAATCCTACATTATAGGTTAAATAATCAACCAATCATTAACTGCAGGCGTGTCCACTACCACATAGATTGACTCCCCTTTATTTGTGCACCAGTTCTTTCCACCTAAATTCTGGGAACATTGTCTGCGCACATTGGGCGAATCTGGATTAGGGATGCACTTTTCATTACTACAGATATCCTCAGAGTGGCTGTATAGTAGTTAAGCATACCCCCCTCCTCTACAGTATCCACTACTATGTATAGCCCATCAGTGTATAGTCTATAGTGTTATCTGCATCTTAACTACTTCTACTGCTACCGCTGTTACCACTTGTTTCCATGGCTACAGTCAAGCAGTTCTTCTAGCTCCTGCTTAAATGTACTAGTATAACTCAACGCTATTTTATCTGCTATCTTATGGGCAATATCTTTAGCTTGGTTGATCACAGTATGTGGGGTCGGAGTAACGACTGTCCGCACTACCTCCTGTTGTTGTTTTCCTCCTTTTCCTCCCACCACCTCTTTTTATAGCTATTATATTTTTTAGATATTATATGTGTAACAAAGTTGAGTTCGTATATACTTTATTAAGACAAAGACCTGTTGAATATAACATTGATAATCTAATATAATAATAATAATAATAATAATCGTACATACCCGATGACATGCAGAATGATGAATGCGGCTATATTACCGATTGGCATTAATTCTATAGCACAATAACAAAATATAATTTGCAGACGATAAAAATATAAAATAACATAAAAACGAACATTGATATTGCTAAGGCTATGCAATTAACACAGAGCGTGACACTAAAATCTAGTTTTAAGTTTTTATGTAGATATATCTGTGTACCTTATGTAATGCATTTACATGTACATTACATTAATCGATATATCAACAACTGACTTTATAACATACACCCCCTCCGTTATGAAGTGGTCTCACACTCACAATTTAATTATGTCACCCGAGGTTTTTTACGCGATTACTTCGACGCAGAGATGGACCCGGCACTGGGCTATCTATCGTCGACAAAGGCACACTTACGCTTGTAAGGTTATCGCGACGCAATCTGGTCGCTCTCAATATCTCTGCCCTATTTACAATCCTAGCCTTTGTTATAGGCATTACCGTACACGTTTGTGGGGAAGGCCGGTCGATGACAATTAGAGGATGTGATGAGTATTTATCCTGAATCTTGTTTCGACCCAATGGGTGACTACGGATAAATACTTCATCACCCACTTTCACGTCATCAAAAGATTTAGGAGTTTTGGTCGCATGTTTATTACGCCTCTCTCTTTCAGCCTGGTGCCATACTCGATTTAGTGAGGTCAATTCTTCCTTCTTCGGGTTACAAAGCACGCTGTCAATAGGTAGGATTGGTTCTCGCCCGAAGAAGAGGAAAAATGGAGACTCCCCTGTCGAAGCATGCACCCCACAATTATATGCGTACACGAGATTGTCAATATACCGGGGCCACTCAGATTTCTTTTCTTGCGATATTGTACATAACAATCCATGCAGGGTACGATTAAAACGCTCAGTCTGACCGTTACCTTGGGGGTGGTATGCGGTAGTTCTACTTTTCTCTACGCCATGTTCCTCACATAAATCACGAATGACCTCTGATTCAAAGTTACGTCCTTGATCAGAGTGTATCCGAGATGGTATTCCATACTGGAACCAATATTGGCGTAGAGCTCTAGCGACAGTCGTAGATTTTTGGTTCTTCGTTGGTATGGCTACAGAGTATTTCGTGAAAATATCCGTTAATACTAGGATATTTTCTATACCATTGATACTTTTTTCCACTGTAGTGAAATCTATAGCAAGGATTTCTAAAGGACGCTCTGCTTGGATCGAGCCCATTTTAGGTTTAATGGTCAACGCACTAGAAATTGCACAACGACGGCAGGATTTACAATACTCCTTCACATCGTTCCACACGCCTATCCAGAATACTCGATCTAAAACGAAGTTTGTGGTACGATCAATACCTTGATGACCTAAATCATCGTGCACCGCCGATAAAACTAGTTCGCGAAGTTCTGGACTAGCTAACATCTGCAACTTTATACTTCCCCTCCTTACCACTTCCCTATACAATATATTATCTATAACTATAAACATATTCCAATGCCGAAGTAAAGTACGTAATTCGGATATTTCACCTGACGTATTAGTGGGTTTTTCACCACCTTTTACCCACTCTCGTAACTTAACGAGTACGGGGTCTCTACTCTGCATATCAACCATTTTATCTACTACATTATCATCTACTCTATGCATTCGCTTGTCCGGAACTCTAATTATAGCTACGTTTGAACAATGAATCGGGTTAAGTCTATTGGGTATAAGCGAAGATGTACGATGAATAGAGGAGATATAAACCCGTCTACTTAATGCATCCGCATTTTTATTTTCCCTACCAGGTCTATATTTAATGTCAATATCGAACTGTTCTAACTGAGCAATCCATCTCATTTCCATTGTTGCATTACGGCAAGTTTGGTAGTGTGCTAAAGGATTATTATCAGTAAATACTAGACATTTCGAACCTAACAAATATGGCCTACATTTATCAGTTATAGCCCATTTTAAAGCTAGTAATTCTAATTTCATCGCGCTGTAATTAATGTCATTTCTCTCACCCCCTCTAAGTCCCCGGCTAGCGTATGCTATAACTCTCTCTTTACCGTCTACTTTCTGGGATAGGACAGCACCCAATCCTTGTAGGGAGGCATCCGTCTCTACAATGAAAGGAAGGCTGAAATCTGGGTATCCTAGAATAGGTGCACTGACCAGCCTTTCTTTCAATGCATTAAATGACTCCTCACACGTGGTATTCCACTCAAAATTAGTAGTACACTCATACAATGGCTTAGCTAATGCTGCAAATTTCGGAATGAATCGTCTATAATACGAAGCTAATCCTAGAAAAGAGCGTATATCTGTAGAATTGGCAGGTATTGGCCACGAGAAAACTGCTGAAGTCTTATCGGGGTCCGTAGCTACCCCTTCTCCCGATACTACGTGTCCTAAGTATTTTACTTCACGTTGTAAGAGTGAACACTTTGATGGTTTTAATTTCAAACCATATTCCTGTAGCTTATGGAATAATAAAGATAGGCGATCATACATTATTTGAAAAGTTGGCGCAAATACTAAAATATCATCCAAATATAGGATAAGGGTTTCGAGATTTTCGCTACCTAGACAAGATTGCATCAGACGGGAAAATGTTGCTGGTGCATTTACCAAACCCATTGGCATCCTAGTATATTCATACAGACCATGAGAGCCTGCACTAAAAGCAGTCTTCTCCATGTCCTCTTCCGCTATGGCACATTGTAAAAACCCATGTGCCAAATCGAAAGTGGAGAATAGAGAAGCCCCTTTTAGTGCGTCCAATGCCTCATCAATTCGAGGGAGCGGGTAAGCATCTCTAATGGTTCTGGCATTTAGACCTCTATAATCGCAACATACTCGAATAGCACCCGATTTTTTTTCCACTAAAACTAATGGCGCACTATATGGAGAACAACTTGGTTTAATAATACCAGCCTCAATATGAGCATTCAAGTATGCTTTTACTTCCGGCCACTGGTTAGGTGGGATCCGCCTGTAGGGTAACCTAACAGGGCGATCATCGTGTAGTTTAATCTTATGTTTAATCTTACTACAAAACCCGACATCGTGTTCCCCCTCGCTAAATACACCTTGATATTCAGTTATTAATTTAAGTAACGCTGAGTCCCGTTTCATCTCTTCTCTTTCTTCTCGCTCGTAATCATCATTAATACTACCTGATGTAAACATCGTAATGTTAAAATCTCAAGAATAAATCTCAACTATTAAAAAACGTATTTCGTAGTATTTAAACTCTTTGGTAAGCGAATAAATACGTTCAAATCTCTATCTTTTTAATATCTATATTTTCATCATTCTGCATGTCATCGGGTCTTTGTCTTAATAAATGAATGTTTACTGCTACGTATGAATCAATTTTCTCATTTTCACTTTTCTTAAATTTTGTACATATAAAGAAATATTTTGGACTATCCTCCTGATTATATAACGACCTGTTCCCAATATAGTGTAAAAGTATATCATCTATCAATGCACTATTCCTTTTACCTTTACCCTTCATATTCTTAGCTTTAATATCCTTAATTCCCTTGGTGTCTACGGATTTAGAATTATTATCAGAGTTGAAGCTTAGTGGTGCAACATTAATTTCTTCTCTTTGTGCAATAACTCGACTATCTTTTGCTAGTGTTAAAGGATTGTACATATTATAGTTCCTACCTTCAGGTATCTTAGTATACTTACTCATACCACCTATTTTAATATGATTATTTGCATTACTGTTATTATTCATATTAAACCCTGAATTTAAACTTATCCCTAACCCGGATGACATGCTAACTTTTGGCGATACAAGTTTAACTAACGCCTCATATTCCTGTGGCTTTACTGGCCCAATTGTTAGATTGTCCAGAATATATTTAAGTTTTGGTGAAGCGAACTTAGCTTTATTCGACTCAATAGTCGATACAAAAGCAGTCCACTTCCCCACCTGGCTTCCTCCTCGTAGATAAATATCTTGGTTAGAGAAATTATTGAATTCTACTGGTACCATTCCATTTCTCGCATGCACCAATGAACTTGTCAAAGTCACATCTTTTGGTGCTAGAGAAGTGTCAGATTCGATGTAAACCGAACCAACATTCTCCTGGATACAACAGTCGTATATTTTACGACTATATGCTGGCAGTAATAACTGCTTATCAGAAGCAAGGTGTAATACTCCATCATAACTACCTCTATATATACGTAGTAGAGGATTCCATACGCTATCTTTCGGTATATCGTTTTCCCCATATAAAGTAGCCAAGGTACGGAATAGGTTGCTACCCAGAATAATATTAGCTACTGTATTATTACGTAACACAAGAAATCCTATGCGGTCAATACAAATATCGAATACTTTAAATTCTAGTTCTACATATCCTACAAATGGGATATTGCTCCCATCTGCAGAAGAAAGATCTAATCTTTCAGATATATCGTTAATTATTATATCAGACATATATTTCCGCAGAAACTCTCGACTGATACACGACACTTCCGCGCCAGTATCAAGTAGAGCTCTAGTACTAATTCCATTTAAATAAATATTCGCAAAGGGACTACTTTCAGATAACGAGCTGATTTTAGCTTCATTCAATCGGCTCGCTGTGACTGAAGAAGCAAATCGTTTCCCGATCTACTATGCTTGGGTAGAGGACACGTGTTAGCATAATGATTTTTGTTTCCACAATTATAACACGCTCCTTTTATACGCATACGCGCTTGGCTATTATATACAGTATCTTTAGTATGGTTAAAGGGTGAGGCGACAGGTGTTTGATTAGTATTATATCTATTTGTAGTACGTGCTCGTGGTATAGGTAATACAGATAAGGGTTGCGAAATAATACCAGCGTTATATCTAGGCGCAGGTATCGGTATATACGAGTCAACGGATATCGAATCAGGGACCCCAATATCAGATACTCTATTAAGAATACACTTAGATCGAGAAGCTGGGATTGGAGTATCTGTATTTCTGGGATGAATGGTATACACTATTTCTTGTGGCTTTGCCGTAAAGCTTAGAAAAGGTTTATTAGCATGGGATGATTGCGTTACACGCTGCTTTTCTAGTTTCATAGCCATATTACGCAAATCCCAGAAACTATTCTTAGGATTTAGCTGGTATATTCGGTATATTTCTATAGCGATATCGTTATCTCGGAGAGCTTTGCATAGTCCTTCAATGAGAATAAATTCTCTTTGATCACTTTTATAATGCAATCCGGACTCCGATTCACAGTTTTTAAACATCATCCATAGGCTACTGGCTAAATCGTATATTGACTCCCCATCAAATTGAATTCGATTATAAAATAATCGCCATGATGGTTCGTCATCTAATGAATAAGTCTCTAATATCGCGTTAAGTATGACCTCTGATTCAGTAGATGCACTGAATTCGCGGATTTCTATTTCTAGTCTAGCCTTACCTACAATATGATTTAATAAAATACTACTGTGATTGCATAATGGATAATCTGCCATAAACTTACGCGCCTCATTCGTCCATCTCTTAATCAATATATATGACTTAAACTCTCCCTTAAATTCGGTTAATTGCATAGCCTTTCGCCGAATACCACACGTATAACGAATATATAGTAGATAAATACTACACACAAATAATAAAACGTTTATAAAAATAACACTATAAATAGAGCTAACATTCTGGAATAGATCTAGTAGAGTGGCCACACCGAATTCCTCCTGAAACTGCATACCGCCGGGTCTTTGTGTAGGATAGAGTATCCTGTTCGCAGCGCCAATTGTAACAAAGTTGAGTTCGTGTATACTTTATTAAGACAAAGACCTGTTGAATATAACATTGATAATCTAATATAATAATAATAATAATAATAATCGTACATACCCGATGACATGCAGAATGATGAATGCGGCTATATTACCGATTGGCATTAATTCTATAGCACAATAACAAAATATAATTTGCAGACGATAAAAATATAAAATAACATAAAAACGAACATTGATATTGCTAAGGCTATGCAATTAACACAGAGCGTGACACTAAAATCTAGTTTTAAGTTTTTATGTAGATATATCTGTGTACCTTATGTAATGCATTTACATGTACATTACATTAATCGATATATCAACAACTGACTTTATAACATATGTATATATATATATTAGTGTATGTGTTTTTAATCTTTTCCCATATTTTCAACCTGTTTTTACTAGAATTTACTTTATAATTGTCAGCTACCAGTTGATATTTAGTTTCTAGTTGCATTATAACTAGAGGTTCCAAACTATTTCCTTTTGTTTGATCCAGAAAATCCTAGCATACCATATTATGTTAACTTGACCTCTTTTTACTTATATAAATAATCAATTTGTACATAAAAGAAATGATTTTTCAACTTGTTGTCATTTTTCAGGTATTTCAAAATAGCAGTTTATTTTCTCAGAATTATGTATCCAATATTTTCTAGTCGTTCAATGTATTGTGATACTTAATTTAAATTTTCTTAATTAATTTTATTCATAATTTTGATAGTACTTTACATAGCAATTTACATTTTTATAATTGTATACTGTATACTCAGGTGGTTTGTCAAATATCATTGAACCTGTGTACAAGCGCCTAATTATATTCTAAGGTAAGGTTGATACATGAGTACAATAACACTACAATAAAGATGTGTATATAGATAATGTCAGCTATTTATTCCACAATTAATTATAATGAACATGCTTTTTGGTTAAGGTTTGACAGATATAATTTAGAATGCAAATTATGAATGGTAATGTGATTGTAAAGTATACTTTAGCATATTAATAATATTTTATATCTAACAATGCACTCATAATGTACACATATATAGTTGTAATAGTCTGATCAATAAAAACTGCAATAAATTGATCTAAGAAAAGCAATAATATATACTACTTTATATTGTATTGGTCTATCCTTCAGCTAGACTCACAAATACTAGTTTATAGGGTTAAATCACTACACCAGGCATATTACAATCCAATACACTACTATCCTACAACATCCTTCAGTTATTTAATTATATTATAGCATATACAGTTCATTTTGAAAATTAAAATATTATTTCATCATATCAATCCTCCCATACAATCCACCTTGATTTCCTTTAATATATACTTTATTATACACATTTAAAAAATATCTACTCGTATTTATTAAAATATATATATAAAAATTTAATTTATAATATTTTCAATTACATTCTATATTTAGATTAGATTTATATATATGAACATAGACACTAGCCTTATATAGATTTAATAAATATAAATAATATCTATTTATAGATTGTTCCTGTTACATTTTCATTTAGTACACACAACTTAATTATACCGAAATGTTAAAACCTATTAACATATACTGTATGTATATCATGTCTGATATATATAGTTATATATATACAATTTCCATTCATTTTAATCTATTCTAAATATAAATCTCAATCATTCTGCCTCCTATATGGATAAATCATATACAGAATACAATATTTAATTGAATTTGTAAACTCATTGTTATGAATATCAATATATTAACTATGTTTTATTATAATTTATAAATTTTAAGTTTTATGTATAATTAATTATAAATATAAAATAAATAAATTAAACATTTATATAACTTAAAATAATATATCTTAGGCGGTGATCACACCAAAATATGCCGGCATATATTCTGGCATATTATGTCGGCATATATATATTTTTTAAAATAGAGAATATAATAAATAAATCCTCAACTACACAAATTATAGAATTTGACCTTTGTACTAGATATTATTTAATTATTTGTTATTAATTTATATTTTTAACAAATTTGAATTGTATTTATATA
Source organism: Osedax fenrisi (assembly GCA_964019155.1). Classification (NCBI taxonomy): domain Eukaryota; kingdom Metazoa; phylum Annelida; class Polychaeta; order Sabellida; family Siboglinidae; genus Osedax; species Osedax fenrisi. The sequence goes on along the minus strand of OZ025241.1, from coordinate 69,670,648 downwards.
CATAACTAAACAGAGTAATAATGAAAATATTAAAGTATTACTTATTAAAAAAATTATTACTTCAAAAACGAACATAGGGTGTACATTCTGGGACATCACGGAGATTAATATGGGTATCAGACTGGATACAAAAAAGAGATCGAAATTTTGCAGGTGCTTACGCGGTGATGCAAGATTTAGCTAGGGAGAATGCATATTCAACTTATATATATTATACCTATTTTATTTATTATCGATTTAACATTTAACTCTATTGGATACATCTTGTATGTATATAATTTTATATCTTATTCTATATTTTGCCTGTACATATTGAACTTATATATTATATACCTATTTTATTTATTATCGATTTAACATTTAACTCTATGGATACATCTTGTATGTATATAATTGTATATTTTATAATTGTAAATTTTTATATAATAAATACTTATTTTAAAATACTCTATACTTGGCATGTTATTCTATGTTTTGTCCGTATGTGTTTCAATTATATACGGATTTCATTTATGTTATCGCTTTACTATTTAACTCTGCCAGTGTTGCGTCTTATATGTCTATACTTATTTTAACATACTCTATACTTGGCATGTTATTTTATTCTATATTGTTATATAATTAATTATGTATAGACATGTTTACATTATTTATTATATGCTGATTTACTTAAATATGTTGATATAGTGTTTAAATTTCCAATAGTTAAGTCTTTTAATTCTTCTGATACTTTGTCCAGCTCCTGCCCAATATTCATCAATAAATGATGCGCAGAAGATGACTTTTCAGTTTTGAGAAGTTCAAATATGTTATCGTTTACAGATTTCTTTTGAACAGAACCTATTCTCTTCCTCTTTCTACTTCTTACTGCTTCTTCAAACTGATCCCTAGTTATTGTATGGATGTAAACGAATATATGATTATTAATTCTATACTTGATGAATTTACCATCAACTGGTATATTAGATACTAGATTAAATATAAATATATATCAAAATTAATGCTAAATTATTTTACAGTACATGGCACATCTGATGATAATGTATATGCATTATTATTGTTATATAATAATATTAGGACTAAAATAGGGTCATGAATAATAAACAATAAAATATTAAAGAAATTAAATTTGTTGTCAATTAATATATATGATATAATAAAAAACATGTTTCCTATATACGTAGCTGAAATGACATTATGTATTTTATTCGCTTACCTTTGTGGTGTTTCCATGATGCAATCAGAATCAATGTTGACTCCTGGGGGATCTTCAAGAGTACGGCTTAACTCTAATTCTCGCATCAATTCGTCATCATTTTCTATATCGACTATACTTAGAGTCTCCTCTAGATCGACAGCGACTGATGGCACAGGACTTATTGGATTGCATACTTCACTAATTATCCGTGTATTCGTCATATTACTGAAAGGGTTAGAGATACCACTAATTCCTAAAATTGGACTACATGGTGTATCATATGTATTCTCAATAATCTGCGTATTCAGCAAATTGATACATTGTCTAAATTACCGTTGGTTTTGGTTAAGGCTTATTTCCCTCCAAGCGGCCTTTTTCTTAGTGATATTTTATTATTGATGCTATACGCATCCCATATCACTGGCCTCTTTTTTACCTCTTGAATAAATTTGATATTAAATTCTTCTTTTGTTTCCATTATGATATTTTTAAATTATTTAAATTTTAATATCATTTATTTATAAATACTATTATCACCAATATTTAATAATCTGTGCATTTATTTCTTATTGTGTTTGCACTTATGCCGGCATATATCAGAAAAAATAGAAATTATTCAAATTCTTATGCCGGCATAATAAATGTAGTTCACACCAATTTGTAGGCATATATGAGTTATGTCGGCATATATGTCGGCATAAGTCCGGTTTGAACCCATCTTTAGATATCTAAATTACAAATTAAAAGATATAATATTATGTTTTATTATTTATATATATATATGTTATAAAGTGAGTTCGTTTATATACTTTATTGAGTACAATATATATGCAGGTATATGAGTATATACGAGTATCTATATAATAGATTGGTATTTCTATACTATAACTATATTATTTAATAACAAGTTAAGTAAGCTACTTTATGAATAACAATATCGATTTTATTAGCCTGATATTGCTTAACTCTTTCCGCCCCAGCATAAATAAAGGAAACTACATGAAATGTCAATGAATCATGTATATTTAGAAAAATAATACATACATTGTAAAAAACGAAATATTTATATTAAATATTGAAATTTGTCTATTACAAGTAAACTTTTTTTTAATCAGTATATAATAAGTTATATTAATATGGAATAAAATTAATAATATAACCATTATTCATATTATTATGCTTAATTAATTATAATAATAATAATTATTATTTTCTTCAAAATAGAGTACAACTTCAAACTAGAAAAAACATATAAAATATATACATATACATATACATTTCTATAAATAAAATGTTGTATTCATATTATTAAATAATATACTGAAAAAATCTAATCAATTAATTAATTATTGAATAAATAATATGTAATTATATAAAAATAAATATTCTTAATATTCTTAACCGATTAGTTGTATTAAAATATTTAAATGTGTCTATAACAAGTAAACTTTTTTTTAATAAGTAAATTATGAATTTAACCATTATTCATATTATTATACTTAATTAATTATAATAATAATTATTATTATTTTCTTCAAACTAGAAAAAACATAAAATATATAAATATACATTTCTATATATAGCTTTGGTGGCAAAACCCTAGATTTATAATGTTTCATCATTTCCTCACACAAAGCATCTTTAAAAGTTAATAAATTATAACGATTTGGTATATTAGCATTATTTTTTTTATATACAATATATGAATTAATAATACCAATATTAAATAAACTAAACAATATATATTTCCAATATTTCATGGACTTCCGGCCGACTGAATAATACGAACGATACTGATCCATGCGATCTACACCACCCATGTACTTGTTATAATCGAGTATCATGTTCGGCTTGTTTCGCCTTTCAGTCGTATTAAATCTGTATATTATATCATTAAGTTATATAAAATATTTACCTATTTATTATGTTCAATTATCATATTATTATTTTAGAGATTATTTATGATTATATTTCAAATATTAAAATATATAGTTGATATTTTATATATTTAATTCATAATATTAAGTACTACATTATATATTACCTAGTCGCCGGAACATCCGAATCTTGTCCATCTGTTATAGTTGACAAGGTATATACGTCTCTCTTATCGACGTATCTGCAACCACGATGCCATCATTGTCTGCGAGCTTTATATTATCTCCTATTACCAGAATATATATATATAAATATATATATTTCGGGAATTATTTAGAGGTTTTCTTGATAGTTCCTACAAGATCTGTATCCTTCGAGAGCAACGCCTTCGCCAATTTAATGGAAGTGTAGTAATTATCTGTATATATAATATGATGCTTATACAGATAATTAGCTAACAAATCCATAAAGATATTGAAGGTGAAGCCCTCTCCAGATACATACCTATCTTCCCTACCAGAATAAATTCTCAGCTTTAAGCAGTAGCCTGTAATAGAATCACATATAGAAAAGAACTTAAACCCTCTTTTAATTGGCTTCATTGGCATGTACTTCTTAAAGCTGATACGCCCATTATATTTAATCATTCCCTCATCTATGGATAGATGTGTCCCTGGAATAAACATTTTTTGAAACGATTCTTCAACGTGATCGAGAATATGTCGAATATATATATATATATATATATATGTTTTTATTACTCTCAAATTAGATAGTTGTTTAATGTTTATGATCTATAATAAATTAAGATGATTAAATATGACGATACGCGAATTGTATAGGTGACGATAAATGACTATTGGAAGGAAATAGTTATATATAAAAATTAATTATCATATTATTTTGTGTGTATTTGTATTCAAGTGTGTGTAATTAAAGTGTACTTTAAATTATAATATATATCTTCTAAATGTAATTACTTCCTTTACATAATATGGTGTAATCATAAATATGATATAACTTAATGTTACCTTACCTTACCTTACCAGGTCGAGCTTGCTCGGCAGTTAACAACATCTTTTCTTCCATCCACTTCTGTCCTCCATCGCTGCGGGCAGTTCATTTAATACGCATTCTGTATCTTTTACTAGTTGATCGATAAACGTTTTCCTAGGTCTACCCGGTTTCGTTTTTCCATGTTTCGGGGTCCATAGTAACAATTCTGATGCTAGCTCCGTACGGGCTCTCCAACAGTGTCCACTGAAGCGTAGACGTTGACTCTTTATGGATTTCGACAATTTAGGGGTGTCACCGTAGAGTTCTTTATTTGTCGGGTGTGATTTCCATGATTTATTTAGAGCAGCTCTCAGCATCCTCGTATAGTTTCCATCTAGACGTTTCTCCATGGCTTTAGTCATAGTCCAGGTAGTAGATCCGTACACCAATACTGATTCTACAGTGGCTCTGAAAAAATTTCTTTTTAATTTATCTTTCAAATTTGATTTCCAAATTTTATTCATCGCGTTTAGTGCTGACCAACTCTTTGCCAATCTTATATCTAGATCTTTCTCGGTTGATGATATATAGCTCCCTAGATACTTGAAATCATTTACTTTATTTATTTCATTTCCATTTAAGCTTTTTATTTTATTCGTATTGTCTGTATTGTCTATATTTAGAGTCATATATTCTGTCTTTGCAGTGTTAATGTTTAAACCTATTTCTTTTGATACTTCTTCTAATTTATTTAGAAGTGTATTTGCATCTTTTATGTTGTCAGTTACAACTGCCAGATCATCCGCATAGTCAATATCAGTAATCTTTATAGCTGGGTGGCGTCTACTCTTTTTGACTTCTAATGTAAAACCTAAATTTATATTCATGGATTTTCTTAGGACATAGTCCAGACATACAATAAAAAGGAAAGGGGCTAATGTGTCTCCTTGTAGGACTCCGCCGTTATATCAAAATAGTCTGTATCTCCATCTGGGGACCTAACCTTGCATTTGGTATTTATATACGATATCATAATAGCTTTAACAATTTCTTCTGGAAGTCCATACGCAGTGAGTATTTCTCTCATCTTTCCTCTGTGTATGCTATCAAAAGCTTTCGAGAAATCTATAAATAATAGAGTTGCAGGTAGTTGTTTAGATTTTGCTCCTTCAATTATTCTACGAATAGTTAAAATTTGTCCGGTAGTCGACCTATTTTGTCTGAAACCGTTTTTACGTAATAAAGGATCTAATACTGGCCGTATTCTGTTTAGCAACATAAGATTATATATTTTTGCTGATATGCAGGTCAGTGTAATCCCACGGTAGTTTTTTGTGGAACTAAGATTTCCCTTTTTTGGAAAAGGTATTATGCATCCCATTCTCCATTTATCGATTTTGTCTTGGGCATATACACTATTGCAGAAATTTAGCAATAATTCCTGAAAAGACTCTATTTTCCATATTTCAACTGGTATTTCGTCGAGTCCACAAGATTTCCCATTTTTCATGTTTTTCAATGCTTTAATTAGTTCAGTCATCGAAAACAAGCCGGTTTGTATGTCTTGTAACTCTGTGAATATAGGTGTAATATCGTGATCAGAGATATCTGGTTGATTTCCAAGAAGTTCCTTAAAGTGGTCTTGCCATTTTTGTATTCTATCTTGGTTGTCTGTTGCTTTGATCTTTGCCTTGTTTGTACTTTTTCTTCCACTTATTTCGTTTATTGTTTTCCATGCTGTCGCTGATTTCTTGTTTGTTACGGTTGATGTGATTTCATCTATACGATTTTGTAAGTACTTTGATTGTTCACAGTCATATGCGTCGAAAAGTATCTTTTGTGTGAGTTTGTAATAATTTATGTTTTCTTGAGTCGGATTTCCATCTTTGATCGCAGCTGCTTGTTTTAATAACTTTCTTTTTTCATAAATATCTTCATTTTCCCATGGTTTATACTGGCTTTTCTTTGGTTTTTCCGGAATTAATTCTTTCGCTGTTTCACGACAAGCTGTTTCAAAATGGTTGTAAGCTATATTTGCCAAAAACTGTGTATCGTTTTTTGTATCGTAACTTAATGTTATTATATGTTAATACTAGCTATTATGAGCTGGTCTGGACACAATCCTCTAGTCTGTATTCTATAATCACTATATTGTTTTGCTAATACACTTCAACTGTTGTTCAATGGTCATTTGGCCTATATTATTAAGGCTATGTAATACTTATCTATGTATGACTAGTGTGCAATAGGTGCATCATAATATCATAATTAATTATGATATTGTATGCAACTTTATTGAGCCCCAGTTTAGACATGTACTAGATCTGCCACTAGTAGATATTCCTCACTTTAAGCCGCAATCTAAATAATTATAATCTAACAAAATTAATAATTATATAATTAAATATATTATAATTAATAAAAATATTATATTATTTAAATACCATCTAAGTTTGTGTATTTGTATATATATATATAGTACCAGCATCTTTATAGTTAAGATTACAGGACCTCAATCTATTTATGTGTTGTTTATTTATCATTGAATGAGATTAGGGTGACTTTATTCAGTGGTTCTTTGTTCTTATTCAGTTGAGTAAGGTTCATATCTTATATAAATAGACCACTGTAAACATTAGTAGCTTAGTTCCATTAGGCAGTCACTAGACACACTTATAACACTACTATTATTAACATATTATCACATCTTTCAAGCTAATATCATATTTAGTCCAGCACCCCTTGTCTGTCTTCCTCTTCTATTAGAAATTATAATAATATTCTCAGTTTTGGAATATCAACATTAACATCATAAGTTAGTTTTTTTTTATATTATTTGTATTATTTGTATATATATATTAATGTGGTCATGAAAAATTGCGTTCAACATTAACTTGAAGTCATCTATTCATCTGATCAGATTGTGATTCTTGAAGGTGACATCTAGTTTGTGATTGAATGTGTTTATGTAGCTCAGTGTTTATTGTATTACAACTATTCATGTTCATGTCCTCCATACACTAAATCATGAATACCTATCAATTTTATAACAATTATTATTATTAATTAGTAAAACAAATTATTAATAATCTCTATTTCAAAATGAGAAATTCATAAGCCATTATTATATAACACAATAATTATATGAATTCTATTTATATCCTGAATAGTAATTAATCACACTGCATAGTAACTATTAATAGGTTTGTAAATCCCTTGTTGACCTATTATTAATGTATTACACACTAGCTAATTAATTGTAAGTAATATGTAATGTATATATAATTACTATATGTTAAATATCAAGAAAATATAATTGAATAATATTATTGAAGGAAATTAATTTATTTAAAATAAATTATTATTAGAGTATATTTACTAATTTCAAATACATATTTTTATTATTTTCCATACATTTTTAATTTACTACATTATAAAGAAAATTTCAGAGTAAATAACTACAACCTGATTGTAATCTACTTCCTGCAATACATTTATATAGTTTGATAACCATTTAATTGACTGTAGCATTATGGTATTGATTATAATCAATAGTGTAATATATATTTAATATTTTATTTTCAAAACATGTTATTCCTTTATTTGTTATCATTTATACATGTTATAATAAATATATGTATTGCTTAATATGTTGCCAACTTTTCTTATTTCAATTTATATATAGGTCATGTTTATCTATTATTTTATTATTGTTTGTTATTATTGCTATACAATATATTATACATTATTTAAATAATACTTATATATTTAATAATATAATATATAATAGTGTTATTATATAATAATTGTTTACTCAATAACATTCCCATACACTCCATTATTTGTCTATAACTATTTATTTATTTTGAATAATACAAAATTGTTGCATAATAACTCATTATAGATCATTCATTATCGAAGTTTCACATATACTATGTGAAACTGGTGCAGCGTCCGCAATAGGCGCCACCACTGTATTGGTAACTAATGACAACAATGTTACCAATACAGACTAGTGACTAGAATGTCTGACGTGGAATGTACCGGCATAACGAGGACCTCCACTGTGATCACCGCTAGCCCCACCGCCACAGCCCCCGCCCCCCCCGCTGCTACGGTAGTTACCATCAGTTCTATCAGTACCCACACTGCGGAGAAGGCATCTCGAGCCAAGATGAAGATACAGGATTACTACGAGAACCTGCGGCGTCATCACAACGAGAGGAGGCAACGGTTACTATGACTACCACTGTTAATACCTCACAACTACCTCACTACCTGACTACTACTACTACTACCTCACTACTACCTCACTACTACCTCACTACTACCTCACTACTACTTCTACTACTACTACTACTACTACTACTACTACTACTACTACTACTACTACTACTACTACTACTACTACTACTACTACTACTACTACTACTACTACTACTACTACTACTACTACTACTACTACTACTACTACTACTACTACTACTACTACTACTACTACTACTACTACTACTACTACTACTACTACTACTACTACTACTACTACTACTACTACTACTACTACTACTACTACTACTACTACTACTACTACTACTACTACTACTACTACTACTACTACTACTACTACTACTACTACTACTACTACTACTACTACTACTACTACTACTACTACTACTACTACTACTACTACTACTACTACTACTACTACTACTACTACTACTACTACTAATACTACTACTACTACTACTACTACTACTACTACTACTACTACTACTACTACTACTACTACTACTTATAGCTATCTCATCATTCTATGTATGGTTATAGAGAGGTCCCATAACTTATATTCTATTACAGTGTTCTGTGATATCACTATCTGTAATCATTAATGTCCTTATATGGACCATATAAAGTGGATCATGCATACATTCAAGGTGTATCTGTATTCATTGCTGTGTTATGTGACTTCAGTACCTAATACACCTTCAACTGTAGATTACATTCATAATAATATTCATAATCTGTCCTTGGTAATGCATTATGTAATTCACTTTTATATAAATTAAATGTGTTTATTTGATTTATTGACTATTACTATTCACTTATTCATATATACTAAAGTGATATCAATACTGATTAATGCTATTGATTTACTGTTAGTGTACATACTACTCTTACATAATACTCTTATATAATACACTTTCATAATAGTGTATCTACTAGTGCAAATCAATACAATATCTAAATACCATTATCAATAACTAATAATTAACTTCACATAGTATAATTTCTATAATATCAATATTTATAAGTTCAATATTTTTATATTTCTAAAATTATATTTTATATTAATTAATTATTAATATATCTTAATTAATTGTATTATATAATTTTCTGAAGTAAATAATATTAATTGTCATTTATAAAAAATAACAATTAGAAATAAATAAATTAACAATGTAATTAACAAATAATTTATATTTAAAATTCCCTTTACTTTTAATATTGATAAAATCATATAAATACGACTGCTTTAAAAAGTCTATAATATATATATATATATATATATATATATATATGATTACTCATTTCTAATAAACTAACAGCATATATAATAGTAGTGTATATACTAATAATGATCACCTTAGAAGCATTGCACAATAAGTATAATGTATTATCAGCCAATCACAGCCGTACATAGATCATCATGAAGCCTTGACCTCTTTACTTATTCATTACAGCTGTATTATATCATAGTATACCTACCATTGAGTAACAATACTCTACTTCATTATATCACAAGCAACAATCAATACAGAATAATAGTATAAGTGTGATAATTCATCAGTCATATTATATAGTCATTTATTTATTCTTGCTAGATTATAATATTATGAAATTATTTAGGAAATATATTCCATTGTTATGAAATCATGGTCATCAAATAATGTCTGTTAGAAATTACTTTTGTTGTTCCAAAATATAGTATATTGTATTTATAATACTATTCTTAATATAAAATATACAAAATAAATAAACAAATAATCTAATAAAATATGAATTATCTTTATTGAAATCTTTGATTTGGGCTATATGTAAATATTTAGATAATTATTATATATTTGTCTTTTGAAATGTCTATTGATATATCAATATAATCTCTAAATACTGATGTGAAATATAATTATTGCAAAAAGTAAGCACAATTGGGTAAATATAGATTAGAGATACTTACATATTATAAATGTCAAATGAATACAGAATATATAGATAATGGTATGGTATAAAGCATTGGTAATGAGCAACAGAGTTACCACCTCATGAGTAGGTGTGTGTATGTGCCTATGTATGTGTTAACTTACAATACAATAATACATGTGCCATCTTCAATTAGCATGTAATATCATAGTGGTAATTAAATATTTATATTACAATTAAATTATTGGATAAGACCATAGATATGCATATGCAATCAATGATTAAGTATAATAAATATCTACTAAAATACCGCCCCAACAATAATAATAACGTTAATAATCGTTGTAGGTCACAGAAGCTAGAGGACTCTATGGTATCTGAGGGCTTAACTGAAGAACAGGTAATAACCATATGTGTGTGTATGTGGGTATGGCAGTGTGCCTATGTATAGGTTATGTACATGTATGGGTGTATTGGGTGTTTAATGAATAATATATCTATAATACAGTGTAACACATTCACTGTGGTGTACTGTTATCTATCATGTTGTAGTACACACACATTAATACAGATATGATTCTAGTTGTGGTGTGTTCATGTGTGATTGTTCCCTGATGAATATTAAATCAACAAATGTATTCATGATTATAGAATTTATATATAAATGTATATACATATGTGTTTGTTTGTGTGTGTGTGTGTGTGTGTGTGTGTGTGTGTTTGGGTATAAGTGTATGTGTGTGCGCTATGCCTATGCATATGTGTATTTATAATTTGATAATACGTGTGCCATCTTTAATTAATGTAATAACATAGATGTAATTGAATAGCTGTATATTGCAATTAAATACTTGCATATTAATACTTTAATAGTATGTGTGTTTCATACATGTGTGTGTATGTATGATTAATATGTTGCTAACAATAACATACTATTAAATCACCTAGTATATATTACCCTTAAATGTCTTTTGTACATCTCTCAAGTGTATCTATGTACACTTAATCAATAACTAACTATTAATCAACCTTAATGAATTAACCTGCATGAATTCTATTAACAATACTGTCCCAATGCATTTTCCATCCCATTATAAAGTTTACCTCGATTTCAGAGAACTGAGAAGAGGAGAAAACACGCAAACAAGGAATCTGAATTCCTTCGCCTGAAAAGATCAAAACTGGGCGTTACCGACTTTGCCCCCTTAAAGCTGATTGGTCGAGGAGCTTTTGGAGAGGTACCTATATTATATGATAACATTAGTAGTATTACTTAATTACCTCATAGCATTACTAACATTACTACTCTATTACTAATCCATTATTATTATTATTATTCATATATCATGTGGTTTATAGCGAATCAGATTAACTTTGTAGATCACATAAGAACGCACACACACACACAAGCATACACACACATACATACACACACAAGCATACACGCACACACACGCACATACATAGATAGATACACACAAACTAATAATCATCATGGTCATTAACTATTTATACTATTGGTACATTTGAACATGGTTGAACCAGACACCAGTGTAGTTCAAGTAGTCATAGACCTATATTACTTGTTAGATGTGTTGCCGTACTAGTGGTAGTGTTGATAGTGTTAGTCATGTAGGTGGTAATGGTGCTAGTGCTGGTGGTAGAGGTGATGGTGGTGGTGGTGGTAGTCATAGAGATAATGGTGCTGGTTATGATAGTCTATGTGTGCTGTTGATGGTGGTTATAGTAATGGTTGTGGTAGACTTTGATGTAATGGTTGTGGTAGTGGTAGTGATGGTGTACTGGTTGTGGTAGAGGTGGTGTACAATGGTGTGACTCTGTTTGTTCATAACATCGATACGGTAGAGTACTGCATATGTTGACCTAGATTACTGTGCTGACCTACATTCATCGTAACCAATCACAGAGTAGCAGTGTTAGCTTATTCACTACAGTGTACACTATAATCATCAAGTGCCCTAGTTATCATGCAGTGTTGTAATCTATTGATCTTTGTATATATAATGGAAATAGTTCTTAATAATTAATGAAACTCACTATAATAACATATGATATTATTACCATATGATTATCTTAATTTTTTGTATACATAAATATTAAATAATGATTACACAGATAATGCTGAGTTCATGAAGTTCATTATTGAACATATTACATGCATTGATTCACTTCAATAACTATTGCTACATTTTCTCACATAAATTGTATATACATAATAGTAAAGTAATATCAGACTTGATTAGAAATAAAGTCAACCTGTCATTATTCGTATGCTATCGACATTATTATTAGTGACACCTTATTGATATTATCATTAGTAACACCTTATTTATATTATTCTTAGTGATGCCTATTTGACATTATCATACATTATCTATTTAGTTATATTCTAATAAAGTTATAACTATACGTGTGTATGTTTCTATTAATATTCACTGATACACATGATAATACATATCATATATCCAATAGAACCTTCAAATATCTCCTCAATCTATAGAGCCTCTATATCAATTTATATATTTGTGTAATTTCTATTTATTTAAGTTTTTATCAGAAAATAATAAAATTAATTAAAATATAGTGAATACAAAATAATTATATATATTTATAGTATAGAAACCCTTATCATCTCCCCTATTATATTTAAACAATACGCATTCCCTCTACATTGATGTGTGCGCACTTGTAGGTGAGATTAGTACAGAAGAAGGACACGGGACATATATATGCTATGAAGATACTACGCAAGACAGAGATGTTAGCTAAAGATCAGGTAATTCATCATCATCATCATCATCATATCTCCTCCCTACTCCCTACCACACTTGTAGCATCTTCTCTCACTTCCGCCACTAGGTTGCATTCATCGCAATCTTTACCACTCACCCTGACCACCAGGTGATATAAAGTTCTAACTCTCACCCCCACCACTATGTTATCACATCACAACCTCTACTGCTCACCCCCACCACTAGGTTATCACATGACAACCTCTACTGCTCACCCCCAACACTAGGTTATCACATGACAACCTCTACTTCTCACCCCCACCACTAGGTTATCACATGACAACCTCTACTGCTTCTCACCCCTACCACTAGGTTATCACATGACAACCTCTACTGCTTCTCACCCCCACCACTAGGTTATCACATGACAACCTCTACTGCTCACCCCCAACACTAGGTTATCACATGACAACCTCTACTTCTCACCACCACCACTAGGTTATCACATGACAACCTCTACTTCTCACCCCCACCACTAGGTTATCACATCACAACCTCTACTGCTCACCCCCACCACTAGGTTATCACATGACAACCTCTACTGCTTCTCACCCCCACCACTAGGTTATCACATGACAACCTCTACTGCTTCTCACCCCCACCACTAGGTTATCACATGACAACCTCTACTGCTCACCCCCACCACTAGGTTATCACATGACAACCTCTACTTCTCACCCCCACCACTAGGTTATCACATGACAACCTCTACTGCTTCTCACCCCTACCACTAGGTTATCACATGACAACCTCTACTGCTTCTCACCCCCACCACTAGGTTATCACATGACAACCTCTACTTCTCACCCCCACCACTAGGTTATCACATGACAACCTCTACTGCTCACCCCCACCACTAGGTTGCACACGTACGAGCCGAACGAGATATCCTCGTGGAAGCTGATCAAGAGTGGACTGTACGAATGTTCTACTCGTTTCAGGACCCCGTTAACCTGTACCTGATCATGGAATTCCTACCCGGAGGTGACATGATGACCTTGCTAATGAAACGAGACACCCTAACCGAACAACAGACTCAGTTCTACATCGCAGAGACCATCCTAGCCGTTGACTCTATACATCAGCTTGGCTTTCTACATCGCGATGTTAAACCCGATAACCTGCTGCTAGATGCCAGGGTAAGCTGATCTATAGTCATCTATACCGGTACCAGTATCAGTAAATCACATAATAAATAATTAATTATATGATTAACTTAAATAGTTTATATATATGATTTATTTATTTAGATTTTGGACTATACTTATTAATTTAAATTAATTTTTATAATTAAAATCCTTCTTATAATTATAATTTGCATAGGATACGCCACTATAGAAAATACTAGTATTTGACACATGTTTTTAGTTCATAAACCATGAAAATCATTTATGATAATTATATTTAGAAGTTCTTTTTATTTTTATTTATAAACTTGATTCTAGAGCATTATAATGAAATATTAAATACACTAATTACATTGAATTTATGTATGTTTACAACTAAATAAAGATATAGTATAAAGATAAAGCTATATTATAAATAGATAATAACCTATGTAACACTATTATAAAGTATTACTTCTACTACTACTACTACCTCAACATATTTAATAGTGTGTCTAAACAGTCCATTGCTCTCTCTGCAACAACAACCCGATATACTGCTACCTCTCTATATCTAACTATACATTGCACAGAGCACGTAAACTCCTTCTACCGTACCGTATATTTAGAACCTGCAGCACTACTGCCCCCCCTACTATTGGCCCCGCTAGCACTACTCTCTTTATACGGTCATTAACACTGCCTATTTATAACTAGCTCTAGGCATGCTAGCAGTGCAACAATAAACGTAGTACGCAACGTAAATATCATACTGTTTATTTAGATTTACACTTTTTACTCGTCTATTAATAACCCTACACTAGCACGCCTCTAGTTATATAACATTACCACTGCCTCAGCCAT
>OZ025241.1:69468095-69648095 GCA_964019155.1 Osedax fenrisi | reverse complement strand
TTATCAGGTGAACAATATCTTTAATCAAATTAATTTATTTATAAAGTTATAATTCTATCTAATTCGCTTACTCATTAATATCAAGCAGCTTGTCTATATATTGTTCATATGCATACGATGTGAAGTTTACATCTAACAAAATACACCGTCACTACTCTGTACAATACTGTTGAGGTGTAGTACAATCTTGATAACAAATCTAGCAATCATTTGAATATTACACCTACTACTGTATACTACAACCACTACTACCACCCCTACTACCACCCCTACTACAACCCCTACTACAACCCTTACTACAACACCTACTACAACCC
Organism: Osedax fenrisi; assembly: GCA_964019155.1. NCBI lineage: Eukaryota > Metazoa > Annelida > Polychaeta > Sabellida > Siboglinidae > Osedax > Osedax fenrisi. The sequence goes on along the minus strand of OZ025241.1, from coordinate 69,647,778 downwards.
CTACTACAGACTTTGCTGCGACGTCGATGACAGACTGGGAAGGTCTAGCGTAGATGAATGTAAATCTCACGAGTTCTTCAGAGATCTTGACTGGACACACATTCGAGAACGTCCGGCCGCAATCAACGTAGTGGTCAAGAGTATCGATGACACCTCTAACTTTGATCACTTCCCCGAGAACGACAACATCCTGTGGCGTTAGTATAATATTGTATATCTCAACAGGCTTTCAATCAACCTCTATTCTCAACGACTTAGTTCTTCCCGTATATTTTTCGAATATAAAATTAATATATCTTATCACTTAAATAAATATTCATGAATGGTAATCGTAAACAATTTTTACTGTATTTTATATATTAATATTGTGTATTAATTAAATTATAATATAAATAATAATTAATTTAAATTATAGTGCCTATTCAGTTATTTCTCTAAATAGGTTATATATTAAAGCTAATTTATATAAAAACATATATATATATATATTCTTGGTGTATAGGTGTACTGCACATACTTATACTAACGCACTACATCGCTATACATCGATATCATTGACTAACATCACACTTTCATCGACCTCACAGCACAAACGGTGAACTCTGACCTCACAAAGAATGCCAAGTCGGCGAGTAACGATTGGCTGTTCCTTAACTACACGTACAAGAGATTCGAGGGACTCACCCAACATAGACCCAATCTATTTATACATTCGTAGCACACTCTCTCTCTCTCACACACACACACACACTCTCACATGTGACACTAATATGTCACCCATCTTCTACTTCCTGTCCTATCGCACCCCCCCCCCTTCCTACAATTACCACAACGCTGGCTCAATGACAGTCTATTTCATCACACATTGACTCCTCCTCGAATACTACTATAGCTTTTCATTACTATTCTTCTTCTTCACATCACTAGCATTATTCTACCCGATGACCTACCTATCTCCCACCTATTCCCGCCCCCCTCTTCGCGTGCTGTCACGTACGAACAACAAAAGTATTACTAACTCTCTACATACACTATTGCCACACCCACTACATCCACACGTCGCTGCTACCACCACCGCCGCCATCGCCACTTTTATTTAAGCCCCGCCCACCTGTGATTAAGACACGCCTACCTAACGTCTACGATGGCGGCGGCGGTGGTGTTGCTAGCGGCCATTGATTTCAAACATTTTTATTACTTGATTAGTGGACTATGACGACCTCTACCGCCACTAAAACACCTCCACCATTGTTTACATTGTTTTACTACGCCCACGAACGCGCACACACAATCGCGCGCGTGTGCGTACATTTCAATACACGTTATACATATATATATATATAAATACTAATGCCATTGTTTGCACTACTATCATTGTACGGCGACTACCTTCTAGATGTCGCCATCATCTAGACTGCAATCTTCTGAGAGAACTTTTCTCTAACCAATCAGCTAGTCGAGTATATATATATACTGCTAACTATTGTTTTATTTATTTTTAATTCTATCTTCAACAACGAATCTATTTAGTAATGAAGACACGCCTCTACCCTAGTGAGTCTGAACTAAATTTACGACTTATCATTATTATTATAATTATTATCATCATTATTATCATTATATACTTGTTATCATACTTATATCATACATTTGATGAATAAATCATCACAATATATTTATCATTTTTTATTTCTTATATTTGTTATCTCATCTGTAATTCTCAAGAATATTATCTACTCTAAAAATCACTGTCAATCATTATATCTATTAGTGTAAAATAATAATTTATAAATATATATTTATTATTGATTATTTATATTACATGCTAATATTATTATTTTTTATCGATTTTTTGGTCGTTCTCATATTTACATATGTTCTTTTCCAGTAGCTCTATCTTCCGGGCATCCTTTTTATTCTTCTTTTTTATTTCCTTGTACGACTTTTCCAATTGTTTTTTTTTCTTGGTGTACATGGCTATCTTATTGTTGATATGTACCTCTGTTTCGTGTATAGCACTATCCACATTGGTAAGATCACTCATTTTAGAAGTTTTCCTCTTTTTCTTTTTCTTGTTTTTTTTCGCATTTTTTTTATCACGTTTCTAATAATTAAATCATAAATTTTATTTGATATATTTATATATACATATATTATTAAAAAATAAAGCTTATATATATATTTCATATATTAAAGTATATATATATGTTATGAAATCCTATATAAAATCTAAATATTTTCTGAAGTAATAGTGATAGAGATTTCAAATTAATGTTAATAAATTATATTTTATTTGATGACATCCTTTAATTCCATACAAGAATTAGATTTTTTTACTTATATATGGAAAATATCGAATATGGCCACATTTTTTTTGATTTCGATTACTGAGATCAAATTTAAAATCTTATTTGTATCGCTATATAATTTATAATTATAATAACAATTATTTTATATTGTATAATATATTTTATAATTCTACATGTTCATATTTTTATATTAGTTTATCATGTACACTAATGTGTCAAATATCGAAATGAGTATTTTAAATGTGGTCTATTAAATCGTAAATAAAACAAATTTGGCTATATTCGAGATATACAGATCTTATAACTAAATAATTATAATATCTATTCGAGGCCACTAACATATTATGATATCCAGTTTTTAACAAGAGTTGATCATTTTATTCACAATTATATAAGTCCCAAATGAGGTGGAAGTTATAAAATTTTCAAAATAAAATAGTCATTAATATTTCTATAAATTAAATTAAAGTAGCACCAGAATAATGAATTTCATAAATTAATTTATAAATAAAAATGATGATCGAATATCAATATTCACTTAAGAAAAACTAAGAAACCAATTATTTAACCTTAAATATAGTATGTAGCCTTCATTAATATTTAGTTAAAAACCTTATAAATAATAGATTTAGTTATATAATTATTCTGATAAGTAAATATACAGTTTTTGGTTGGGTTTGGGTTTAAATTTCATCTACTCGAGAAATGGCATTATATTAATTGCATTCAATTTATTAATTTAAATTCTAAAATAATATACCTGTAGAAATTTACTAAAACTTGTTAAAAATAGATATGTATAGCATTTAATGGGGGGTCCCAGTGTAACGACATATTGTTTATTTTACATGTAGTAGATAGGAAATATATAGGCTTATTGAAATACCATTTACAATAGAACTATTCATTATATTAAGCCAATTTTTGTTGTATCATGTTCAAATTATATAAGTGTATCTTTGCAAAGAATACATTTTCTAGATATATTATATTACATACATACTTTATACATATACAAAAAAAATGTTTAAATGAAATTAGAATTACTTTTAGAAATATTTTTTTATAATATTGTTCTTTGCAATTATTCATACAAATATATTCTATATATAACACTAACAAGTATTTAAAAATCTACAATAGTTTTTTCTGTAGCGACTCTAATTGACATTGCTTTAAAACCAACATATCCTATTGATTTGTTATATATTTGTAATGAACACTTTAAAAGCATATTATTTTTCACTTTAAAAATGTATAATTTGATACGAATTAACATTAAAAACATTAAACAACACATAGTTCCGAAAATTGAGTCTATATAGGTGGCGCTGTTGTATACAAAATAGAGTTTAAAATACTATTTCGAGTGAGTGTTATATCTTACATTAGAACAATATTTGTATATGTATATTATGTATTAAATTATATATTATATAATATGTATATTATGAAATATATAACTATATGAAACCTTTCCGTAGTTTGTGTATACTATGTAATTAGTGAATATCTGTAGGATGTATACATACTTTATAAAGTAATATTATATAGATATACTATATATGATATATTTGTAATATTTTTGAATATTAAATTTGTGAACATCTAAATTGATACCCAATTTATAGATTTTTACGGGATGGGAATATATTCCCATCCAATCTCTATTATAATGTGTGCCCAATTTCTTCACATATATTGTGGTGTATATATTATGTATATATTATAATACCAAAGCCCTTTGATGATACCTACTATTAGTAGGCTATATCCTTAGTATACTACTAAGGACATGTCCTTTTTACTACTAACCGTAAAAACGATCCACGTGAACAACAGAATATTTATAGTGATTTTGATTGCTGATAATATTATTGTGCCTGTAAATTATATATGTATGTTTTAGTAGTGTAGTTATATATATATATATATATGTTGGTGTTTAAACGGGTAACGTTTTATGTATATAAATGTACATATAGCTTACACTCTATGTGTATATGTGTATGGTGAACTGGAGAGAATATATTTGAAGTTGTAGTATATATAATATATATATAATATATATAATATTATTATATATACTATTTTGATGTTCTATATATAATAATATGTGAGTTCCTATAAATATATAAGTTATACATTGATTTATATATATATATATATATATCTAGTGTATATATATATCTAGATATTTATTGTTCTAAGAAAATACATGTAATAAGTTAGATTTTAATAATTCAATAGCTATGAAGTAGGTATACCTAAGTAGGTATATATATTTATCTATCATTTAAAATGTCAACTAGAATATCCTATCGTTTTATTATATATATTATTAATGAACAAAAAAATTAATTAACTTTTGTTAACACACTTATTCACAATATTAATAACAATATATATTAACAACAATAATATATAACTATGATATAGGAATACTAATGAATAATATAAAACCATGTACATGTGCGTATTTGGGATCAACAATAGTTGACTCTTCAACTCCTCCAGATCCCATTTCTTACATAAATATCAAGTAGAACTAATCAAATATAGTATCTAGATCATATTATTTCAACGAATTTCAATTCTTATTATTTATAAATCTTTTATTTATAAATCTTTTTTTATCTTATAATTCATCAATTGTTTTTGTTGATCAAAGTTAAATAAAATTTTAATAATTTTAGTTTACAGCAAATATTTAACAATTATTATAAACTGTCTACAAATAGAAATAATTAGGTATTACTAATTCCTAAATATTTACATTTGTAGATAGTTTATAATGATAACATGTATGCATTATTTCGTATGTGAAATATCTATAGATAATTAACAAATCTAAATACGTATTTATTTTAATCGGTATATTTAATTAAAAACTAATTATAATTTACTATAGTTTAGTAATGGTTTAAACCATTAAGTTGAAAACATATAACCACAATTTAACAAATTCGTTATATTATATTTAACTTATATATATATATATATATATATATAAACTATAGTTTAGTAATAAATACTATGATTCATATTATATGAAATATTTAATTAGGTAAAGTACTTTTTATTATTATTTATATATGAAAGTCTGGAGATATACCTTATAAGCAATACCTTCTATAATGTTAGATTGTTGGACCAATGTTGGTGCCTTGTTATAAAGCTATATGTAAATGATGCGAGTTGAATTTTGGACAATATAGATAATTCAAAAACCGAAATGATTAAATGAACTAACGCGAAAGTTAATCACAGTATATTTCTGCGAGTTTGAAATTATAGAATTCCCTTATTGATCGTATATTTGTAATAAATTATCTATTTGATATTTACTACTCGGCTATCGATGTGTCTATGTTGCACGCGAATTTGGTGAATGTATGTAGTGTTCCAGCCATCTAGAGGTACATCTGTTATAAATATATATATATATCGATATATATATATATATATCATGTATAGCTACAAATAGTGATGTGTGATTATAATTAATATATTAATAGCTAAAATCCTAAAATATCACTATTATTCGCTATTGTTTATATAGTAAATTGGAAAATATTAACACCGTATTTATATATATTAACATCGTATATGATGTTAACATAATTCTTCTTGAATAATATCATATGATGCTTGATACATCATGGTGCATCTACAATTTATTAGATGGATTAGAGTAAGTTTCATCTGAATTATCGATGAATATCAATCGATATTAATATCATGAAATAGTTTCTATAGTTTATTAACTCGATTAACTCAATTTTCAGTGGTGGCAGGTGTTTTATAAAATATATATGTCACAGTATAGCTCATTTGTAGCCTACAATATCACAGACGACCTCGTTAAAACTAAGAAAATATCTACTTCTATTCATTTATTAATTAACGTAAGTTAATTATGAGGAAATTAATTTCCTCTACCACTTTGATTAATCAAATGCAATTTCATAGCTGTATATTATTATTCTATAGAAGGTCATTGAAGTTGTTGACTAATAGATTCCGTAACTCAAAGATGTAATCATTATAATGTATACATTATAATTTTTCGAACATGCAGCTGCAGCTGCGTACCTAGGTATATTTCTTTATTTATTTATATAAAACAGTTCCGAAGGAATGTTGGTTATAGAGAGAATTATGAGATTATATTTAATTGCATTTTTAATTTTCAATATTTTTTTATATGCAATCAAAATAAGGAATAATATTTCATTCTATAAACATGCCATATTCTAAATAAAACTAATCTATGGTTATAACATATTTACAATATGAGTATCAGAATATTTAGTTAATATATTTATGCATCTGATTAATATATATCTATATATGTCTTCAAAACTAATTGATATAGGATAGATAATATAATATAATATATATATATATATATATATATATATATATATCCTATATATATAAATAAATTTGGGATTTCGGATATATATAAATTAGTTTTGAAAGGGCATATATATATTATTACTTTATAATATATAGTAATTATAATGTTTAATATGTTAACAATTGTTAATAATAATTAATATATATACACTTATATAACGTATTTATATATAACATCCTATAATGAAAACAAATAAAATAGTGAATATAATATACTAATAAATACTCTTGTACTATATTGTATTGTTTAATAACATCCGTATATATTTATTGCGAAAGTTGTTAGGAACGCTAACATTATAACACATTCTAGAATATTAAATCCTATAATAGTAGAATACGAATCATTATATTTAAAATATGGATCCACAAAAATTAGTTGAGATAAGACGTCAAATGGAGCGAAATAATGACGATATTTCAAAATTTGTAAATGGTTTAAATTCATGGGAAGATAAGATTAAATCAAATTCGAATAATTCAGGAGATGCACAAGAAATTTATAAAGTTAATTAATATAACATGTATTTATAATTATAATTTATCTGTACTTTTTCTATGTTACATTAAATAATTATTGTTATACTAATAAATAATAATTGTACAATTATATTAAATAATATTAAAATTAGTTAATAATTAAATTATCATAATTAATATGATAATTTTAAATTTAATTTAAAATTAAATAATTATGATTTATAGTTACCCTAGATAGTTACAATAATAGTTGTATTAAATGTTAAAATATTAATTAAATACATTGAAGCGTTAATATTTATTATATATTCACTATTATTGAATACAAATAATTATAATGTATGCTTATATATTCATAAATTAATTACAATTTAATTTATAATTCAAATTCAAATATTAATTTAATAATTTGTTGCTAAATTTGATTAAATAATGAAACGGTAAAGAATCATATAATTCATAATCACCAGGATGGCCGAGTGGTTAAGGCGTTGGACTTAAGTTCCAATGGACGTATGTCCGCGTGGGTTCGATCCCCACTTCTGGTATATAATTTTTTTAATATAATATTTATTTACATAATATACATACAAAATATACATTACAATTTATAAAAATGAATTTTATTTTATTTATTAGTAAATATATAAACATTTATAATAAATATCATTTTTAAAATAGTAAATTATAAAATTAAATCACAAATATAATTATATAATATAATATGTATATAATTATTAAAATATATTTTTTAATTCGAAATTTGTAAAATAAAACAATTTATCAACATATATTTTATTATTTTTATATTTATCACATGTTTAATATGTGTAGTAATCATCTAATAAATCTAACCTAATATAAATTAACTTATAATTTATATTATTACAATTATTATCCTTAATATTAAATTGTATTTTGTAATATTTTGTCTAAATTAAATGTTTGTAATGATAGTTATGATTAACCATTACAAAACATTATATTACCTCTGATATTAGTCTTATAAATTATATGAAGAAATAATGAAAGATAATTATCTTAACAATAGTTAATATCTAATAAACATATTATATAATATAAAATTATTATATAATATATAATTACAAATATTATTAATTAGCATTTGTATAGTTAATTAAAAACATTGTTCATCAACCATATACGAAGTAAAATTAAAATTCTCTTAAAAATATCATTATTATTTTAATTAAACAATTATTGTTATTATTAGCAAGATAAGATTATCTACTCTCTATCCCCTGAAATTATAACTGTTGTACTTCGAAATATATACTTTTCAGTTGTTTATTTATTATTTTTCAATGATTTCAAAGACACAAGTAATATTTATTTCTATATAATTGTGTTATTAAAAATACAAATTTATTTGTAAAGCAGTTTGCATTGATGTTTTTCTAAATATGCAAGTATATCTTTACTATTAGTATGTATATACTCATTATGAAATAGAATCGGTACCATATATTTCTCGATAATGATGCCATTTAAATCGACCTATAATATACAGTAATTAAATCACGATTATGAACACGATTACGCTAAGTATACGATAATAACTAGCCCGTTTGCACTAACGTTACCACTCGATGCGTAGAAGATTCCGGATGTTCGCGAGAAGAAGAAAGAGCTGAATCCTCCTCCGCGTATCTCCAGTGAAGATTACAAGAGTTGGGATAACTACGACGCAGTTGGTGAAATACGTATTGAAACATCACTTTAATGTAGCTCATTCATTCCTATTTAATAAGTGTATTATTATATTTTATTATTATTATTAGATTTAGGCAATGCCAGGGTAATTATAGAAGCAGTGTTGTTTATCGAGACGATTAACTCTTGAATGAATACTAGTTTAGATCGATTATACTAATTACAAATTATTCGATAACTAACTATTTGACCGCGCACAAGGACAAGGCCTTGGATGCCATCGATAAAGAGCCAGATGAAATAACCGCAGAGATGAGATCAACGATGCTTAAGGATAAGGTTTAACTAACATGTATGTAACGATGGTATGGTATAGCTGTCTACACTAGACTATTGTTATTGGTATTATTGTTATTTGGTGGAGTCCTTTCATCCCATCCATGAACTTAGATGAAGTTTTCACTTATAACCATATATGGCTCTAATGTCCCTTCGAAGCCGCTCTCATGTTAAGGCATCCGTGGTTTTAACGAGAGCCGATCATTTATTTATACACAATTATATAAGATCACTTCTAAATAATATTTTAAGACCCATTTTATAAAATGAATTGATATATACTATGCATATAACACTACGAATATTAGCATTGGTATGATAAACATAATCTAACCATTACAATATTATCTATATGTGAGTATTTTTGTTTTGAATATCTATTTTTTATTAGAAATAATGCATTACATTTAACTAATAATATATTTATAACACATTTACTCTTTATAAATATATTAATTTATATGCTTAATAATTTTATCAAATAAATCTAAAGCTTAATTGAATTGTTGGTTAATAATTAAATAAATATTTTATATTTTCAAATTTATTTTAAATATATTACATCTGATGGTAATTTATTATTAAATTTTGTAATTTATGTGTTTTTAGTTATCTGTATAATAGTTAAGTTATTAGTTAATAAAAATAATAACTAGACACATTTTACACACTTGCTAACATTTACATTTAAATATATCATCTCTCAATTGTACGGCTAAGGGTTAATTACTTTTAAATTTACCATTTTTGTTCATTAAACATATAATTTAATAAAACCGTATTTTCGACCGGCGATACTTAGTAAATCATTATTAAACTGTATATTTCATATATTAACTCATGTACTTTTTTACAGGGAAATTCTTTCTACAAGAAGGGAGAATATCCGCAGGCCTTGTACTTCTACACAGAAGCTATTAAGTTAACGCCCACTAATGCCATCTTATTATCCAATCGGTCGATGACTCTGCTGAAATTAGAGAGGTTCGTATGACTATAATGTTGATGTTACGAGTAACTCGATGTATCTGGGTGGCAACGATAGTAAAGATATACGTGTTCATGTGAAGCATGGGTATAAGTTGAAGTTTAGGTATTAAAAATATATCAAATATTTTTATTTTTATTTATATATATTATAAACAAAAAACTTGAATGATTATTAATAATATTAATAATAATTTATTATAATTAGTATTATTTGTTATCATATATCGTAAATAGCAGATAGTTATATCTATATACGGATATATCCGACCTCTCAAGAAATGTAGGACTTTTTATACACAATAATGATTACCCTAGGAACCACCACTATATACGTAGAAACTATTCAATTCCTCGTAATTCAAATTTTAATTTATACTTGAAGTTCAATCTTGAGTTCTGATAATTAGGCATCTACTTGTCATCTAAGTATGTCCTTTACGTTTAAATAGATCTAATAGATCTAACAGCTTTACAAAAATATAAATATCGATTCTACGAAGTGTAACTATCGTCGTACATTGTAACACCCTTCACTAACTTTCCGTCCACTCCCTGACCTCTACCCCGCGACCTCTAGATACTCTAAGGCCGAATGCGATGCCAGTACATCCATTTAACCCTTCGCTAACTCTCTACCCACTCCCCGACCTCTAGATACTCTGAGGCCGAATGCGATGCCAGTACATCCCTTAGCTACGACGACAAGGCAGTGAAGGCCTATTCTAGAAGGGCGGCGGCTCTCACGAAGCTAGAGCGACACGACGAAGCGGAACGGGACTACCGACGTATGATCGACCTTGAACCCGGTAACAAGGTCGCCCTGAAAGAACTACTCGCGATACGTAAGGTTTACAGTGCGGTGTTCATAATCAATCACAGTTCTAGGTTAAAGTTCTATTCGAAAATTGTAGAACTTTGTTCTTTACTTATCCGACTATTCTTAACATGTTTTTGCTATGGACAATGTTAACTAAACTATTTCTAAATAAAATGAATACAATACATGTAATACATATATATGTACTCCATTATATCTAGCCCCAAGCCTACAACTAGTGTATGCGTTATAGATTGTTTTAATAAATATTTATATTCGACTTAATAATATTTACACTTTAAAATATGATTATACTAAAAATATATGTTTTCTATATATAATATATATCTTATAATAAAATATTAGTATCAAATAAAATATACGAAATTATTCGATTAATAAAAGTTATGATTTTATTCAAAAAATGAAAAATAGTTAGCAGTACAAAGTTAGTACAGCTAAATGTGTGCACACATACCACATGATACCCTAGCCTACCATGTGTATGTGTGTGTGTATTACTATGGTTTACATACACCATCACTCCCGACAGTCTCGAGTGGAGCCTGGCACTGTGTTCCCCATGATGAAGAGCAGACGCATCAGGGTTAGCATTGCTATAGTAGTGTGTGTAGGTGTGTGTGTGTGTGTGTGTGTGTGTGATGGGGAGAGGGAATATGTTGTTGTTGTTGTTGTTGTTGAAAATATTTATTTAGACACATCATTAATAATAATAATTCTATAATGTGTATCTAACAATATATATCACACATAGATACAAATAGCGAATATAATAGTATATAATTCACACGATAATAATCACGATGCAAAATGATCATCAATGTTGGTCAATAAGACATTTTTTTAATTTCTTTTTAAAAGTATAAATCGATAGTTTTTTATTGCTAAGTGACGATGGTAGTTTATTCCATCTAATTGATGATGATGCATTACATTTTTCCTTTCGTATTTGATGCAATGGGTAATTGATTAGTGTAATTTAAGGAAATTTGTATTACGTAAAAGTCTAATGTTTGTTTTAAGTTTTATTTTGTTATGTAAATTCTAGGGAAAGTTGTAAGTAATAGTCTTTATTAGTATTGTAAGTATTTTTTATTGTGTAGTTGATAGAGTCTTAAGTGTTTAGCCAGTTATGTTTGTTACGTAAGTCAGTAATGCTAGTTGTATAGTCAGTCTTCTGTAGTCGGTATATATTTCTAATTGAGCGGTTAATTATTTTGTCTAGTTTGTCTATTTTCAGTTGTCCAGATTCTGAGAATAGTGAGTTACAGTATTGTAGTTTGTAGTCTGTGTGTGTATGTGTGTTATGGAGAGAGGGAATATGTATATAGATGCATATGTTGAGGGGAAGGTTAGCATTGTATCTGTATAGTAGTAATAGTAATAATAATAGTTAGTTTATTTAGACAATTAGATAATAGTAATACAAGTATTCTTAACAATTAGATAATAGTAATAAAATAATTCTCTTGATTGTAATTGAATATAACTTATAATAATGTTAATAATTATATTAAAAGATTTGTCTTTGTATAGAATGTATGTGTGTGCATGTGGGGTGTATAATATACAACCCACTGTATAAGTCCTATACATTGTAGGGTAGAGGGTTTGTTTATATAGATATATTTATGGATCTTTGATTATAAGTATATTTTGAATTTATATATCTGTATAACTAATGTTATGGATCCTCGAAGGACTCGTGTATAGAAGGACTTGTGTGCTGTACATAGGGAATGTGTGTATAGATTCATACGTGAGGGTGAGGGTTAGTGTCTATAGGTGTGTGCAATGCGAGTTTTTGGTCGTAGGTTTGTGTTTATATGTATGTTGCAATGGGAGTTTGTTGTTGTTGGCTTGTGTCTATAAGTATGTGGCAATGGGAGTTTGTAGTTGTAGGCTTGTGTCTATAGGTATGTGCGGAGTATGGGTGTATGTGTGGGAGGAGGCTGTCGTATGTGTAGGTATATATGTTAGAGGTGTGTATAGGGGAAGAATTCTAGTTTATACGGTATTATATATCAGTATAACTGTAAAGGTATGGTTTGTAGGGGGGTATATAGAATGGGTAGATGTTATTTGTATATTGTGGGAGAGTGCTTACATGTAAGAATATTTGTGAATAGTGCAATTGCCCACTGTCACATTATAGATAACTTGTAACCTATGCAAATCTTTGTAATATTTATAATCACTACATAACCATATTCTACATTTGTATATTATTGTATGTTTTCTCATAAAATACATACAAATCATTAATTTCATGTTATACATTAATATACTGTTCATCGTGTTGTATCAGAAACACTCGTTAATATGTATATTATAAGATTACTTTCATTTGCGTGTTGATAAATTATTATACCGACCTAATTATTAAGATGACTTGTTTAATACTCTGACCTAATTATTAAGATTACCTGTTTAATACATTGACCTAATTAATAAGAATACATGTGTAGACTGTGACATGTACAACTGTGTGTGCATCCATTCCCGTATGACTGAGAACACCTACACCATCACATGCGCTTATGTCTTCGTATAGCTCTTTATCAATACCTTACGCTATAGTGATGATAATGTCATCTTTGTCCTTTCAGAAGCCTTTAGTTAGGATCAAAATTTCAGAAGTAGGAATCCACCAGTCGAAAAGAGAAAACGTTAATGAAATTCTAACTAAACCAGACACTAAAATGTAAGTCAATACTTTTAATTGTCTCAGTTTAGTATTTAATATTTTTAGCATTTAGTTAATTCATTATGAATAAAAAAATATATGATTGAAATTAAATTTGCAAGTTGATATAGTATTCATAATTATACATACTACATTTCCTTGCCATAACATTATACATAAATGTACGATAATTATAAATTAATTAGTTAATATTTAATACAAGAGTATTGAGAAATAATAAATATATTTAAAAAAAATAATAATATACATTTATAAATCTATCTTGACTAAAGATAATCTCTAGAAAAATATAATTCTATTATTATTTCTCTATTATAACATTTTCATATTTATAAATATTTAAACAGTACGACCGCAACTACAACTACTTCTACCTCTACAACTACCTCTACCTCTACCTCTACCTCTACATCTACCACTACCTCGACTACAAATACGGAATCGGATAAGACAGATAACATCTTAAAACGAATACAAATTAAACCGAATGAAATGAAATTAGAATCGTTGAATTCTCGCTTGAGCGATATCAAAATGGAAGTTCCGATTTCTTCTTACCAATTCGAACGTGATTGGAAAATAGTCAACAAAGATTTATCGACTTGTTATAGTTATTTAAAGGTTAATCAATTTATATAATATATTACTAAATATATATATATATATAATTAATTAAAGTATAAAAGGTTAATTATAGTAGTTTTTTTTCAACAACAAATTCCATATACATGTATTTTATTAATACCATATACATTGTATATTGTGGATATAAATATTTCTGATTATATATATACATATACGTGCATACTATTTATGAGAATCAGATATGTGAATATTTAATTTAATTTGTATATCTATATATATATATATATATTAATGTTGTAGATGTTATAGTTTCGTATCTGTGGATAATTATCCACTCTAACGGTTCCAGTTTTAAAATAAATATCAAATCATATTTATAAAATCTAAGTTGAATTCGGATTTTGTTTAGGCTTTAGATAATGTACAATTTTCCCACATTTGTCATGAAAGTAGAATTTTATTTTATTAAAGTTATTAAAGTGTATACATTATATATTCTTGATTATTATTTATATGTTAGGTTACTAAATTAATACATTATATTTGAAATAATAAATACATTTAATCTGATCTTTATCCATTGCAATGGTAATGGTTATATTTTGTATTTAGTACTCCGATATATATATATATATATATATATATATATATATATATATATATATATTATTTTCAGTGATGTACTTCTCTATGTCAATACATTAGTTATACAGATATATAAATTCAAAATATACTTATAATCAAAAATATAATCTATAAAATCATTAAAATAAAAATAAAAGTGTCTAATAATAGTAAAATTGTATATCATTATTATATAAATATTACATGGATGGTTCCTTTAATATTATTTATTAATCAATTTATGTTTTTTTAATATTTCAATAGAATATTGATGTGCACAAGTTTTCGAAACTCTTGGGGACGTGTATGGATTCAGATATACTTACAACGATCATAGAAGTATTAAAAACTCATTATATACCGTTAGTAATTATTTATAATAGTGTTGTATAAAATATATAATTATCTTAAAAATTATAATTATAACTATTTATGTTGTATTATCTAATCAATTGTTTTTTATTAATATACAAATATTATATTTTATATTTTATCGAGATATATTCGAGTTATCTAAATATATATCTTGTTCTTATTTAGATTTAATTAGATCCTACGCAATTTGTAATTAAATATAGCTTTAATATAATGAATATATTTATATTGAAATTTTATAAATAACCATTCTAATTTAATTTCTATAATATCTATGACACATGAAATCATTATTTATATGACTACGAGAATTGTCAATAGATATAAGTAAATTGATATGTTGGCGTGCTAGATAATAGAGTGTCCCCTTCGATTCTACGATCACATTTCATTGGGTCGTACAGGTACACATATTTACCTTGTAATGATGTCCTTCACTTTACTAACGATGACATTTATTTAGCCCCAATGTATGCACCATTTTAGTTGTTGGATTACATCTATTTTAACTTCTTACTTTTAATCAGTAAATTAGATGTAATTCTTTAAAATAACTGATAAAAATGATATATAATATTTATATTTATATGTAGTACTGCCTACTTTTTAAAGGCATTATTTGTGTAGAATAATTGATACTAGTAGTATCAATAACACATGTGTTTATATGTTTATTAACAGAGAAAAGTTAAACTGTTACGAAGTGGTATACAACATTGCGAAGGTCGCCAGATTTAAGATGACCTTGATGTTCCTAAACAAAGAATCTAAACAAAGTTACTACTACTCCTCTATAATTTGTGGAAATTAATTATAATTCTAATTCAACATGTATGCATTACAAATATCACTACATTTATAATGATATGCTTATTATTTCGCAGGTGTCAATCTTATATTTAAGTATATGTCTGATCACCAAAAAGAAAATTGTTGTGATCTGGATACAATTAAACAATTGAAGACATTATATTCGTAGGGTATAATATTATTATTATTTTCATTTTTTCTAATTAATTAATTAATTAATTATATATATATATATATATATATAACTATAGTTATACACTTGTTAGTTTATTCTTTAAGCATATCTTTCGATCCATGTGATATAGTTTATTTTTAAATGTTATTTTTATAAAAATAAAACTTTTATTTAAAACATATACCATTTCAGATAACCTATCAGTATATATAAATCATAATACCACAATACTGATCGTTTGTTGTGCAGTCTTTAGATGAATAAATATGTGAGAATATAGACGCATTATAGAATTAGTACTATATATTAGTATTGTAAGCGTGGCACAATAGACAGTATATACTCTGTATGTGTTACATCATATTTCATTGTATTAATTATGTAATACATAGCTATGTAATCTCGTATTTGTTTGTTGTTAATATTCATTAGACATAATTCTATATGTTGCTATATTTATTAAACCATATTTCCTTTGATAATTTACATAATATCAATATAATGGTAATAGTTAATTGGGGAAGTATTAGAATATCAATAGTGAGATAAGCTTACGGTTTATACAGTCACACTAACTTCACGCTTGACTGCATTTATTCATGTATTCTGAGTGTATTCTATTTAGATAAATAGTATCATATCTATGTATACAACTATAGTTCTGCAATTACAGTGATATTTGATTTCAATGTGTGAGGCTGAAATAAATACACCCATCTAACAGTAATAGCCTCATAATAGCACAATTTCAACATTTTAGGCTATTATGCTGCTATTATGAGGCTATTACTGTTAGCTGGACGGCTGAAATTGTACAAATACAAATAAATATTATATATACGAACAGGTACAGATTCTATTTATATAGTATATAGAGAGAGCTAATGTGAGTACAAACGTAGATTAGATTTACTAGTTACCCAACACTGGCCATAACATAATAAATTACTATACGTACATTTACACTTATATTATTTCAAAAAGTTTCTCTCGTAGAAATTAGAATATTATTTTTAAATAATTGCTTCGCGCTTGAATAACCTACATACATAATACTTTAACTTTACTGTACCCATGTTCAAGACATTATTGATATACATGTACCACTCAATTCATATGTATTATAGCATAACTGTAACGGTGAATATATATGGCTGTTTATCATGTAATAAACATTATTTCATTCGTATAAGTTTTAGATATAATATTGAATCTTAATTACTTACGCTTAACACTCGACCATGATTCTAGTTCAGAATACTATAATACGCTAGTACATAAGATGTGCCGGTAATGTATGTATACACTCTGTACACTTTCAATGCATTCTTATATCATGGGCATAGACTATGTACTTAGATAATGTACTTAGAAAATGTACTTAGACGATTTACTTTTACAAATATAATAGTTACAATACTATAACAAACTGAAATATTATTTTCAAAAAAAGAAGTCCTTTCATCCCATCCAGCAACTTAGATGAAGTTTTTACTTATAACCAATCTTCGAAGCCGCTCTAATGTTAATGTATTCAAGGTTTTAACGCGAGCCAATATTATGTAATAAACTCATGTAAGATAATTTCTAAATAACAATGTAAGACATCTGTAGTTGTCCGGGAATGCACTGACGCCCTAGCCTGTTGAGCTACGCAGACAGTTCTGAGCTACATATCATATCATGCTGTAGTAGTGATACAGTGTACTTAGTATACAGTGCTGGCACCTTAGAATGTGCACGTCTTCTCCTCATTATATTGATTATAATTCTTATAAACACACACTCACACACACAGTAAATCAGAGGAGACATCAAATATGCAATATGAATTATTTAACTTTATTTAACATTGTATGTTTTCATGTTTGGTTTCAGAGTATACAAATATATTTTGCTTTATTCCTAAACATACTATTTCAATATGTTTGTTGTGAAATATCATGGAGTTCATTATGAACGGTATCTTCAATAATAAATATGCAGATTCTAGCTCTATTCAAGTTTACATAGTTAATTAACATATCATTATAAGATTTGTTCTTGATTATTATAGTGTATTAATAAATAAAGAAATGTATATTCAGACTATCACATAATATAATACATTACTTAGAATGAAACTATATATATATTCGATAATATACCACATACTTATATTAAAAATGATGTTATGGTATGACTAGTTTATCTGAATATATAACATGTAATATTGTATCTATATTGTAGTATTATTTATATTATATTATTGAATGCATATCTTTTTAAGAAATTTTAAGAATTATGATGTCGATTATCAATATGCTATTTTGTTTCGATTTCACACTGGTGATATAATATGTTCTTATATAGTATGATATTTATTTGATAGAGATTTCAATTATAATTCCTTTCCCAGCTAACAGTAATAGCAACATAATAGCATAACTAATAGCTTCAAATGTTTACATTGTGCTATTACGTTGCCATTAAAGTCTATTATGCTACTATTAATTTGTAATGCTATTATGATGCTATTATTTGAATAGCAGTATAATAGACTTTTAAAATTAACAGCAGCATAATAGACTTTTAATAGCAGCATAATAGCACAATGTAAACATTTGAGGCTAATAGTTATGCTATTATATTGTTATTACTGTTAGCTGGGAATGCCATATCTAGTTTATAGTTTAAGCTCTTGTGTTGTAATAGTTTAAACATTCTTAATTATTCTTATAATGATTATAAATGTTATTCATCAGTTAATAACATCTCTGAATATTCACAACTTTAAACATTATACCCTAGATTCATTGAGTCTTTTAACATATATAGTTTGGTTCCGATCCTGGGTTTGGATAGGAATTTATTTTTTATATTTTTTTACACTTTTATAACATTTTTCTACAATTTTTAAAATATTTTGTAAGCAATATTATTTTAATGTAAAGAAATATATTCCATATTTATTAAGATACGTATTTATATACTGTTATTTGTGAACACATTCTAATTAAAGAAAGATATGGTTTAACTAGGATTAGTTAATATTAGCTGAGAAAATATCAAAAACCGATAGGTAGATAAATATTTATTGATAGGATATTTGATTATAAATTGGTATAAAACATAATAGTTGTTTTCTTTCTTTATTTGGTCCATACATCAACTAACAGAAAGTAATACAACTTTTCAATGGCTGTTTTGACATAATTATATACCTACTGTATAATATATATATAAACCCTATAGTTAATTTATAGTTAACTATATACAATTATTAATATACTAATTATAAATTATTGGTAGGTATTAATGTATTAATGTATTAATGTATTTAATATGTATTATGTAATATACTATATTGCTATTATTATATACATGAGTTCACATTCATTTCAACAATATATCTGAATTAATTAACTATTTCATTATATATGAGTCATGGTGTAATAATAACACTTTTAATATGAGTTATAACTCATTATATAACTCACATATATGTCATAATTCTATATATATATATATATATATATTATAATGAAATTATATATTTTAAGTATTTTATCAATAATATCAGTAGGGGCGCTGCAACTGGGGGGACGGGGAGATATGCCCCCCCCCCCCCATTTAAAATACAGGGGACCTCCTATGTATTGGTCGCCCCCCCCCCACTTTTACCACACAATTATTTTGATTGGTTAGTCACCCCTACATACAAAATCGTTCCAGCGCCCCTAAAAATCAGGGAGTACCACCCTGGTACAGGGTCCCTTGTAATATGTTTTAAACTTTTATATTCACACAATACTTTATAAATTTATAAATAATAATTATAATTTATATTTAATGTGAAGAATTTTTATAACATACAATTTAATTAATTTTAGATAAAATAAAATGATCTATAAAATATACATTTCAAAATAACATTCTATGTATAAAATAACATGAAAATCTTATTATGGATCCTCTGTAAATAGTACTATATATAGTCATTGATAAATAATATTTATTAAATATACATATTTATATATGGTAGTTAAAGGGATTTAAAATTAAGTCATATTGTATTTTAGTATAGGATGTATATAGTTAACAGCAGGGTATATGGCCAACAGCCGTTAACAGTGCTAATTTAACAACCAATCCCTTACCCTATATACATGTATAGACGTATTTTATTAACATATATATTCTAGTTATATATATATAACTTATATAATATAAGTGTATGCGATATATGTGGTATACGTCGTAGAATATAATTATATGTATATATATATATATTGTATAAGTTAAAATTATAATATAATTAATATATCATTATTATATGTTCATTGATCTATTTGTTGAAATACCATATGGTCTTGACCCTCAGAAATCCTAACACCACGTGACTATTGTTTATGTTAATCACGTGGTTTATCCGCAGTCAATCAAAAATAGGTGGTTGACTTATTTTATTATATTTGTTGCTTCATTTTAGTTAATGTATTGTAATAATAAGGTTACTAGATAGGACTATTGTTTGGTAGTTGCGTAATACATCAATTTATACTACTTCATATTATACGATAGTGAATATGTCATTATATGATGAAAAACGAGGGTTAGTACAACATTTCAATAATATTAAATTTTTTAAATAGATAATTATAGATAATTTTAAAATATTTAAGTTTACATTCTAACGCCCGCGTAACACTTAACTATGTAAGCAATATATCAATCGACAATTTATTTTTTTGTATTAATTATTTTCAATGTATATTATAAAGAAGGACAAAGAGGAAGCAATTCGAAGATTACAATTGGATTTGTACAGTTTGCACGTACAAGAATAAATCGGAATCGTTCAAATGCGAAATGTGTTCCAGCCGAAAAGGGACATCAACAAGGTATGTATTTCATTCTAATGATTTTTTACAGTTATCTTAGTGCTAGTAATTTATCAACGTGATATGCATTTCATATAGAGGTAATGCTAGCGATTGTTTACAAATATCTTATATCTAGTGAGTTATTTGTTTACAATTAATAATTGCAATCACTGAAATAGATAATTTAATTATCTATTTCAATGATTGTATTATTATGATATATATTTGTTCTCAGAAAAATATTTATAATATTATTGATAGGTAATATTTTTTATAATAATAATATAGTATTGATTAATTGTATATCTAATATTATTATTATTATATTAGATATTAGATACATATTAGATATAATAATTATGTTAAATATAGTAAAAAAAAAATATGATTTAATATTTATTTTTTAATTTATATTTAGGAATTTTATTACTTTATCCTTTAAATAGTTAATTTATTTCTATAATTTTAGGTAATAGTATTTTATAATATAATATTACAAAGTAGTATATACTATATAATATAGTTTAATATTATATTCTATATTGTCTTACTAAATCATTTCTATGTTATAATATATTCTATATCTGATATCTATATATTTTATCTTACCAATTGTGTTAGATTATGTATTTAACAAATTTCCTTTGTAGTTTTTTATAATATATATATTCAAACATATTTTTTAATTAACACCTTATAATGTATTTTTCCTAATGAAAGTATTCAATATCATCTTTATAGCCTATATAGGCTTTATAGGTGATATGATATGTTTTTGGATCATATAAAGGGTAAAATAGCATTTTGTAAGTGTAATGACTTAGAATACAAAATGTGTGTATATTGTTGTACTTATAAAATATAATATATGTATATATTTTACATTGGTTCCACATTATGTGTCATGTAAAAATGACATACGATTAATTAAAAAAAGGCATTTATATAATAAAATATTAGTTAGTTTATTATTGAATATTAAACTTATATAAATAAAGTGAAAATAAATGTTATATACTAAATATAATATACATACATACATACATACATTATATTTAACCATATATATATATATATAAAAAAATATATATATATATATATATGTGGTTAAATATAATGTATGTATGTATATTATATTTAGTATATAACATTTATTTTCACTTTATTTATATAAGTTTAATATTCAATAATAAACTAACTAATAATTTATTATATAAATGCCTTTTTTTAAATTAATCGTATGTCATTTTTACATGACATATGTTGGCGCATATATATATACCTAAACTAGGTATACTTATGTACTGGTACCCAGTCTTGGTAACAACCTGTACCCAATATAGCATGTGAATGTATACCTACACTTGATAATATATCTGGGCACCTATTGATCTCATTCATAGATAAATAATATACCCAGATTTTACGAATGACTATAGTTATATAGATAAAAATAATTTTCAAATTATAGCATTATCATATATGTGGGTATAAATGTGGGCATGGTTAATGTTTAGTGTGAATACATGTTTATTACACACACTGGGTACCTTCAGTACACCGTATGAAAGACTCCTTACTTTAATATATTGGTAATTTAGAAACATGATTTGTTATGAAGAAATG
The DNA here is from genome assembly GCA_964019155.1 of Osedax fenrisi. Classification (NCBI taxonomy): domain Eukaryota; kingdom Metazoa; phylum Annelida; class Polychaeta; order Sabellida; family Siboglinidae; genus Osedax; species Osedax fenrisi. Next base: position 69,624,959 of record OZ025241.1, on the reverse strand, counting down.
TTGTAAATTTAAATTAGTAAATATCTAAAAAACTTAATATTAGTGTATAATACACTGTGTATTTCAACTTGTTCAATAGATTATTTCTTTTATAAATGTTCAGAATTTAGATTCGAACCTAAAAATGTAGTGATCACCGTAACATAGTGAATGCTTATAAAACATACACGTTATGCTTTAGACTTCCTTAGCCACACTTGCTGATATATGTATCTCAGAAGTCATCAACATTCTACAATGTATACACATGCATTAGTAATGTGTGTATAGCTTAGAATAGATAAATTATGATAATTATGTTTCAAACACTATTTGAATGTCACTTCTGTATACACACACTTCAGTTCATCGTAATTGTAATATGTAATGTATGCTATGTAAAGTGAGATGAAAACAATAGTGTCACGTGTAACATCTCGCTGTACTTGTCACATTCCTGTGTATACCATCATCGTCGTGATACTATGATCAATATAAATGATATGTAAACAATTATTATTAATATTTATATTGTTTTTAAAAGTCTAATAATTGTATAGATTAGATATTACAGTATATATATATATATATATATATAGAGTATGATAATAATATAATAGTTATTTCATTATTTGTCATACATACCTCACATGTTAATGCTATTTTGTTAACATTGAATATAATATAAAATGTATACCATAGCATACCTAATCAATTATAAAGTGTAATTACTTATATGAAACATTTCCACTGTGTCGATTAGTGATGTAAATGATGCTCAGATTTTTTGCCGAGCCCAGACTTTTATTTTTTGGAGAAAAAAATGAGCCCGAGCCGAACTGAGACTCTAGCCAAACGAGCCCGAGCCGAACTGAGACTCTAGCCAAACGAGCCCGAGCTGAGTTGAGACATTAATATATTAAATAACAACTGCAAACATAGGATATATGATAAATATTGTGGTACAAACAAAGTTATCTTACAGATTATAATATATTAATAAGTGAGAAATATGCGAATACACAGAAAGTGTTACTATTAGGATGGCTGATTGATGTGTGTGCTCGTATTATTTGTATTCTAATTAAATGAGTGACCTAGAAAGTTTCATATGAATCAAACCGATACAGATGTTCATGTTTTGTAGTTATTGTGAGTTGTCCTTATTGGTGTACAGTTACACTTTCATTGAAGTCATATTTGTATATATGTTTTATATGATTATGTGTATTAGTTTGTGTATTCAGTATTTAAATAGCTGATGAATAATACACTTATATCATTTAAATGTGATACAGAGATGATATAAACAATATATGATGATCAACCATTAAACAATATAATGATATGTCCATGATCACTACATGAATATTATATGCAGCTAAACTGATACTATAATGATCTTTGATACTCTCTTGTTTTATCATTAATGATCATCAAATCATAATATTCTCTTTTTTAAATAACATTTATATCTGTATACATTGCACCCAACAGTGAAATATATTTGATAAAATGTGTGTCAATAAATTATGACTCACACTTTAATAGATTGTATATACAACGTCTTTATGATGATTAACAATGTCTTATTATGGATGATATTCAGAAATTATGAATCACAATTACTACTGGTGTTTTAAATATAATCTTTTATATTTAGATGGATTATTGTTTCTATTTTAGTAATATTTAGTAAGGATACTAGTATAATAGCTATTATTAATATAACTTATCTTAGGCCAACGATAGAGTTCTATATTTACACTATAACATATTTATAATAGTAAATATATTTACTAGCTGGTGTAATGTTGCTTCTTTAATATATTATTATTATTATCATCACATGTAGGCAATGCCAGAGTTATTATAGTAGCAGTGTTGCTTATCGAGAGACAATTACCTCTATATACGTGTTTGTTTTTACATATCGAAGTAATCACATTAACTCTGATTTTAACTTCACACATTCACTTTCTGAGTTAAAACAATAGTTGTACACCAATCATCCTAATACACATTCGTATGCTGTACATATAGATTGGCCTGTGTTGACTATATGTAAATCTAGAATGATATTACATAATAGCGTGTTGCAACTATTGATCTATATATAGAATGCATTCACTGCTCTTAGCAGTTTGCTGCAATACTGCCAATTTATACGCGTGGTCCTTCGCGGTACAGGCGTATTCGAGTGCATATATATATATACAAACATACACACACTCACACATATATTTACACACACACACACTCACACATTGCATGTGATATACATACACATACATAAAGTGTATGCAATGCACACGCATACACATGACATACATACAACTTGTTATCATATATACACGTATCTACAAACATACATTCATAGAACGTAAACATCATATAACTGATACTACCCAACTCATATATATGGTATATAGATGCATTTAGTTATGGGGGGTTTATCATTGAAATAATTAACACCATAACGATTATCTAAAATATATATATATATATATATATAGTTACTGATTCCAGAATATGTGATAGTCTCAATTTAGTAAGTTATGGGTTTCAGTTATTGACTAAAATGTCTATATATTGACTATATAATGCCTATATAAAAGCAATAACTAGATATATTCTGAAACATAACCATACAAAATTACTATATATAATGTATAATATACATTGTATATAGTGTAGTATATGTGTATTATACATGTGATAAAAACCCTATCGACTTTCAATCAAAGCCACAGTCATTCTCATATACTGGTAGGGTTGTGGTTTATGTAGTACTAGTGTATGTGTGAGTGTATGTGAAATAGTAATGATTAGCAGACGATACATAATGTGTACAAACACACACGCACACACGCACATACGCACCCACACATACCTATAAACACACACACACACACATCCACACACACACCCACACATAAATACACACACACATACCTACAAATACACACACACACATACACACACACACATAATTAGATGTAAGTTCGACATATGCATGAATTATATATTCACGTAGTGGTCACATCACCCACCGTTATTGATATTCTGCACACACACACGTACACACACACGTACACACATACGCACACACATACGTACACACATACACGCTAGCATAGTAATATAGATCTATGCTGCAGTCTTATTACCCACCGTTATTGATGTTATACACATACGCACACACGCGCACACACACACTATGCTGCTGCAGTGTGTTATTGATTGTGAACATTGTACCGTGTCTAGACTACGTGTAGTGGCTGTACTGTCATTACGCACATGCAACGCTACACCCCACCCACACACCGGAGTGGCTGTGTGTGCGGCGCACTATGTAAGGTATTCTAATTAGTTCAGATGGACATAACAATAGAGGTGCCTTGCCGCACGCATGTGTGTGCGCTCCAGTGTGCTTGTATTTCAACTATTTCTAACAGTTTCCTGCATCACGTATTCCCTATCTATTTATATAGACACACACGCCTGCCCTAGTTACCCCTGGCGGCTGGTATGTGTACTACAATAGTAAGTAATGATGATGTAATTAATTAATTGTTATGTGATACCCTAAATATACCAATATTATATTTAGTTTACATCATTAAATGTATATATATAGACATTCCTATTTACTCATATATGTTAGTGAGTTGCTACAATGTATAGTTTACATTAGCATCATACCATTGTTAGCATTACAATGTAACGTGTAGCAGTAGTAGTAGTAGTAGTAGTAGTAGTAGTAGTAGTAGTAGTAGTAGTAGTAGTAGTAGTAGTAGTAGTAGTAGTAGTAGTAGTAGTAGTAGTAGTAGTGGTAGTAGTGGTAGTAGTAGTAGTAGTAGTGGTAGTAGTAGTAGTAGTAGTAGTAGTAGTAGTAGTAGTAGTAGTAGTAGTAGTAGTAGTAGTAGTAGTAGTAGTAGTAGTAGTATTAGTAGTAGTAGTAGTAGTAGTAGTAGTAGTAGTAGTAGTAGTAGTAGTAATAGTAGTAGTAGTAGTAGTAGTAGTAGTAGTAGTAGTAGTGGCAGTAGTAGTAGTAGTAGTAGTAGTAGTAGTAGTAGTAGTAGTAGTAGTAGTAGTAGTAGTAGTAGTAGTAGTAGTAGTAGTAGTAGTAGTAGTAGTAGTAGTAGTAGTAGTAGTAGTAGTAGTGGTAGTAGTGGTAGTAGTGGTAGTAGTAGTAGTAGTAGTGGTAGTAGTAGTAGTAGTAGTAGTAGTAGTAGTAGTAGTAGTAGTAGTAGTAGTAGTAGTAGTAGTAGTAGTATTAGTAGTAGTAGTAGTAGTAGTAGTAGTAGTAGTAGTAGTAGTAGTAGTAGTAGTAGTAGTAGTAGTAGTAGTAGTAGTAGTAGTAGTAGTAGTAGTAGTAGTAGTAGTAGTAGTAGTAGTAGTAGTAGTAGTAGTAGTATTAGTAGTAGTAGTAGTAGTAGTAGTAGTAGTAGTAGTAGTAGTAGTAGTAGTAGTAGTAGTAGTAGTAGTAGTAGTAGTAGTAGTAGTAGTAGTAGTAGTAGTAGTAGTAGTAGTAGTAGTAGTAGTAGTAGTAGTAGTAGTAGTAGTAGTAGTAGTAGTAGTAGTAGTAGTAGTAGTAGTAGTAGTAGTAGTAGTAGTAGTAGTAGTAGTAGTAGTAGTAGTAGTAGTAGTAGTAGTAGTAGTAGTAGTAGTAGTAGTAGTAGTAGTAGTAGTAGTAGTAGTAGTAGTAGTAGTAGTAGTAGTAGTAGTACTGCAGTAGCTGCTATGTACACCCAAACACTATAGCCACAAGTACTACCACTACCAAAGCCTTACTACATGCCACTAAATTACAATACTACCTTAGTACAATAGGCTATTATGATAGCATGTTACACACACAGTAGACAGCGAATGATGTAGTGTGTAGGCGGCGCATGACTGCTGTGAATTATTAGTAGCAGGCTATACGTGCATCTACACTGTTCACATTATACACTGTTTATATGCAGTATTTGTGTGTGTGTGGGTGTACTTCCCTGGTGTTACCATAGCCCTTGGTACAATGTAAATACACTCGCGTGTAATAAGATATAAGATTGTGTGGTCGGTGTGCTATCTGGTGTTACACCCGCACAGTGCGGCTCTCCCACCCGCATACACGGTATACCCCTTACACCCACCCTCTGTGTGTGCGATTAACTAAACTATAACGCACTCGCACAGTGTGCGTACCCTTCACTCTTTGTGTGATTACCTTACCACTAGCACACCTACACACGCACTACACACACACGTGACCTCGTGTACTAGCCACAATACACAAACACACGCACTCACTCAATACTACACGCCGTGCATATCTTTATTACTCGTATGTGCGTGTGTGTCTAATATATATATATATATATATATTGTGTGTGTAAGTATATAATCTAATATATATATATATATATATATACACATGTGCAGACAATACTGAGAATATATTTATATTCTTGTTATTTATATAGTGGTCATTGTCTATTTGAATATCTAACAATAAAGTGTTCAAATAATATAAAAATAGAACATCGTTGTGACATGTGTGTGTATGCACATCGGGTTGTGTCTATTGTAACTAGAATACACACATATATAGTAAAACAATTCTCAGTAAATAGTATTTACTAAATACACATACATACACACGCGTGCAAAATAATATATATGCACGCATTGCGTCTCTACATACAGCAACCAACACACATACGGGTAATTATATCTCATAATTATGCGCTTACATCACGCCTCTTATGTAACGGGGTCATGACCTAATTAAAGCGCAACCCCCACCGCTACTGGTACCACAACTACCACCACTACTACTGCCACCACCATCACTACCGGTACATCGCTCTGAGCTACCGTTACGATCAATACCCACACGACTACTACTGCTAGCTATTGGCTGATGACTTGCCACACGCATACCTAGAGGTCAATGCACACTGGTCAATGACCTCTAGTTGTGTTTCCCTGTAACGGTCACATACATTGGCACCTCGTATACACACTGCATATCACGAGATCTCGTTTCTATGTAATATCTGTGAATGCTATTATGTATATTTGTATTCAACATCACTGATTATGTAACGTTTTGTCACCTGTAGTGTGTGAGTGTTTGTAAATATTATTATTATTATTATTGTTTATTATAGATTTTTTTTTCTACATTGTTTCATAAATGTTAGTTACACTTGTGATTGATTGAATGATATATTGTTTAATTATATCTTAGTATAGTCAGCGAAATGCTATTCATATAGATTGCTGCCTACTAGGCAGTGCCTAGCACTGTAACCAGGGCCGGCTCAAGGGGGGGGCAAACCGGGCAATTGCCCGGGGCCCAACATTTTGGGGGGCCCATAAATTATTTGAGAAACATTTTTTTAATATTTATTAAAAAAAAAAATTTATAAACAGTATTTTTTATAATCAGTATACATTCTATTTTCTTATATACTATTAATTTTAATTAAACAAATAAAAATAATATAATAAATTAATTAAATATGAGTTATATTGGCATATGAGAAAAGTGAATTTTACAAAAATTTCTAAATTTACATGAAGATATTACGGTAACACGTAAATGAATATGTTGGAGCACATGCTATTAGTGATCACCATATACTATAGTATATGGTATATGGTATACCTCACACACATCAGATTATCAGATGAAATAGTATGAAACGAATTGATAAATATTTGATTAATAAACCTGGAAGCGATTAATGATACTAGATAAATGTATTAAAGGATTATTAACTACTACATTGAGAAAAAAAATATTTATTAACGTTTTTTTTTTATTAAAATTAAAATGATTCAGATATATGTTAACTATAATTTCTGACATATTTAAAGAATTATATTGATTGGAGATGTATAATAGTAATTAAGACTAATACAATATTTTCAAAATTATTTTTCTCAAAATAATTAAATTTTCTATATCTACGCTGGCGTATTAAAAAAATATTTATCTTGTTATAGTGTATATATTATTATATTTTGTAGTATATATATATATATATATATATATATATATATGTATATAGTTCAATTCAAATATGAGTATTCTGCTTTATAGTTTTTTTTAATAATTACCTATTAATGAAATTCTGTAAAAAAAAATATTATCTTTTTACGAGAATATTTACAGATATAAATTATATTTATATTTATTAAAAAGGATATTATTTATATATATAAAACTAAAGGTATTTTTTTTGCAATTATCTAACTAATAAGCTACTTACAAATGAATTATTATATTGAAATCACCCTCGTATATCTATTTACATATACACGCCCACAATGACGATATTAAAATGAGAACAGGTGAGATATAAATTATTGAAGAAATAAAAATTCAAAATATTATATAATATATAGTATATCAGTGGATTCAACTCAATATATATCATATATAGATCAGTTAACAATCGTCATCATATATGCCAAGTATGGTATGATTATTTAATATTTATTGATGTAAGAATGATATTGGGAGAAAAAGGATAGGATATAATCCTTACCTAGAGATTAATTATCACACTGGTAAATATTTAGCTAATGATTTATTAATAATAATATAAATATAAAAAATTATAGAGCTCAAGATTATGACAATGTCAGCAATATGTCTGGAATATTAAATGAAATGCAATATTTCATAATAAACCATGGTTGGTACAAACTATGCATAGTCTATTGGCAATACGGACCCCTGAGCTGCGCCTTTGTTAAATCTGGTTGGGCAAAATACCGTTGAATCAACTACAATTGCAGCAATATTTTTGGTTTCATACCAAATCAATATAGTTTATTTAGAAAACCTAAATATATAATAATTTAACATCTAGATTAAAGAAAGGATATACTATTTTGAATTACAAGCATTATCAAATATAATATGGTCATCACAAGCTAATGCTATTATAATATAATAACTATAGTGCATTATATTGTGGACTTTCTATTATTATAATATGTATACATAAGTTATATAACTACGATATATCTGATATTATATATGTACTTTACGTAAATTACATTAATAGAGTCAATGTATTTATTCAGTAAAATGCAAGAATTTGATACTTCAATATTATAAAAAACGTGGAGCTAATTACTTTGTAGAATAAAGTCGATCATGAAAGTATTGCAATTAGGTTCAATTGAGAATATAATAGCGGTAATAAAAAATATTGATATACTCATTAAATATATAGGCGATAAAATAAATGATTATGATGAGTTGATATTGGAGTATACAAACAAAACAAATTACAAAAGAATTAGTATAATGATATCACTTGATCAAATATTGAATTTACATTATATGCAAGTTCAAAATAACTATTTTCTCCCAATATTTGACAATTTAATTGATAAGTAGGTATATAACATTTTTTTAATATATATCATACTGTATTGATATACACCTCAAAGGAATGGACTATCCAAACACTATTAACACCTATATATAATATATGGTGGGATAGATGTATATATAAATGTAGACATTTTCATCCGAATATACCTTGTATTTAATAACAAATAATTACACTTGAGAGATACGCTTCTTGAAACTTAAACATATAAATAATTTTTTATGACATTTTCTGACATAATAAATACTTTTAAGTATGGATACATTATCTTTATAATCAAAGCTAATTAATGAAATTGATAATGAATACATACTACTCATTTTGTAGAGATGAAATCGAGTAATATAAATATTTAATTATACTTATATCAATTTTATTTTTTACTAATTATTTATTTATTATCTTATACAATATTATATTGCAATGAATGTAAGGGTGCAACTTACTATATATGTCCATCCATGGAGTGAATGAGTTCCCTCTCTATATATTATACATATCTTAAAGGGCACCTCCTTCACACGAAACATGTAAATATATATGAAAAACTAAAATTTATAAAACTACAAATTTAAAGATTTTAAATATTTGTACATAATTGTATTATACATAGAATAATAATATAACCTATTTATATATATATATATATATATAAATTTAATAGTTATAAATATATTAGTTATTGCTAGAATGACCCTATTAATATGTTATACAAATTATTATGGGGCCCATGTGTTTTTTTTGCCCGGGGCCCATAGTATGCTTAAGCCGGCCCTGACTGTAACAACACCACCACCACCACTACTACCACCACTATCATCATCTTCACCTCATAGGAAACCAAGACTGTCTGCGCAACAGATGGAACAATTGAATACCCCAGTTTCCATGATGTCCAGCTTCTCTGACACATCCCCTGACACTGTGATTGATGGTCAGTATGTGATGGAATTCTAGAATAGTAGTCTAGCCTTTGTTCTCTTTGTATTATTGATTATCCTTTGTATTATGTATAACATGAATATTATAAACTATATTATAGTATAAAGGTCAATAACACATGTATATATATACACAAGTATATATTACAAATTAATAAAGAATGGAAATAGAAAATAGAAATTATAAATTACATTTTATCACAGTTGTTAAAATAAATCAAATTTATTAAAAAAAATGATAATGAAAATAAATACATATAAGCTATTGTAATAATTGTTTCTTCTTTATTAGTCTATTTTATATTGAAAATGAGACATTTTTATTGTATGAAAAAATAAAATAACTTATTCCATAGCTAATTTTACACTACACATCAATTTCAAATACTATTTGAATATTATTAATATTGAACAAAGTATTATCTATAATGGTAACACCTAATATAATTTGCAACTTTATCTATTACATTCAGTGATTTTTATACAATTATTGATTATATAGAATCAGGTAATAATGTATTCATTTGTAAGAAATATAATCAAAAGGATAAAATCATTCAATAAGGGAAAAATATAAATTTCAAAAAATAATAATATTAAGCAGACATTCAATTTAAATATTGTTATAGTTTTTTATTACTTTTTTCTTTACCATATCAAGTTCATCTACATTATATACTTTATTATAACATACTATTTGTATTACATATATTTACCATATACATTACACAATAGATGTAGTTTCATGTATATAATGATGCATGTTATGGATATTAAAAACATATCTAGCTAGTAATATTTACAAATATGTATAATTATCCAGGTGTGATATAAATATATACTTATTAGTAATAAGATATATAAGGTTATTATGAAAGTTAACATTATATATAGATACCTTTTGTGTTATTATATTGGAAAAAATATTTAAATAAATTGATATTATTTGTTAACAAAATTATTGTTATTCAAATATTATTTATTATCTTTAAAACAATGTATACTTTATCATATAAAATTAATTACAAGTTACTAAAATATGTATTTTAATCAACCTGTAAAAAAAGGTATGCAATATTGAATTAAATTTAAAATATTTTATCATAATAATATAGGTTTATAATGTCTTAAAACCCTCCCCGTTTGTTTTTATTATATGAGATATATGAGGTCAAATTCAAAATGATTAAACTAATTAAAATACGTATTTTAGTTACTTGTAATTAATTTTATATCACATAAAGTATACATAATTTTAATGATAATTAATTATATTTGAATAACAATAATATTGTTAATAAATAATATAAATTTCTTTACATATCTTTTCAAATATAATAACATAAAATGTATCTATATATAATAATAACTTTCATTTATGTATTCATATTAATATAATGGTCTGTATTGAATATGGCCCTCATTTATTTGATTAAGATATATGAGGTCAAATTCAAAATACAGGTTTTTATATTAGACACTAGTGTACATGATAAACCTATAGGGAAAATGTTCATTTAGTATATATAAATTTGTCGTTATTATAATTTTAAAGTATACAATGTTATATGTAACATATTTTAAATTTGACCTCTGTAATTGTAATATAAAAATAGCCATATCCGATATTCTACATTTAAAATATCTCATTTTATCTGTTATTTATATTATGTACATTTTCTATTTCATTATAATTTATCATATATCATATACATATTATATATATATAATGGTATACATTAGTAGTACAGTAATATTCTTATTTTAACCTAAAAAATACAAATACAAATTATTTTTTTAGAGATCTATAAATGTATTACCCTTTTATAAATTGTTAAGGTGCCAACAATATTAGCCGGATTATCTGGTTGATATTTCATCACGGATATCCGCGAGAATGGTTTTAGTTATTTAGAACTTGTTCTAAAATATCTGGCAGTTTGATGGATATCTGTGAACTTTAAAATTATGGTATATGAGAATTCGTAAAAATACGAGAATTATTTTAAATTATTCAATTCATAACAATTCTTAATTCTATATTTATAAAAATATATAGGAAGAGCCTGCTATCATGATATATATATATATATATATATTTATATTTGAATATTATAATATAAGATATATAAAAATACAAAATTAAACAATAATATTTATTTAATTTAAATTAACAGTACTATTTTCTATCGAAATAATATATTCAATAAAATCATATCTTATTAGAATATCCTTCCTGTTCTAAATAAATAAAAGCCAAAATTCAATTACGCGGATCTCCCTGAGAAATTTCTGCCAGATAATCTGGCTACTTTTTTGAACTAGCTTTATCAAACTTATAAATATTATATACCTAATTTATATCTAATAATATAAACTTTTATTTGCAAAGTAAATAAACTCCATTTATATAATCATAAAAGCTCAAAATAAATAATTTTTAATATTAAAAAAGAAATCTAATATTACTGTTTATCTTATAATTTTAGTACATATATTATAATTTTATATATATAATATATAGTAAAACAAATTAGTAATTATATATTTGATCTGAAAATAAACATCTGTTTGGTAGATCCATATTTACCTAGTTTTTACATGCCACACAGATTATAGCCTAAGTATTCATTATTTTATTTCATTTCTTATATTATATATATACTATATATATATATATAAATTGGTAACTAATATATTTCAAGGTACATTTTTATATAGTATCATTTATTAATTATTTAAAATATATTAGAAAATAATTATTGTAAATAAAACTTTTAAATATTATATTAAATGAGTGTTATTAAAACTAATAATAAACTGAAGTCATGCGTTCATTACAATACAGATTCTGAATCTCCTCCATCGATGAAGAGACTGTCGAGCAGCAGTAACTCATCCTCCTCCTCCTACGAGACTCCGACCACATCCCTAAAACAGCGTCGTAATACTCGCAAGCTTGACCTTGAAGCCGCCGACTCTGAGACCTCTAACTCTAGTCGAGTGTCCGGTATCAGTGAACGCTCCGCTCTCAGTCGATCCACCGAACAAGCTAGCGATGCAGAGTCTGATGTTAAATCTAGCCACAAGACTAAAAACAGGAGAAAAGCGAATACCCCTAAGACGCCTACCTCGTCTTCTGGAACTGCTTCCCCCCAGTGTCCCAAGCTCAAGCATAAGTTCTCTAAACGCGGCCGACCTTTCAAGAATAAGGAGTTGAACAAGATGATTGAGAATAAAACTGTGAGTGAATACGTTGACGATAATGAAGATATCGATGAGGCTAAGGAGAAGAATATCAAAATGGCTGAAGAAGTTAAGAAAGAGAAGAAAGTGCACGATCAAGAGGAGAGTAACCAACAAGATTTTGATGAAAAGTCATCTTTATCTCTACAGTTAGTATACGATAGGTAATATATTATGTATACTTATTATTATAATGTGTATACTTATTAATATTGATCTGTATAAATTTACTGTAGTGTACTAGATGCTAATAATGCCTACATTCCCTACAGAGACGCTTTGAGCTGTTTCAGTAGAGGAACACCTCGCAACCTCGAAGTCACTGTGGGAAGTGTTACCGTCATCATTACTGAATATGACCCCCTTCCGATCCACTCTACATCTAAGTTCTCACAACCCGTCACTAGCCAATAGCTGTTTAGTCTAATCTTCTTTACCCCGTCAACACCCAGCCCCCTTTTTTATTGTGATTTTATACTACGTTGATTATGTCGATATTTCTTTTAGGGTCATTGGTGCCCTACTATTATAACCCATGGCCCCCCACCCCTTATTATACTCTTTTCTATTCTACAATGAGAGTGAGACGATTGTTATATTTGTAGGTGAAGTTTAAGTAAACCTTTATATTGATACAATGCTTTTAGCTTTTGTTATCAAATTAACATAGTTATATAAAAGCACTGGTTTTTAATTAGATTTATTGGTATTTTCTAAATCTGCCAATTAATTATATATATATATATATATATATATATAGTATAAGAATATTCACCTGTATTGCGAAATTGTATTTTTTTATAACATTTATATTTCTAAGATTCTCTTGGATTATTATTCATTGTTATTTCCTATTATCTCAAATCATCCTATCAATTTCCTGTATAACAACTAATTATATTATCTAATAAATTATTAATATTAATAACCTTTTTTATTTCTTTAGTCATTGTAGCATAATTTTTAATCAAACATTCGCGACAAAATCTTTTCGTAAAATATAAACTGCAATTCTGTAATGATCGAGTGGAAATAACTTGTTAAATATGAATGCATTACTAACGGTATTATGGCAAATGTGTTTATTGCAAAGAGAACATATGGATCCAAGTATTATTAGGTTGTTTTTGTCAGAGAATGGATCCTTTTTAACATACATTTCTTCAGAAAAACTATAATATAAGTTATATCAGTCAGTATTATTTAATGATAATAAATATTCTGTGAAAAGCTTATAGGATAGAGTAGATCACATTAGTTGATGAATATTATTAATTGTTAAACAGTATATTTATCGTAACAGAATCATTATTTAAATGATAACAGATAATCACAGAAATAAAATATTACTTGACAACAAAATTATAAATATAAATTTGGTTTATTGTTATTAGTGTATATATTAGTAATTAATATCAATTATAATATTTGTATTAAAAAAAATGTATAGTAAATAATTTGTAAATAATGATTTATAAAAAACTTGATTATTGATTCATCAAAATCATAATGAAATTAAATTTTAATTAAGAATATTGTAAATAATAAATTTTAGTATATAGTAACAATGACTGGACATCTACTCGTTATATCTGCAACCTTTTGTACTTCAAACTAGATATTTCTCAGTGGTATATTTAATTATATTTCAATGATTTAAATTTGAATCAGAGATATCCAGAATATTTATTTGTCAAATTTAAATTCATATTTTATAATTTCTATATAAATATTTTATACAAATTTATTTATAAATGTGGTTTGAACGATGTTTTTCTATATTAAATATGTAGACATTTTAAATAATATAATGCGTATTTTATTATATTACGATTTTAATATAATTTTGAAATATTAGCATTTTGAAATCATTGATTTAAAAACTAGTTTTTATGTTTATTATTGTAATAAATTCAAATTTGTACTTCTTGGACCATGCGATAAAATGACTCAAAGCGTAAAATAAAAATGTCACAAAATATGCGTTAGCAGATGTGATGTCCTTGATAATACATTCAAAAGTTATTCATAGTTTATAATGCATTCCATCTAAGTATAGTATATAAAGGACACATATTCATGATGAATATATTCGTGAAGAATATATATATATAAGATTAACAAGTGTAGTTGTAAATTTAATTATATATTGAAAATTCATCATGATTTTAGTAATCTAAATTATTATATACGATACCATTAAAGAATTATTTTTATTAAAAATATATTATATATTAAGAGCGTCTAATAATGTAATGGAAATATATCTAGAGTATATTATTAAATTGAAATACATTTAGAATTGTTGTTTATATTAAATATGAAATATAACAATACAGCATACACAAAAGGATACTCTAATAATAGCAATACTCTATTATACATGTTCATATTCTTTAGGCTTTAGTGTACATAAAATATGTAGAGTAAAATAGTAAAATATATGTTTTTCATGTAATCTCGTAGAATTATTAAAAATTATATTATATTATTATACTATTCATACAAAATTATAAATGTTTGGTATTTAATATATATGGTGAATTATAAATATTCATTACATGTATTATATAACATGTAATATCAACATTTCTATAATTACACATCTTAGGAACAAAACACTTCATTATATTCATTATATCCATATTTACTATCTATATTTTACATAAAATCAAAAATATACTTATTACGTTATTATATTATCGGGTATGCTCATAGATATTACTCATTAAGTATGTTTAATAAAAATAGCGTGATTTCAAATATCTATCACCTAATAAGACGTAGAAATTTTACTTTATTCTCATTGTCTATCATAATAAAAAGAACATGTTTAACAGTTTATTAAACAAAGTAATCTATGTTTTTAATATTTTGTTTGTATTAATATATATACATATGGAATTATTATGTATACTATAATATTAATAGCAAATAACTAAGTTATACATATATATATATATATAGTCACCTAGAGTGAAACTATAATTAAATTTCTTAAAATATAAATTTAATTTAAATTTAAAATTATATAAAAAATACATTATAATAATCATGAAAATGTAATATACCTATCAATGTTATATTTATTTGTATACTCGTTAATTAAATTATATTGAATTTAAAAATACTATGCTAAAACAATAATAATTATATATATTATAAACTTATATTCGAAAATATAACTTATTACCAAGGACATGTCCTTGTTATTACTATCTATGTAACGCTTATACTTATATTAATTAACAGATCTAATATTTAATTGCACATATTATACATAAGGAGAAAATTATTAAACCTTATATTTTTACAAAAAGGAGGATTTTTACCATGATAATCATAGATTATCTCAAATTCACATTTTGTATTTGAACATCTAAATAATTTCTTTTCGGTTTTAGTTATATCGTCATTTTTTATGTTGGTTGTAATTCCGCTCATAGTATTTTATTGAAAATATAGTCAAATTAATTAATATTCTAGTCTATTTTTATAATGTTATACACTTGTACGCTAAATTAAATATATTTTTTAAATATTGACAGAATTCTATTCTATTCATCAATTAGTGCGAATTCAAAATAATTTTCTATGGTGTTTGTATGTAATTAAATTTGAAGATTATAAATATTGCCAACACAATGTCTCAGTATAAAACATTTTCTCTTTTAGTTGCTAATATTACCCTATCTATTAGCATTGTTATAATTAACAAATGGATATACCGACATTATGCATTCCCAAATATGACACTAACGTGTATACATTTTATATTTACGACTATCGGGCTCTTAGCATGTGAAAAATATGGTGTATTTCAAAGAAAAAGTATACCTATACTTAAAATGTTACCACTTGCATTTAGTTTTTGTGGTTTTGTAGTACTCACTAATCTATCTTTGCAAAACAATACTATTGGTACTTACCAATTAGTAAAAACATTAACTACCCCGTGTGTTATAATTATACAAACATATTTCTATGACCGATCGTTTTCTACAAAAGTTAAATTGACACTTGTTAGAATTAATTAAGTCTTAAATACATTATTAAGTTAATAGTCTATACATTATATTATTTTAAATTTTGACAATATTATATAGTATATATAATATATATTAATATATATATATTATCTTAATTAAGTTAATATTATAATAATTTCAAATATTTAAATAATAAATCAATATAATTATTATTATTATAAATATAAATAACTCATAGTATTTGATATATATATATATATATTTATATTAATGTATCATATTGTATCATATTGGATATATAATAAGTTATCAAGGATCTATATATTATAATATATAAACTAATAACTATATTATAGAGCCTTATTAATACATCTATCATAGATTTTATGTAAAATAATTAGTTAAGACTGTATGATTAATATTGTAAAATAAAACTATAAGTATGAAATAATGACTATATTACTAAAAATATATATATATAAATCATTGATTTAAATTGTATAGTATATAGTTTATTCAATATACGTTATATATATATATATATATATATATATATATATATATATATATATAGAATATAATATCACTAATTAGTATATAATATTTAAACATATATAATTTTGTGTATAGATTCCATTGATTTGCGGAGTATTCGTGAACTCTTACTACGATATTAAATTTAATATTCTCGGGACGGTTTTCGGAATAAGTGGAGTTTTAGTTACGTCTCTATACCAAGTCGTTAGTATATGCTACTTACATTTATAGAATACTATACACGCTATACAATAATATATTATATTTCATATTGATTTCAGTTCATTCGAAATATTTAATATATCTTTACACTATGTATATGCTTATGTTTACGCGAATATGTAAATGCAAAATTAATACTGTCAATATTCTTAATTTAACAGATATTATAATCATTTACATAATTAGCAATCTTTAATTATTACCATATCTAAAGAATCTATGCACGATAATATCACACAAATGGTAACGTAAGCTCAATATTAAGTAATAATATTAAAACATTACTATTTATATATTATTCTTATTTATAATGAAACGTATCAGGATCTCAATAAGCAGTATTACTTTTATAATTACCCTGGTATTGCCTAAAATCTGATAATGATAATATTTTTTTAAATATTTTTAACGGGTGACACAATCAGAACATATTGTACATTAATTGAAGCCCTTTTGGAGACAAATCATATTACTATTATAAACTAGAAAACTATCAGAAAACAAACAACGATTCTTCGAATAAATACTATTACTATTAACCACGTGGATATCGCCCCCTAGTGGGTATCCGAGAAGCAGAAGGAGTTCCAGTTGTCGTCGATGCAGCTGCTGTTCTACCAGGCCCCGTTAAGCGCCACCATCCTGATGGGGGTGATACCCTTCGTGGAACCGGTGTTCGGCGATCACGGCGTCTTCAGTGATTGGTCGCTGGATTGCATGGTTAGACGGATACGCGCGACCGGGATCCGGATTGTTGATGCGTCGATGTTTTATGATTAAACTATCAAATAAACACGAGTAAAGTTTTAATATTTGCCGAAGTTAACGTATATTTGGAAATAAGAATATATTACGTAATAAAGATTTAAAGTAAACGTGGTACTGTTATTATTATTATTATTCATAGCTTAAAAGTTGTCAAGGTCATTATAGAAGTAGTAATGCTTATAATAACAGTTTTATAATTGAATTAATCGAGTATTAAAACTATGTTATCCTTGTATCGTAATGCCCTGATACCAACTATTACTGGTTAGACATACTTATCTCTGACATACTTGTCTCTGACATATTTGTCTCAGACATACTTGTCTTTGACATACCTGACTCTGACATACTTATCCTTGACATACTTTTCTCTGAAATACTTTTCTCTGAAATACTTGTCTTTGACATACTTGACCCTGACATACTTGTACCTGACATACTTGTCTTTGACATATTTGACTCTGACATACTTGACTCAGACATACTTGTCTCTGACATACTTATACTTGACATACCTGACTCTGAAATACTCTTCTCTGACATACTTATCCTTGAAATACTTTTCTCTGAAATACTTGTCTCTGACATACTTATTCTTGACACACCTGACTCTAACATACTTGACTCTGAAATAATGATCTCCAACATACTCGTCTCTAACATACTTGTATACGACATACTTGTCTCTGATATAATTATATCTGACTTACTTATCCTTGACATACTTGTCTCCGACATACTTGTCTCCGACATACTTGTCTCCAACATAATTGTCTCTGACATACTTGTCTCTGACATACTTTTCTCTGAAATACTTCTCTCTGACATACTTGTCTCTGACATACTTGACTCAGACATACTTGACTCTGAAATACTTCTCTCTGAAATACTTCTCTCTGACATACTTGTCTCAATGACTTATCTCAGTGATAGCATTAGGATATATTCCAATACCTTACCATAGGCAATTGTATCTATCTCGATGCTATACTTAAACTAGTATGAATCATTGAATAATAATCTTTTAATCACTAATATTGAAATTTAAATAACTAACTTCTTAATTATTAATTTTTTAATTGACCTAATTAATGACCTTTAAAGCAAAGCTATTAACATCATTATTTATAATTAAGCTGGTAAGAAATATTATGAACTTGGCAATGATATGTACAATATACATACTAGCCAATATTCAATGTACCTATTTATGATTTATTTTTTTATTGAGATCCCTATTATAAGATAGGTTATTACATTTTAAATAATATCTTACCCTGATATACTATGTTGTTATAAATATATTTATTAAATTAATAATATTACAAGCATATACCTTGGATACCATAGTTAAAAGCTAAATATTTATATATCGGTTACTAATAATATCTATCAATCCCTTCCTCCTCCTCCTCCTCCTCCTCCTCCTCCTCCTCCTCCTCCTCCTCCTCCTCCTCCTCCTCCTCCTCCTCCTCCTCCTCCTCCTCCTCCTCCTCCTCCTCCTCCTCCTCCTCCTCCTCCTCCTCCTCCTCCTTCTCCTCCTCCTCCTCCTTCTCCTCCTCCTCCTCCTCCTCCTCCTCCTCTTCCTCCTCCTCCTCCTCCTCATTCACCCCCTCCTCCTCCTCCACCCTCTACCATCCTCCCCATCCACCATTTACCCTCCTCCTCCTCCTCCCCACCACCTTTACCCTCCTCCCCCTCATCACCCCCTATTACATAACAGGTGATGGTGTCAGCGTCCGGTAGCATAGCATTCCTCGTCAACCTGTCTATATTCTGGATCATCGGCAACACCTCACCCCTGACGTTAGTCTGCCGTACAGCTGTACGCTACTTGTGTGTATGCTAGTATGTATGCTAGTGTATTTTACTTGCGTATAATAGTATGATTGCTAACGTAAGCTACTTGTATCTACTAATGGATACTACACTATAATAGTGTGCAATAAGTGTTTACTAATGTGTGTTTCATTTGTACACTAGTTCATACTAATGTATACATTAGTGTACACTGGTGTGTATAGTGTGTGTTGTTGTTGTTGTTGGCGGCAGGGTGGCGTCACATGGACCAGAGTCCATGCGCGAACGCCAGAACAGACCTTGGGTTTGATACCAAGACTGAAAGATGGGGTGCCGTCCCCCCAAACACTCGAATACGTTTTATGGCCGTCGCCGGACACTCTTGAATCCAGTGCTCTAGAGTTTCATGGTCCGCTTCGCAATAAGGGCAGGTTGGCGAGGAGTTAGCATCCACTACGCTTCTGTACGCTGCAAGTTTGCGGCAGTGACCGCTGCGTAGCTGCGCAATGAGAACCGCATCGGGACGGGAGAGAGGGTCAGTGTTGCGGGGTCCGTCGAAGACAGCTTTAGTCCTTAGGTGGCTGGTGGGCGGGTCGACGATTTCGCGCTTGATGAGCGCCTTGGCCGATTGGTAGGAGATCCCACCGAGATTAGGCAAGGGCTCATCTGTTGAGATCGCCGACTCCCCAGCTGCTTTGTCGGCCCATTCATTTCCCACTAGCCCACAGTGACCTGGTACCCATTGCAGAATGACCGGGGACCGGAGCCTTGCAAGACATGCTCTTAGTTGGGCGAGGCCCTTGTCATCTGTCTTCTCTGAACTTTTCAACGCATTTAATGCAGCCTGGCTGTCCGTGCATATCATTGACATTGACCTACCCACAGGTTCTCTCGCATCCAGGTATTCCGTGGCCAAAAGAAGGGCAGCGACCTCGGTCTCGTATGAGGATGTCCAGCGATTACCCTTCTTTGACACAGAATCGATGAGCGTGGGGTTCGTCGGAGGACCCTCCGTGACGATCGCCGCACTGCCTCCGAAAGCGATGCCGCCGACTGCAGAACCATCTGTGTAGATAGTCAGTTCGCGGGTTCCTGCGTCGTTTATGGACTGAATCGCGTCCTCCAGAAGTTCCGCAACGCTGTTCATCTTTGAGGAGCCGCCCACCAATGAGGTCCTGACAGACCATAACGGAGAAGAGTCCCATTTCCACGGTGGTAGGTGCCATTTCTGAAATAGCTCGCGGGGAATCTCGTCCAGACCCAGTTCTTCGCACTCGGCCTTGCCCATGCAACTGAAGCTGTTCCTGTTCTTCCATCTGTGTATTACAGGTGAAGCAAACAAGGAACGCCTCGGGTTGTCTGGGGGGAGTCTTGACGACTTCTCCCACGCGATCAGGCAGTTCCTGCGCACCGTTGTGGCAAAAGATGTTAGCTCGGCCTCATTTCTTAGGCATTCTAGCGGGGTGTCAGCTAATTGGCCCGTGAGACATCTGATCGCGCGGTTCTGGATTCGCTCTAAGATCTGCAGGTTGGATTTGGCTAACCAGGGCTGCCACGCTGCGCCACAGAAGTGGAGGACGCTATGAATGGTAGCCATGTATATAGTTCTGAGACTATGTCGGCTCCAGCCCCATTCCTTCGATGCTAGCGACGCCATGATCCGAATACGGCCCATCACTCTCGCCTTAACAGCTTCCGCTTGAGGGCGAAAGGAGAGCGTCCGGTCATACATGACTCCCAGGAAGGTGGGGGTTCTGTTAAATGCGAAGGCTTGGCCGTTGAGCTGGATCGAAGGGGACCAATTCGCTTCTGCGAGGTCTGTGGAGAAGAAGGCCACTTCGCATTTGGACGGGTTTAGCATCAACCTGTGCTCCTCGCTCCATGCACCGAAGTTGATTACCGCTCTCTGGACGGCCTCCTGAGCTATCACTCTGTCCTTGTGTTGTGACCATACCGCAATGTCGTCCGCGTACATGCTAATGAAACGTTCCTTCTGGTGCCTCGTCTCGAATCCCGTTGATATAGAAGAGAAAGAGGAGAGGAGAGAGAACCGATCCCTGAGGGACTCCTTGTTGGAGCTTCATACTGCTCCCGTTTACTCCATCTAGCCTCACTCTCGCTCTTCTGTCCGTCAGGAAGCCACGGATCCATCTGACCATCATCCGCGGCACGCCTTTCGCGAGAAGGATCTCATACAGGCGGTCGCGCCAAACGGTGTCGAATGCCTTACTAAAATCCAGCAGCGCAAGAACCGTCCGTGAAGCGGGTCGGGTCTGGAACCCGTTGCTGATTGACTGCGACATTCGTAGGACTTGATCTTCACATGATCGCATAGATCGGAATCCGGCTTGGTCAGGGCTCCACCACCCGCTTGACTATGCTAGAATAGCTATACGATTCGCCACCATCCTCTCCATTGTCTTGGCGATACACGACGTGAGTGAGACGGGGCGGAAAGAGTCTATCTGGCTCGCCGGCTTTCCTTTCTTCAGAAGGGGGACAATGAGGGCCTCTCTCCAGTGTGAAGGGCTAACGCCGAGGCTCCAAGAGTCATTGTAGATGGACAACAGGAAGTCAAGCGCCTCAGGACCGAGAGCACGGATGAATCGTGGAGCGATTCTGTCTCCACCGGGGGCTCCTTTGGGCTTCATGCTTCCGATAGCAGACTTGAGCTCTGTTAGTGTAAACTTCTTGCAGCTCTCTTCAGCGACGGATGGGGCGTTCAGGAGGCGGCGCACGGTGTTCTTTCGGCGTTCCGGCTTGGGAATGGACAATCGGCTGAACCTTTCGGCATGCACTGATCCATTCCCTTCTGTTTACCACGATGTCTCTTCTGAGGTGGTTGCGCGTCCTTATTGCATCTCTTATTTCCCTGCTCATCCACTCCTTGTCGTTCGTCGTGGCCTTCACCTTACCGATGTTTACCTTTGCTGCACTTAGCATGACCTCGTTCAGATACCTCATCCTAGCATCTAATGAGGCTGTGGCTATGTGGAGTGGGGTGGACATAACAGAAACTTCGACATCCCTAGAAAAACCTTCGAAATCGGCTTTGGCCCAGTTCCATCGAAGTTCTGTGATCGGAGGGGGTTTCAACGTTGATAGGGGACAGTCCACAGTTATAATAATTGGGAGGTGGTCGGAGCCCATGCACTCTATGGTGCACCATTCTACCTTATCCAGCCAAAAATTGTTGATCAAGGTAACATCTGGAGCGCTGCGACCGCCTGTGCCGGCGTTAACTCTCGTTGCAGAACCATCGTTTACGATACCGAAGTCGTTATCCGCCATCCAGACCTCTAGCTTCGCGCCCATTTCGTCTTCGGGTTGCCACTGATCCCAAGAACTAGCGTGCACATTGAGGTCACCCCCTATGATGATGTTCTGGGCCGTTGGGAGTTCCGAGGTGCTGAAGTCCTGTACCTGATGCGCTCTCCTAGAAGGAGGCCTGTAGACGTTGACGCAAGTCATGCGGTGAAGTGTGGCTGGATTGAGGTCGATGATGAGCGCTTCGAGTTTGGAGTCGGGTAGGCCATGAGAATGATTTACTGTGATGAAAGGGATGTCCTCCTTGATAAAGGTGACTAGACCCCCTCCCATGCCCACATCTCTGTCCTTGCGAACGGTGGAATACCCAGCGATCCTCGGATCCTTGTCCAAAGACCGTAGTTTCGACTCCTGGATCATGATGATATCAATCTCCATTCGCCGAACCTTCTCCTCTAGCTCAACCATCTTTGTCTTAATTCCATTTGCATTCCACTGCAAAATGCTTAGGCAAGACCGCAACTTTACATCCGCTATTCGTACCGCGCCTGTTGTATTAGATGGGTCTCTGGTGATACCGGGACTGTGGCGCTTCACCGAGCAGTTCTCGCATCTCCAGGAACCAGCCAAGATGTACATTTCCTGTTCCGTTCTTGAGAGACTCGAGCAGTTCTTGTGGCATTCGCGCAGGCATCCTGCGCAGATGAGCGGACGTAACGAAGGCCGGGTCGAGCGGTCACATACCAGGCAGGAGCGTTTCGGGACGCCTTGTAGATTAGCGGTTGGCGACGCACTGACGATTTGACCAACGAGGATAACAGCATTCTGGGCAGTACGGCTATTGGGACGGCTGATCGGCTGAGCACCTCCGCAATCAATGCATAACCACGTATCAGTCTGTAGAGCGGCACGTTTGATACCACTGCAGCATTCTTGCTTGTGGGAGGCGGTGTCGCAGTTGGGGTTGGAACAGGTGAGGAAGGCCTGTGAGGGTCGTAGCGTTTTATTACAAGGTGGCAGGCGGGGCCTGGGTTCGTCTCGATGTCCCCAGCGCGGATCAGTAAAAGCCGGAGCAAGTAGGCTGAGATCACTTGTCCGGGCAGCAAAAACGTGTCCGTGTGTAGGGGGGGGCGGCAGTCCATCCGAGCCTTGGGCCCGAGACTGGTCTTGCCGAGGGGAATTCTCTTTGCAGTACGCCTCGTGAAGGCAGAGATATCGTACCACTAAATAGTATAGAGTACGCTACAGGCTCCTCAATGTGTACCCATGTATCTAGTGTATATAATACATGTACACTATTGTAGGTGTACCTAGTGTGTACCAATTTATACCACTTGTGTGTTCTATCAGTAAGATAACTAACTGGTACAGTATATATTCTGTATGCGTTGGCACCACCAGGGCAATCTACAGTATTATAGTGAGATAGAATTATCAGATTGAGTTTATACTAACACGTTCATTGAACATTGTTCACCATACCGTATTATTATTATTAATGCGAATTTTCGAATATATATGTTTTTCTTTTAAAAAATTAAATTATGCTTGTTTTTTGATAAATAATAATTATTTTGACTAATTGAGATTAATATTATTTGAACAAAATTGTGTTTGCGAATAATAAATTTTAACAAACAAATATAATAATATTTAATAATAAATAATTGGTTTAAACTTTTTCTTATCCAATATTAACTAATTATAAAGTATAATATTACCTTTGGTTAGATTTTTAACAATTCCGATGATATAAATATAAGTTATAAGAATTCTACACTATGTACAAATACACATAATAATGTTCTAGATTGTATCTAATCTAATATATCTGTACCAGTAAAACATGTATTAATTAATCTTGTAAAAGAGTTACAAATACTTAATCTAATTAATATATTAAAAGTAGGTTATTTTATTTACATTAAAAATAGAATGTTCTTTGTATGTACATTTATAAAAACAAAAAATGTAAAAATAGCTTAATTTATATGGACTACTATTAATTAGAATTTCAATTCACTATATAAAATTGTATATACTATTTATGTATCATTGATATATGTAAACAGTAAATTGTAAGAATATCAATAGATTAAGGTTCTATTTCATCAAGAGCAGGCAATATATTCAATATATAAAATAATGTAATTATTCGAACCCTTTAATGTGTATATAGCTGTTTGTGAAGTTATTTCTCCTAAAGCGCTAATGAAATAACTAATTTACTAGATTACAAAAAAGATATATTTGTAACTTAAGAAAATAATATTAACAATGCGAATAATATTAATTATGATATTACAAATATTACATATATTATACACCTGATATTATACATATATAAAAATTTAATTCAAAATAGTATCAAATATAACTGCATGCATCTTTCGTTACACCTTCAACTCAACAATGTCACTTCATTTTCAAGCTCTCCACTTACATTGAATTCTGTGAACATGTTCAAATGTTAATCTCATCTTCTTCCTAATAAGGCATATCCCGTCTTATAGGTGGTATATATTATTATTGTACGAGCAAACAGAAACTATAGTTAATTATTGTCTTAATTGTAGGTTTTATTTTGTTTGATTTAATTATCTTTATATGCGACCCTCCGACATTCTCTCTCTATGTAGTCTATGCACTTATAATACTAATCGACTGCTGCCCTACACTGCTAGATACAACATGGTCGGACATCTGAAGTTTGGTCTGGTGCTGATAGGGGGCGTGCTTATCTTCGGGGATTACATGAACTCTCATCAGCTGATCGGTACCGGCATGGCTATTATGAGTTAGTAGTGAAATATAGGTGGCGCCAGTAGTAGTGGAGGTTGTCATATTAGTAGTAGTAGTAGTAGTAGTAGTAGTATTATAGATGACACTAGTAGTAGTGGAGGTGGTAATAGTAGAAATAGTAGTAGTAGTGCTGGTAGTAGTAATATAGGTGGTAGTAGTAGATGTATGAGTCATAATATATATTATAAGCATATGCTATTATAACTAATCCTGTAAACATTATGAAATTACCTAGAATTAAATATCCACTTAGTATTATATATACCAACAACATCTTTACAATAACAACTAAATTGTTGCTATGCAGCTTATTGCATAACATGTTGTCATCTGCGATTCTATATTGTTTATGAAGCATTAATAACATTTATTTAATTATTTTAATTTGTGTATATATTAATTTTTAATATATTTATAAAATAATTACTGAAATTAAAATAAAAGTAATTTGATGAATCGGTATAGATTCAATGTAATATATAAATATTATCTATTTAGAAAAATTAAATTTGATAGATTATTAGAGAAATAATGACTATTAATTTACGATCTTACAATTAGTTGTATTTAGTTGACTTTGTAGCTAGCATATAAATACGCGTGTCTATGATCTGTACGTCCTCTACAGGTGTGGTGATCTACAGTATATTCAAGCTGCAGGAGGCGAACCAGGTCAAGCAACAGCAACAGATGTACACCACGAGTAAGATCTGAACGTTCATTCTCTGCGGCACTACTACTGTCGATTTCTATACACCCACACACACAATAAGGACAACGGTATTACTCACAGATCTAGCCAACCTTTAACCTCTACACCGAGGAGACTTATGACCTTTAAACATCACTGTTATATCATACATATATATACATATACTGGGTATTCTGTTTAGATAAGAATATATGTAACCATGTAACATTCTATTTTATTGTTTCGCCCACATTTCATGTAGTTTATTATTTATTTGCAATGATTACGTACTGCTTAGGATGTATTACTATAATTGTCACCTAAGTTTCGATGATATTAGCTATCAGGGTTATTTTAACAGCATTTAGGTAGACTAATCGTTTGACAAGTATTATTAACTATATACCTTTACAATTTTATATTGAACTACACATTTAATATATATTATATATTATATAGATATATAATTATATAAACACTTATTATAATGAAGAATACATTCCATCATCGTTGTATTTGTAATGATATACATATTTTATATGTATATATATATAAATATAAATGCCATTCGAATACAAATAAAAAGTGATAAATTTAAATATTTTCATTATTATTATCTAACATATATATAAGATATTACATAAGATATTTGTGTTTAAATATGTTTACTATGTAAATAACATTACAGAGTTACATTTTTATAATCAAAATAAATTATTATATTTAATTAATTATTAATTATTATTCCAATAAAGTATATATAAAATATAATGTATACGTCATAATTGTTTTATTATTTTATATATATATATATATATATATATATATAATTTAATCAATTATTGTTATCAACATATGTTTATAATATATATTATTAAACGTAAGAGATAATATCATTAACAATTAACATATTAGTTCTAATAATGTATTAATGACGTGTACAATAACAGTAGACTAATAATATTCATGTTGGTTTCATTCGAATCTGACTCTTCTTTCTTCTTTGGGACCACGACTTCTGGGAGTACTGGGTCCCGTGATCGGTGTCTGCGTATACTCCGGATCGCGCGGATAACCTAGACCTTCCAGAACTACTTCTCTACCTCTGATTGGACGACTAGCTCGACCGCTATAATTACCTTCTCTAGCGCTATCGTAATATCCCTCCGCATACTCATGCCTTCCACTGATTGGTCCGTTCTCTCGATAACTTGCCGGAGGAGGCAGAGAACCTAGACCTTCCGGAACATCTTCTCGACCCGTGATTAGACGACTAACTCGATCGCTATAATTACCTTCTCTAGAGCTATCGTAATATCCCTCTGCGTACTCTTGCCTTCCACTGATTGGTCCGTTCTCTCGATAACTTGCCGGAAGAGGCAGAGAACCTACACCTTCCGGAACTACTTCTCCACCGCTGATCGGATAACTACTTCTACTACTATCCTGACATCCCTCCATAGACTCCCGGCTCGGCCCGCTCTCTCGATAACTCTCGGCAGGAGGTGGAGTATCCTCTAGGGGGCGGCACCCGTGCGGAGAGCGACGCCCCCTCTCGGCTAGACACGCCCCTTCCTCGGTGAACATCGCCGTCTGCAACGGAAGCACGTCGCTGCCTGGAGCGTGCAACATCAACAGCCAATGGTTCTCGTCGGTCTCGAGTCTATGCCCGTTCAGCTTCGTGTGGGCTGACACCTCGCGCTCTATGCCGAAGTAGGTCTGGATACGCAGTCTGGTAACGTGGGAGGGGGTATGTTATTGTTATTGTTATTGTTATATATACCTTTATATGTTGTTATTTATATATATATATATATATATATGTTATTATTAATTTTATACATATGGTATTGTTATTTTTATTTTTAGGGGCTATTTAAAACCATCCAAGAACCTAAATAAATTATTTACTTATAACATATTATCCCTTATATTTCTTGAAGCTGCCCTCCTGGTAATACAACCATATTTTAAGAAGAGCTATTCATTTTTATATACAATTATATAAGTTAATTTCTAAATATTTTAGCGAGATATATTATATTGGTTTGAATCCGCATACTACTTGCTGTTTTAGCCTACTGAGCTACCCTTACAATTAATACAATAGAGAATGTTATGTAATAATATATGTACACTACTTAGTTCATAAGTTCAATAGGCATATTATTTTGAAGCCCTTTAGAAGAAAATATTATATAATTATAAGATATTTTTATAATTCAACAGAAAAAAAATTATTACAATTTTTCTAATAAATATTATTATTATTATTATTATTAATTTATTATTCATGTATTGAAATTAAATATATTTTACCCTGTAATTCTATTAAGGATACTTGTAGGACAATTATAATACAGTATAAATTACTACATTGTTAGTAAGTTCATTACAATGATTCACATAATAAAATTTACTTCACATCTTCCTAAGCTAAAGTTACCTGAAGTTTTTAATATTTGAAAAAAATGCAAAATGATATGTTTATATAGTTATATAATTTTATCTAACTCAATATCTCTTTTATTATACTATGATCTATCTATGTTAATAACAAATATGTTAATATTTTTATTATGACTATATCAAATATACCATTTATATTACGAGTAAGCGCATTACATTATCATGATGTAACTGTGGAACCGTGAACGTATCGTTCGGCTATTATCAGCATCACCCATTACGATAACTTTCTCATCGCAACATAGCATCGCGGCACGCCGAAGGTCTACTAACTTTGGTTCGACGCTGAGATTCTGGCCGCTTTTGATGTGCCGGATAACGACCTTCTCATTGGCTGGCACCGGTGTTCTCTCCAGCTCCATCCTCATCTTCGGCGAGTACGGCACGATCTGCCACACGTTCAGATGGTTGAACTCCGTGCTGAACGATATCTACGAAGGGTGACCGAGTGTTAATACTGCAACTATGGGGTGAAGGCAACTAAACATATCGGGCTGTTATTTATTGATTTTGAAATATTAACTCGTCGAATGAATGAATTTATTTACCGAATATTGGCTATAATAATCGGAGGGATACCCAGAAGCTATGTTTAGCTTATACTAAGGATACCCTTAAGAATAAAGGTTTTAAAATTACCCTTGAAGGTACCCCTTAACCTCGTTAACGTGATAGACAAGTATTGAATAGGTGATTTATACATTAACGCAGGCATAAGGTATGTGTCGACCTGCCAGATATAGTTATAGCCGTTCACACATATTTATAACAATGGGTTAACAGTTATCAGAGGGTTAACACGCTATGAGAACACGTGAGCAATCTATTCCTGCAATCGGCTGAAAGAATTGCACAACTGTAAAAGTATGTATTTTTTCTGCATCCATTGCTCGCTTGTATACTCGTGCGTGTGTTTTCCTCATCAACTGCATAAATATTCTAATTAGAATATTTAGCAAAGGATGTAGAAAAAATAAACCAGTTTACAGTTGGGCAATTCTTTCAGCCGATAGCAGTAATAGATTTCTCATGCGAACAGCCTTTATACATAATTTAATAATATACGTAGTTATAAATAAGTTATACTTAGTAAAATATGTGTTACTTATTTATTTTATTTATCATCTTATAATAATATGATACAATAATAAGTTATTATTATTAATAACAGAAGTTATTAATGTATGCCTTAATAATAGTTATCCAAATTTACTATATCACATTCATTGGAGATTATTTTCTATGTAAATAAACTAATTCTAATAAAATTGAATATATATTTATTTATTGTATGATATTTTAATTATTTGTTGTAGTTTATTTATTAAAAATGTATTAATTATAATATCGTATATATATATCATTATGTTATCTCAAATGTTATAAATTTATATACTGATAACATATTGACATACTAGATCTAATGCTATATATATGGGGGGTAAAGCTATAGGCCCTGATGGAATATCTATAGAACATATTTCTCACGCAAATAGTTTTGTAATTGAATTAATAATGCTACTAATTAATAATATGTTGCGGCATTCGTATTTCCCGAAGAAGCTAATGTTATCTTATATTTTACCTATAGTTAAAAATAAAAATAAAAGGTCAAATGATTCCACTAATTATCGGCCTATATGTATATCTAATATTATCTGTAAGATAATTGAAAAGGTTATACATAATAGAATATCTTCATTATTAATTACTATGGATAATCAATTTGGCTTTAAAAAAAATCTTGGTACTGAAATGTGTGTGTTTGCCCTTAAGCAATATTTAACAGATTATAATAATAATAACACTAATATGTTCGTAGCATTTTTAGATGCTTCTAAAGCTTTTGATAAAATTAATCATAACATTTTATTTCAAAGATTAAAAGATAATAATATTCCTTTATACATAATTAATTTTTTAAATTACTGGTATAGAAACCAACGAATATATATTAAATGGTGTAATAATTCATCGGATAGCTTTCCTGTTACAAGGGATGTTCGTCAAGGTGGCATTCTCTCACCATTGTTATTTAATTTATATACTAATCCTATGATTAAGAAATTAAATGAAATACATTCAGGTTATTGCTTAAATGGAAATATCATAAATAATCTATGTTATGCAGATGATATAGCATTATTTTCACCATCACTAAGGGGTTTGCAGTTGTTGATAAGTTGTTGTGAAGAGTTTGCTGACCATAACCACATAACGTTTAATATTGATAAATCGGTTATTTTACCAATTTATTTTGATAAATCATATCATAAACCTGTGAAATTATATATAGATAATAAACTTCTAAAAGTTGTCACATCATATAGGTATCTTGGACATTGGATTTCAGAGGACTTATCTGATGATATTGATATATATAGTAATATTAAAAAGTTATATAAACAAAGCTATGCAATATCATATAACTTTAATCATTGCTCTAAGGATACAAAAATTATTCTATTTAAAACATTTGTTTCTAATATATACCTTAGTAGCATATGGATACCAAATAGATATTGCATGGCTAAACTTAATATAGCTTATAATAATGCTTATCGTATTGTTATGAACTACAGACGTATAAATAGTGCCTCTTTAATGTTTTTTAACGATTATGTTAATAATTTAACTGTTAAATTACGCAAGTCATATTATTCGCTATATAAACGAATACAATTATCGTGTAATTCACTAATTGTTCAATTATATGAATATAATATTGTGTTCCCATCGCCACTGTTTACCATGTGGTATAACTCATTGTTTGTATAGTATTTTAAATTTCGTTTCTTAGATTAATTGTTTTTTTTTTAGTTTATTCTTTTTAATTTTCGTTTATATTCTATGGACCTCTGTATTTCATGTCTGATTTAAATAAATAAAATAAATATATATTTATTTATTAAATTGATATTCAATTTAATATGATATTTAAAGTTAATATTCATTTATCTGCTATTAAAATATTTCATTTTTATGAATTGTTCAAATAAATATTCCTATTAATATTATGTATACATTTAAAAATACAACATATATATTTATACATATATATTGTAATAGAGTATTGTGATAATTTCAATTCTATTAAACCAAGCTACTTGATTCTAAAGATTTTATGTGTCATTCCTATTCATTTTCTTAATAATATTTATATTCATGTATATAACATATAAATATATGTATATTTTGTAGTGTAGGTTTTACATTATAAATTGTATATTGTACAATAGGTATGTATGTATATTATATCCATTGAGATCATCTACTTTGTATATATATATATATATATATATATATAGTTTATCAGTATAAATTATATTATGTATCAATAAAATATAAATTATAAAGTAAACAATTATTTATCTATATATAGATTATATATAAGATTATAATCTATAATCTACATATAATATAATGTTTATGTATAGATATGTATATATATATATATTCTATGTTAATAATGCATTACTAATACATAGATTACTGTATCTATAATGTAGTCAATGCAACTTAAATGCAGTGAAATTACATATGAGAGAGATTACTAATATTACATATAGGTACTTTAATACTTAATACTTAATATACTAATGCCTTTTAATTAACTACTCTGTCAGCAATAATATGATACAAATAATGGAAATAAATACATATATTTACTTAAAAGATTTTAATAAATACCTAGGTATTAAAGCAGTGACAGATGGAATGGTATTAACAAGGCTGCTATTAGACATATTTACTAAACATAAGTTAACCGAATTACACCAAAACCTATTATGACCTCTAGGTTATAGGAGGTCGAGGTTACACTGTTGAAGTTACTATACCAAATACCGCTCTTTGCATTACACCAATATAGGATCATTTCTATATGTTTCCTATTATATGTTTATTAAAATATTTATTAAAAGTGTGTACCACTAACCTAATAGTAACCTAATAGAGTACATCTAACCTACCTTGTTTAATAACTGATTATAAACTTATTAATATGTATATTCAAGAGGAAAAATCAAATTAATTGTAAATAAATATTCAGTAAATAATTAAATAGAGATATCTCTATTTACGTCTATTTATGATATATAATAAGTTAAAATTGGTTAATATATTAATATTTTATATTTACTTTTCTATGTTAAATAAAATAAATATTAAAATATATTAGAAATACTTCTAAAA
This sequence comes from Osedax fenrisi, assembly GCA_964019155.1. NCBI lineage: Eukaryota > Metazoa > Annelida > Polychaeta > Sabellida > Siboglinidae > Osedax > Osedax fenrisi. Next base: position 69,591,646 of record OZ025241.1, on the reverse strand, counting down.
AGTATATTTATTATAAAGTTCATAATATTAATTCTGGTAAACATTCCTATATATCAAGGATTTACTATATATGGAGTAGGTAATGGAGTATGGAGTACCTAATAAAGTATCCAATGTTTTATGACATCTAATTACTGATTACCAACATTTATATTTTTTTTATATGCCGAGCAAGCTCGACATGGTAAGGTAAGGTATATTATTTTTAATTGATCATAATTGTTATAAATAGAAAGATATTATATGCTCTGAATTAGAATTATAAAATTAATTAATAGTTTGTCACATATTTTTTATTAATATCTTATTTTATTAAAAATGATTCATTATACATTTTCTTTGTTGTCTTCACATTCAGTAGCATGTAGCCTTATGGGGTTAGTATAAGTTATAAGTATACTGTATAACCCCTTGTAAATTACAAATATATACATTTGTAAATGCAATAATTATATATTAATATAAATATAATGTTTTGAATAAATAAAATTCTTCATTTGTTATGAAATATATTTCAAAAAAAATTATAATTTCATTTATATGCTATTATAATAATTATGTTAACCCTTTACCTATGTATAGGCATGTGATTCGATATTAAAAGAAGATTAGTTTGATAGTTTGGTCATTAATAATGTTTAGGAATACATTATAAGAGGATCAAATGAACTTATTAATATATGCAAGTGCAAAAATAGTATTATACTAGGTATATTTAATAAATATTTTGTAAATCTTTTATCAATATTTATTTAATTAATTTAAAATAGTAAACAAATCTATGTATGCACTGTAGAGTAAAATAATAAAATATATCTATATTATTTATATACATTCTAATGGGAATGAAGTAGTTGTTTAGGTCAAAGTATAATACATAATATTGATAGTATTTTGTTTTAATTCCATGCAAGACATGAAGGAAAAGACTATTTACGAATAGTATTTGAAACTTGTTAGTTGTTTATAGGATTTTATGGTATATTTTCGTATTGTATTATGGACTTATAAATTGTAAATTGACAGATTAATAGAAATTTCAGTTGTAGTAACTACTACATGTACATATTATAATACCTATCTATTTACTATAGTAAATTATAATCCATCATATACCAAGCAAATACACCGCTGAAAAGTACATATCATAGAATACAAGTCACATAATTCAACTTATTATTTTAGTTATTACAACTTATTTAGTTGATTAGGAAAATATTTAAAATTCACATAATTTGACTGATAATAATATATCCGTTATTAGATTACATAATATATATGTAAACTAACTATAGTTATATACTATAGATATTCATAATAAACCGGGTAGTTCTTAGAGATGTAGTCAGGACCCCTCATTGTGTGTCCTTCACATTTAAGTAGAAGTCCTCCTGCCGATGTACGCAGAGTGAATGTCTGCATGTATCGCAGAGTGTCTCCTTCCTTAAGGGAGGTTAGGAGGGTGGATATGAGGAGGAAGGGGTGATTCGTGTATATCAGCGTGTCTCTTTCCTTGATGGAGAATTATTGATAAAGTGTGATAATGAGGAGGATGAGGTTAGGAAGGTAAGATGTTAACTACGTTTGTTATGTAATGGTAGCATATACAAAAACTCTAATTCATTTTGTATACAAACACTTTACCTATAGGATATATATTGGATTTAGTATTAATTATGATATACTTTACCTATATATATACAGTGTAAAACTAGTTTTACAGTGTTATTAAAGATTTACAGTGTTATTCCTTGACACTTACACTCGGTAACTAGAGCTCATCGATATATAACTAAACTAGTGAAATATAGGGGAAAGTAACTATGGGGAAAGTGACCGAATACTGACACTCTCGGTATCTCAGAAACAATAGATCCTACAAACAAAATGTTTATTGAATAAAATATTCCTAATTATATAAATAGTCTAAAAAGGTATTTTTTTATTTTTGAATTATTCAAAATAGTTCTGGTATATCCAATAAATTGAATTTTTTATTACGTTTTTAAATTTATGAAAACAAATTTCAACTTATAACTTTCTCAAGAATATACAAATGTATCGATATACAATATAACACTATTTTATTAAAAATAAAGCATTCTACAAATTATATATTTAATTTCTATATTTGTTATCAAATATTCATTAAGTTATAAACACATATCTAGAGGTCATATAAGTCCATAATATATTATGTAATATACGGACAGTGTGCGACGCCACACTGTGCGTCGGACACTGTAGATATCTTAATACGGACACCCTATAACCAATCAGCGCTAATAGGTTATAGTTAATAACCTATATAGTTTATCTAGTGGTATATATACGGACACCTTATATATAGGGTGTCCGTATTATAACACATGGTGTCCGTATTCGTACATGGGTACCGGATACGGACACCATGTTAAGACCATTTATTGTTAAAGTGTCCGTATTAGGTTACTTTCCCCTATACGTGTAAGGGAGAGCGGGGCAGGTTGAGCCATCTCAATTATTTATGCTTACTTTTAGTACACATATAATAATAATATATCATTTATATAGATATATATATATATATATATATATATATATATATATATATATATATATATATATATATATATATATAATTGAATATTTATGAATATATTAGTTATTGCTAGAATTACCATATTAATATGTTATAAAAGTATTATTGGGCCCATGCGTTTTTTTGACCGAGGCCCATAGTATGCTTAAGCCGGCCTTGCCTATAACCTTTCTACTAAGTATTACCAAAGGGCTTTGGTATTTCCGCAAGACTTAGGATAGACACGCCTATATATATATATAGGTATAAGTATACTTAGTTCAATACTCTACTATTACTCGATTAGGTGCCTATAATACCTAACTGTTTATTTCTTATATCGTTAAAACCAAGAACATGTTCTCTGTACAACTATGTTATAATGTCCGAGGACTGTGAACGTGTGTTTAATGTCCTACATGTGTCTACCCTATAGTGAATAGCAGTGTAAAGGGGTCAAGAGGTCAAGTCAAAGTGAAGGTTATGCGTAATAGCAATACCTCATTTACCTCATTATATTAGGTATTGGTTATAGGTGTTGAGATAGTCTATTAGCAATGTAATGTTATAACATAATATATTATAATATATTGAATAAACTATAGTTTGATAAATATATATTTATGACTTGCACAAGTCTGCATACAATATAAAACTAATATAATTATAATTATAGTTTATTAACTACATTTTTTAACTATAATTAAATATATGTATATATGTATAACATATAATATATATAATATAATATACCTATATATATATATATATATTTATTTTTATTTGGTGGATTCCTTTCATCCCATCCAGGAACTTAGATGAAGTTTTCACTTATAACCATATATTACTCTAATGTCCCTTCGAAGCCGCTCTCGTGTTAAGGCATCCATGGTTTTAACGAGAGCCGATCATTTATTTATACACAATTATATAAGATCACTTCTAAATAATATTTTAAGACCCATTTTATAAAATTAATTAATGGTCCGGACTAGGCTCGAACCCGTGTCCTACTGCTTGTGTTATAGGTAGGCCTATATATATTTCTTATCGATTAACAGTACAACAAGTAGTGTACCGTTATATGTGCATACACATCGCGATCTCCATGGTTACCTTACTTCCATCGATTGAAGTGATCACCAGGGCAGTTCTTCCGGTGGAGTCGATATCTTCTGAAGCCGTAGCGCCTAGGTCTTCTGCGTAGTGATGTAGGACAACGTTTAGTCTAATGACATACAGTTGTGTAGGACATATCGCTGTATCGCGACACGGTATACGCAGGTATACACGAGTAATGTGACCTGCGTTATAGTGTTCCTATATTATATATGTAGGTATATATATACTAGCTGTTTTGGCCCGTTGTATGTGCGGATAGTTGATAATTATGAGTTATTATTAGAAAATTGCATGATCTAGGAGTATTTTAGAAATCAGAAATATATTATTTATTTGATTTAAATTAATTATGTTATAAAAAACAAATATTGAGAAATTAATATAATATACATAATACATGGGAGTTAGCCCTATCTGAATTAGCCCTATCGTACTTAGCCCTACAGAGTTAGTCCTATCTGAATTAGACCTATCTGAGTTAGCTATATCTGAATTAGCCCTATCGGAGTTAGCTCTATCTGAATTAGCCCTATCTGAATTAGCCCTATCTGAATTAACCTTATCGGAGTTAGCCATATCTGAATTAGCCCTATCGGAGTTAGATATTTCTGAATTAGCCCTATCTGAATTATCCCTATCTGAGTTATCCCTATCTGAATTAGCCCTATCGGAGTTAGACCTATCTGAATTAGCCCTATTGAAGTTAGTCCTATCTGAATTAGCCCTATCGTAGTTAGCCCTACGGAGTTAGCCCTATCTGAATTAGCCCTATCTGAGTTAGATCTACCTGAATTAGCCCTATCTGAATTAGCCCTATCTGAATTAGCCCTATATGAGTTAGCCATATCTGAATTAGCCCTATCGGAGTTAACTCTATCTGAATTAGCCCTATCTGAATTAGCCCTATCCGAGTTAGCCCTATCTGAATTAGCCCTATCAGAGTTAGATCTACCTGAATTAGCCCTATCTGAATTAGCCCTATCTGAATTAGCCCTATCGTACTTAGCCCTACAGAGTTAGTCATATCTGAATTATACCTATCTGAGTTAGCCATATCTGAATTAGCCCTATCGGAGTTAGCTCTATCTGAATTAGCCCTAACTGAGTTAGCTCTATCTGAATTAGCCCTAACTGAGTTACCCCTATCTGAATTAACCCTATCGGAGTTAGTCCTATCTTAATTAGCCCTATCGTACTTAGCCCTACGGAGTTAATCCTATCTGAATTAGCCCTATCTGAGTTAGCCCTATAGGAACACCTCGTCTCTCAATAAAATAAGTTATATATATTCGTATAAGAATTGTATAATTATGAAATAAATTAAAATAAATTTAATAAATCGTACGAAATTACCTCGTACGAGATTACTGGTAACCATGAATCTCATTGTATGAAATTAATTTGATTAAAAAGCTCCACCTATTGATTATTAGAGGCGAATTAATTTAAAATCTTAATTTATAAATCCACTTTAATATATGATAACACGGTACAATGTAACATTTTGATAGTTCATATTAAAGAGGAATAAAAGATGAGTATAACTGGTGTCTTCCGATCTTGCATTTATTTTTTAATTTCGTAGAATCGTTGCTTCGCGACGATGCCGCATTGTTATATGTTTAGAGAAATATATATATATATATATATATATATATATATATATATATATAATATTATATTATATATATTATATTATATTATATTATATAATATATAATAATATATATTATTATATATATAAGCGTGCAGTGAACTGTACAGTGTACACGGTACTCTACCGTATACAGTATACTGTACATTGTACAGTGTACAACAATGGTTTTAGATTACTATTAGATAAATTCATAACTATAGTTATGCATTTATCTAATAGTAATCTAAAACCATTGATGTACATGTATTTTAATCCACATCCGGTATAGTCTCCGTGTGTTATCCACATCTTTAGATTATCATATATGAGTCCCGTATATATATATATATATATATATATATATATATATATATATATATATATATATATATATATGAGTCCCGTATACGAGTCCCATATATATTTATATATATATATATATATATATGTGTATTTACAAAGTGATGGTATTACCAAAGCCCTCAAAGCGGGCTTTGGTATTACCCTATATAGGGACCTATCTCTTTGCTATATATGTCGATATCTTCGCTAAACTCACCCATGATCACTTTGTTTTGTTGAATTTCTTTGATGCCTATATTAACACTGACAGGGTAGCCCCACCCATTAGAGTGTAGCCCCGCCCATTCGAATGTAGACCCTCCCACTATATCAAAGATGTTCACTAACCCGTGACCACTTTGTTCTGTTGCAACTCTTTGATGCCTATGTTGAGACTTAACACTGTGGCGGGGTAGCGTAGTACTCTGTCCCCTGTGTTGTCGGGTTCCGAACCCACGTTAACCTTGAGTGTGGGTGTAGGCGTGTAAGTGAGGGTATGCCTATGTGTGTGTGGGTGTAGGCGTGTAAGTGAGGGTATGCCTATGTGTGTGTGGGTGTAGGCGTGTAAGTGAGGGTATGCCTATGTGTGTGCGCGATAGGATGTACGCGCTTGCACTGGTATAACATAGGCTATTGGTATAATGGGGAACATGCACAGGGAAATGATGTGCGGGATTAAGAAAGTGATATATTTAAGAGAATGAAATATAAATGTAAGATGGGAGAACAATAGATATTATGGAATATATAGAGAGAATGCTATATAGAAGTGATTGACAATATTTAAGAATAGATATAGTGAGAGTATATATATATATATATATATATAAATATATATATATATATATATATAAATAGATATGTAGATTATATATTTATAAGAACATTCTTTGTAAACGATGAATAGGAAATCTATCGGGAGTACACAATTCGCCCGTATGAGGGTATACCCTAACTGTGTATACTAGTGTATACCCTAACTATAGAAACGTATACGTATACCCAACGGGTGACACCGGGTGCTGTGCAATGTACGTGTGTGTGTGTGAACAATGCACATTACGTAATAACTAGTATGATGGTGTCCCCGAAATGAAGGCCGCCGTGTCTGGTAATGGACAACCTGATCTCTGACGCCAGCTGAGATCTCCAGTTGTGTAACCTCTATTCAAGTGTATAGGCGAAGGTTTCGTATATAGTAATGAGTAATAATATATAATATAAAGTTTATAGATATATAGTATTACATAAATTAAAATAATGAGGTCATTTCAACGTAGCTATAATGTATGTTTAAAACTAAACATTATGTATATAAACTTTAAATTATAAAGGTGTTTATTTATAAGGAATATACACTGTGAATAATGCATACAGCATACATAATATTATATAATATATATATATATATATATATATATATATATATATATATACAGTAAATGTATGTACACTGGAATATACACTGTGAATAATGCATACAGCATACATAATATTATATAATATATATATATATATATATACAGTAAATGTATGTACGTTATATGTTTTACACACAAATTAAATAATATAATCACTGAATAATTCGTCTCATCATCATCTCGCTTAAAACCTGAGTGGTCAGCGTTCCAGAGTCACGTGACCCGAGGAATGACCTCATCTTGTCCTCCTGGAGGGCGCTGTCTTCGAACCAATTTCCCTGCCTCGTCGGGTAGCTGTAACTGTTGGACGCCATTGTTATCTCTCCTGTGGTTTAGTTATCTCTTATCGCCGAGTGAGTGACACTTGATCTCCCTCTGGTTGGTAACTCTGCTGGGGCGTATTAAGTATCAACTATGGTTGATATTAATATACCTAGGTGTGTACGTCGTAACTAGTCGGAATAAACTGTTAAACCGTAGAATATTCGAGAAACAAATACGATGTCTAATATTTACATAGGTTTTAAATTGTTCGTTGTTTCAATGAAATCGTAAATAAATCGATATTGTTATTAGTGTTGCTATGGAGATATGTATTAATCAACATTACTTAATTAGAAATAATTTATTTTATTTATTAAATACTATATAAGTATTTATTATCATTTGCATTAATAATACAATATAATAATATACTTATATATTATTTAGATTTCTAAAGCTACTCATAAAACGTGCAATGCAAAAGCATTATTTCAATTAAGTAGATTATAAGTCGTAGAGGCATATACGTATACAGTATACGGTATACTTAATATATATATATATATATATATATTATATTTTATAGATATTTAGTTTAATAAATGATTAGATTATAGTGATTATTAGTCTCGATTTAACGACCCCTAAATGATTATTTGTAATAACTTATTCAATATTTAATATATTTATTTAATATTTTGTAATTAGAGTAGTATTATGTTAATAAATAAGTTAGCTATTTTAAATGTTAGATATAATTAGGTGACTTATATTGACAAGAATAAACATTAGATAAATGTGCCTAATACAGACCCCCCTAAAATACTCGTGGTAGAAATAATTGTAGTATTATAATATCAAATTAAAATAGCAGATAGGAAATAGAATTAATGAAATACAAAATGCACGCAATATATTTATTATTGAATTTAAGTTTTAATATTCATATTAAATTTACATTTATACTGTGATCATGTATACTTATTCTATATCAATAACATATACACACAACATACGACATCGTTTGAAAGTAAAACATGTATCTATTTTGATTGGATATTATAAATCAAATGGGGTATGTATTAAGGTAGGTCAAACATATATGTTATAGGAAAAGCATATCGGCTTATATGCTATAAGCGACCGGTCGCTATAATTATGATATATTGTTGTATACTTATTGTAGTTAAATTATTTTTATAATGTTTATGTACATTTATTTAATTTACAATATTAGGAATATAATTACGTTTTCTTTTAAGAAATAAAGTATTTACAATGATTTAAAAAAAGGTATTATTCAAATATTTAAAAAGTAAAACCAGAATATTACATTTTATTAAATAACAATTGTAGGATTTAAAAAAATAAAATAATTAGTATACCTATTCATATTTACCATTAAATTACTAACATTTCGTGTATATATATATATATTGTGTTTGATATCTCTTATATCTACTGAGATATTGAGGGGGTCGGTAATTGGAGATTTCCCCAATATAGCCTATAATATTATAGATTTAAAAATTAGCTAATAGTTTAATAATTATATCACGATAGTGATAACATTATAGTGCATATATAGTGTATATATATATATATATATATATATATATATATATATATATATAGTGTTATATAGTGTACGCACTGCGTACTACGCAGGGTATATATTTGAACTATAGTTTAATAATCATTTCTAACTAAATTTAATTAAGATATGACATATTACATATATCCCACTAAGTGTATAGGTTGTAAATAGTATACTATCCAATGCATATACACATATGCATAGGTTTTACCTATATTCCGTCACATACCATTTAAACTACTCGAAACAGTTTAAACTTTAGAATTGAAAATTGTTGATCTAGTAATTATAATTGTTAAATTATTGACAACTAATAAAATGTTTATCTTAGTTACTAAGTTGGTACTTCTATTCAAATAAAATGTAAATTATAGATAGATGCGTTTACGTCGACTGGATATCTACATGGATATTGTTTCAATCTATATATATAACTATGAGTACAGGTACCTAAGAGTTGCAGATAATGAAAATTATGCTGATGATGATGATGATAATGATATTTATGATGATGATGATGATGATGATGATGATGATGATGATATACGGTTTACTATGCACTAACATAGGTACATTTAGGCTCCTTCGCTAGTGCGGTAATAATAATATTAATAATACGATAACAATTAGATAATAATAATACATTGTAGATAAAACGAGAATAACTTTACTATTTTAAATAATGTTCTCAAAAAACTTATTATGAATGTCTTACAATTAAAATAATATGTTGTTATAAGTGGACATTATTAACGAAACCCCTCCCCTTAATCAGTAATACAATTAATATGTTTAGGTTATTTAGTGGCGCCATCTATGTTACTATAAATACACTATAATTACTAAACTCACATCTACGAATAAAGTCGAGTCATTTGTCAGATTTACTATAACATCCTCGCAGTTATTTATAAAATATACAAATTTGTTGTACATTAATGTATGACTTTTTAAGTGGTCTGATTATTATTATTATTATTATTATTATTATTATTATTATTATTATTATTATTATTATTATTATTATTATTATTATTATTATTATTATTATTATTATTATTATTATTATTATTATTATTATTATTATTATTATTATTATTATTATTATTATTATTATTATTATTATTATTATTATTATTATTATTATTATTATTATTATTATTATTATTATTATTATTATTATTATTATTATTATTATTATTATTATTATTATTATTATTATTATTATTATTATTATTATTATTATTATTATTATTATTATTATTATTATTATTATTATTATTATTATTATTATTATTATTATTATTATTATTATTATTATTATTATTATTATTATTATTATTATTATTATTATTATTATTATTATTATTATTATTATTATTATTATTATTATTATTATTATTATTATTATTATTATTATTATTATTATTATTATTATTATTATTATTATTATTATTATTATTATTATTATTATTATTATTATTATTATTATTATTATTATTATTATTATTATTATTATTATTATTATTATTATTATTATTATTATTATTATTATTATTATTATTATTATTATTATTATTATTATTATTATTATTATTATTATTATATGATATTTAACACTACTTAAGTAGTAATACACCAATTGGTGTATTTAAAAATAAATTAAAAACCTATATATATAGGTACCTACATATATATATATATGTACCTATAGTACCTATAGGTACTAACGTACCTATATATAGGTACTTTAATAAATATATGTATACATACTTTCCCTATAGGGAAAGTAATGAAATTATATACAATTTATACATATGCATATGCTTGCAATTATTACATTTAGGGGAATTGTGTCTAATACGGACCGGTTTGTAATACGGGCCGGGTACATTTTCGACGATACATACCTTTAATTAAAAATTGAAATTGTAATGTTATTGACGTTTATAATATCTAAATCGTGATAAAATATTATTAATTTCTCATCATAAATAAAAAATAACATAAAAAGATAACATAAAAAATGGCTTGTATTAGACACAATTCCCCTATATATGTTATATAAAATATATTAATAATACAATTGGTAAATGCGTGAGTCAATCAGGGATCCTACTAATTATATAGTTTGGGTTAACAAAGGTATACCTTATAAGCGCATCGAAATGATTAATAGATAATAGTTTAAAATTGAAATTTACAATAAAAAATAAAATGTTATTTAATTTAAATATTGCTATATTCTTATCTAATATTAATATCAGATTATTATTTTCTTATCATTTTATTATATAGTCTCTCGTTTAAATTGTAAATTATAATATTAAATTAATTAATTTGAATCTATTAATTAAAAATGAAGACATGCGTTATAATTGCCCTTGTTGTTACTTTGGTATATATCGCTTCCGGTATCGAAGACACTGACTATGCATACTACGATAGCAATAATGGTTATACTAGTAACGTATCACGTGTACATATATATATATATGAACATTATCTTAATATGTTATGTATAATTATATATATATACATATATAAAGTTATCTAAATATATTGTACAATATATATATATATATATATATATATATATATATTAGTTGTTACATATTTGGTTTGTATTGTTCCAGGGTTCCAGGCGGCTGTTTATAACACGTATGAGTGCAATACTTCTCGAGGGGTCCATTTGTATCCTATATTGGTATCCGTGATTCAATAAATAAATAACATATATATATACATATATGTTATGATTCATTTCATTAACACTTCGTAACGCACTACATGTGAAAACTAGTCACGTGTTCTTAAGAAATAGTTCACACTTCCATATCAATACAATAACCTCGCTGACTTATCTTTCTACGTACGATATCCTGAATAGTCGTTGGTTCGCTTTACTTTTTCGACATAATCCGGTATGTTTCGAGGATACTATTAAGTTCTTCACGAACCCACAGTTAAACCGAGCCATTCTGAGTAGGTATTCTATAGTTGACATGTTATTTTGAAGTGAATATCATTTCCTATCATATGCGTGCGTGTTTTAAACACGCCATAGCCGCGATAGTTATTGTTGAAATTGTAATATGAATGTATCTATAGATATATATATATAAGGGATGAACATATCCTGTTGTTTATATCGTGGATTAGTATGAATTCTTCTAGAGTTCACTATAGTGTATTCAAATAATAATGACTACATAAGATGTTATTACGATAACCATTGATTTTCACAACCACTGCAGTGAATGACATATTAAAGTGGTTACATAACCCACTTCATTAATCGATATGTTGTTCTATTAATAGTATATAATTAAAGTTTATTCTGTCGTGTGTTTAGCTTGTCTCAACCCAACTTGTTATTCAACTATTATATTTTATTCTTGACATTTTTATTTATTTATTTGTCATTATTCAAACATACTTTATTTTTTTCATTTTCATTCTGATTTATTTTATTATTTTACGTGGAATTGTGTTTTTTATTATTGTTATTATTTTAATTTTAATATAGAATGTTTTTAAGAAATTATTGATGATTTATGTAGGTGTTTAATTAAAGATTCATATCCAGCATCATCAGCATATGATATATTTAGATGATAATATACTATGCCACGTAATATTTCACATCGAAAATATATAATAAATATATAATGAAATTATATATTATAATAATTAAATAATTTATTATAAATTATATTAAAGACATCATTTTATTTGAAAATTCTATGAGGACTTTATTCATAGATCTAGAGCTATTATCTCTCTAGCTCTATGACAGAATTACCAAGTATATTAGTAACAATGGATACTTAATAGGTACTTGAGCACCGAGTAAAGTACAATAAATATATCTATGATTATTGCCGATAATATTATCACTGATGATTGTGGTGCTGTAATGATAGTGATATTAATAGTGATTATTATTTACACACACACACATACACCCACACACACACACACACACACACACATATATATATATATATCGACTATAAATATATATATATATATATATATATATATCGAGTATAAATATGATTACCATGTAACATATGTAATGTACATAACGCAAATGTTACAACTTTCAAGATTACTCCTACATTACACCCTATTTCCAAAGTTACATTACACCCTATTTCCACAGTTATATTACACCCTATTTCAATAGCTACATCACACCCTATTTCCACAGCAACATTACACCCTATTTCCATAGCTACATTACACCCTATTTCCACAGCTACATTACACCCTATTTCCACAGCAACATTACACCCTATTTCCACAGCTACATTACACCCTATTGCCATAGCTACATTACACCCTATTTCCACAGATACAACTACAACGGATGTTGATGATCACGATGAAATCATAGCAGCACAAAAACATGTCGGAACTATTCTTGTTGTTCTACTAGTTATGGGCAGTGTTAGTTCGTAGTGTATTGTTCTCGTGTATCTATGATATGTAGTATATATGTACACTATAGTATATACACTATAGTATATATATATATATATATATATATATATATATATATATATATATTATAACAATTAGGTGCTTAAAATAAGTACATATATTATGATAATGATAATATATCTCCTACTTAGATCGCTTTTCAAATAACTAGGTTATATATTAACCTATATTATGTATAATTATATCTGAATTAAAAAAAGATGTCACCAAGATTCGATATAACGATGCACATTGTATATCACAAATATAGAGATAAGTGTGTAGAGATAAGAGAGTATAACAATACTACGAACTAGATGCATGAACGTGATATCAATAGATAAGGAAGATAAGGAAGATAAGGAAGATAAGGAATATAAGGAATATAAGGAAGATACGGAATATAAGGAAGATAAGGAAGATAAGGAAGATGAATGAATGAATGAATGAATTATATTTATTTTACTTGTATAATATACAAAAATTAATAATTAATACACATGGCATATGTATACAATATAATATAGTTACATAATGAGTAAAAAAGGAACCCTTTAATAGCAATATGCTTTCGAGAAAGGATTCCACACAAAAATAGATAAGTATTAAAGAACAAAACCAAAAGAAATATGATAATAACATAACTATAATAATATATACTGAAATTAAATTACATAGTAAATCAAATAGCTCAAATCTCACGTGCGGCAAACATCTACTCACAACATGAACACAAGGCATGCCCGAATGGCCTTTATCGGCTACATGTTTCGTATATTAGTCCAAAAGGATTTTATTGGTATATAATTTTCTATCATAGAAAACCGTAATAAGGAATAATTAACGGTCATGTGTACATGCTATGAATAGCGTTAACTACACGTGAGACAAGAGTACTATAAGAAACAAGATATAAATAAATGAAAATAAATATAGGTATAATCGAGAAATACAAAATAATAATAAATTTGAATAATATAATAATAGCCTAATAAATAAATAATATCTTCAATATCAGGATAAGTCGTTCACTTGTTAAAGCTGGCTCCTGTCTCCGATATCTGTTTCTTAACTATTTCCTTCCAATCGTCATTTATCGTCACCTATACAATTCGCGTATCGTCATATTTAATCATCTCAATTTATTATATATCATAAACGTATATTATAACAAATAGAGTAGTTGAATTGTAAAAAATTAAAATCAATATTTATTTAAAATATGTTTTAAATATGATAGGATTTAGGAAAATGTAGTTTTATATCTTATATTGTGAGTATATTGTCAAAATATAACTCTATATGATATTTATTTTGAAGATTCATAAGTAAAATAATATAAATAAACATATAAATTATAAATACAAATTATATATTATTATTTTTCAATATTATATTAGTATTAACCATCATAATAGTGAGAATATTCTAGTGTTTGTGTTTAGTTCATTTTATAAATAACAAACAATAATTATTTCGTATAAAATGTTGTTTTTAAATGAACAATTTAAAATAAAACATGTGTATATAAAATTAAAATGATCAATAATTAAATGTATTGTATTTTATTAGTGAAAATATATTTTTTCCTTATTTTTTTCCATCATATAAACAATACACGCGTATTAATTTTTAAATTTAATGAAATATAGGTCATAATATTATTTACAAAGGATATTTAAAATTTGAGCGTCACATTAATTTTTTTCAACATAGCTGACGTATTCATTTATGTTGCCGTAGCTCTCTAGCTTTTACTTCTTTCTAGTAATGAATCCGGCAATCCTCTGTTGATGTTAGTTGTATATACTCTTATAATTATTAACATATATAAAAAAAAGTTAATATATTTATAATTGTAGATATAATATGTATAAATAAAATGTAATTATGAAATGTATTCATCAATATTATTATGAATTTTATAATTTTCAATTGCATTTTATAGTATTTTATTGCATTGATATTATGATTTATATATACAGTATGTATATCATTTTATAAATTGTATATTTTAGAATTATTCAATATACTATAATTGTTAATATATATAACTTATAATTATTATATAAATTATAATTTCTATTGACCTAACATTTAAAAATTCGTTAGTAACCAAAATAATAAATATAAACATAACATTTGATAATTCAACTTGTGTTGTAACTTTGAGATGAACTTGTATTATAGATATTAATGTTAAATAATTCAATATCATATTGTGTATAATAATTAATGTTATTACTATATAATTAATAAAATGTAATTATGAAATGTATTCGTCAATATTATTATGAATTTTATAATTTTCAATTTTATTTTATAGTATTATTCATTGATATTATGATTTATATTTTTATTTAGTATCTATATATACATATTATGTATATAATTTTATAAATTGTATATTTTAGAATAATTCAATATACTATAATTGTTACTATATATAACTTATAATTATTATATAAATTATAATTTCTATTGACCTAACATTTAAAAATTCGTTAGTAACCAAAATAATAAATATAAACATAACATTTGATAATTCAACTGTGTTGTAACTTGGAGATGAACTTGTATTATAGATATTAATGTTAAATAATGTATTATTAGATATTCAATATATAATTAAATATCATATTGAGTATAATAATATATGTTATTACTGTTTTATACAGTGTATAATTAATAAAATGTAATTATGAAATGTATTCATTATCAATATTATTATGAATTTTATAATTTTCAATTGAATTTTATAATATTATTCATTGATACTATGGATTATATTTTTATTTAGTATCTATATATACATAGTATATTACATACTGTATACAAAGATTTTGCGAAGCAAAGATATAACACTCCCTATGCATGCAACGTAATTTAGTAATATCCCCAACCGCTGCTAGCAGTAGTATCGAAATCACTGAAATAGATTTAGGTTCGGCTCTGTTTGCATACAACAATGTTTTCATTGCTCTATTAAATTACATGCAATATAAATTAACTTTTACTTACTAAATATATACTTATAGCATTTAAAACATAAATATCATATTTGTTTGTTATATATTAGTAATGAACACTTAGTTTTCATCATATAAATATTAATTTAAAGCATAATATTTAACATTTTAAAAGTGTAGAGTTAATACGAATTTACATTATATACTGCGCATAGTTCCTAAAAGTAACCCGCTATAGGTGGCACCAGGGTATTTTGTATACAAATTCGAATTACACGATTTCGCGTAAGTGTTATATCTTTCCTTCGGAAAATCTTTGCTGTATGTATATAATGTTATCAATTGTATATTTTAGAAGTATTCAATATAACTTGTATTATAGATATACATGTTATATACCTAGAGGCAGAGAATATTCTACGTCATATACCTGATTAGTTATTAAAAATAATTATATTGACTAACTGGAATCTATATTTTCATTTTTTAAATTATTTTTAACTTTTTATTATAGATATTAAATTATAATGTTAACATATTTTCTAATAATAGCATTATCGAAATAAACAATTTACAAGATATATAATTTAAAATTATAGTTACAGTAATATTTGATACATTTTTTTGTATTTAATTTTTCAGGGATACTTGCGAATAAGTATAACTGTGTAGAATATAAATTATTTAAAATAATATATATATATATTATGTATTAACTTTAAATTAACATTTATTATAACACAGGACGTCGGTGATATTTCTAGTGATTCTGAGCATATCACTACTCGAAATTTCCTGGGAGGAAGACGCAGAGCCATAGTGGGGACAGCTAGGGGCAGAGCAATAGTTAGAAAACTAATATACATGTATACGTCATTTACCTGATTTGTTATACATTTATTTAAAATAATTATATTGACTAACTGGAATCTATATTTTCATTTTTTAAATTATTTTTAACTTTTTATTATAGATATTAAATTATAATGTTAACATATTTTCTAATAATAGCGTACGTTATTGAAATAAACAATTTATAAAATATAGAATTTAAAATTATAGTTACCATAATATTTTATAAAAATTTTTTGTATTAAATTTTTCAGGGATACTTGCGAATAAGTATAACTGTGTAGAATATAAATTATTTAAAATAATATATATATATATATATTATGTATTAACTTTAAATTAACATTTATTATAACACAGGACGTCGGTGATATTTCTAGTGAATCTGAGCATATCATTACTCGAAATGTCCTGGGAGGAAGACGCAGAGCCATAGTGGGGACAGCTAGGGGCAGAGCAATAGTTGGAAAACTAATATACATGTATACGTCATTTACCTGATTTGTTATAAATACATTTATTAAAAATAATTATATTGACTATAACTGGAATCTATATTTTCATTTTTTAAATTATTTTTAACTTTTTATTATATATATTAAATTAAATGTTGAAATATTTTCTAATAATAGCGTACGTTATTGAAATAAATAATTTACAAAATATAGAATTTAAAATTATAGTTACCATAATATTTTATAACATTTTTTTGTATTTAATTTTTCAGGGATACTTACAAATAAGTATAACTATGTTATTATATATATTATATTTATTAACTTTAAATTAACATTTATTATAGCACAGGATGTCGGTGATATTTCTAGTGAATCTGAGCATATCACTACCTGAGATGTACTGGGAGGAAGACGCAGAGCCATAGTGGGGACATAATATTTGCATATATATATATTTATATTGATATATTCATTATTCTTAACAATTTATAAATGAATTTTTGAAATATACGTATTCATTTTATATTATTTAAAATTACAATATTTCATTTTTTAATAAACGTTTTACTGAATTTCATTCAAATTACTTATTTGTGTATGTAAATATATATATATATATAATATGTACATGTATTATAATATGTACATATATTTTTTTATTATATCTATATTTACTATATTTTATTATACATATATTTTTTGTATATATTATATTGTGTATGTTATTCTTTATAAATATTAATTTGTATATATTTTAAATGATTTAAAATTACATGTTATTTTAATAAAATAATATATATATTGTATCAAGAAGTGATTTTTTTATTGTAATAGTTATAGATTTATATACAAAGAATAATTTGTTTTTAGTTTTTTTTATAGTGAAATAATATATAAGAATGAATACACTAGATTAATTTGTAATTATTCAATTCAATAATTAGGTATAATATTTTGAATAATGATTATATTCTAAATTTGTATTCACATTAATATAACTTATTATATAATTATTAAGATATATTTTAATAGACAAATTTCAATTTTTTAATACAATTAATCAGTTATAAGAATATTTATTTTTTTATTTAGATTTAAAAAATATATATTTTATTTTTATATAATTACATTTTATTTATTGAATAGTTAATTAATTGATTAGATTTTTCAGTATATTATTTATTAATATTTACTCAACATTTTTTATATAGAAATATATATGTATATGTATATATTTTATATATTATTTCTAATTTGAATTTGTACTCTATTTTGTGGAAAATAAGAATAATTAATTAAGTATAATATTATGAATAATGGTTATATTCATAATTTTTTTTCAGATTAATATAATGTATTATATACTTATTAAAAAAAAGTTTACTTATAATAGACAAATTTAAATATTTAAATACAAATAATTTGTTATAAGAATACGAATATTTATTTCTTTATTTAATTTTTAATTTAAAAAATATATATTTTATTTTTATGTAATTACATTTTATTTATTGAATAGTTAATTAATTGATTAGATTTTTCAGTATATTATTTATTAATATATACTCAACATTTTGTATATAGACATGTATATGTATATGTATATATTTTATATGTTATTTCTAGTTTGAAGTTGAACTCTATTTTACAAAAAATAATAATAATTATTATTATAATTAATTAAGTATAATATTATGAATAATGGTTATATTCATAATTTTTTTTCAGATTAATATAATGTATTATATACTTATTAAAAAAAAGTTTACTTGTAATAGACAAATTTCAATATTTAAATACAAATAATTTGTTATAAGAATACGAATATTTATTTCTTTATTTAATTTTTAATTTAAAAAATATATATTTTATTTTTATGTAATTACATTTTTTTTATTGAATAGTTAATTAATTGATTAGATTTTTCAGTATATTATTTATTAATATGTACTCAACATTTTGTATATAGACATGTATATGTATATGTATATATTGTATATGTTATTTCTAGTTTGAAGTTGAACTCTATTTTGCAGAAAATAATAATAATTATTATTATAATTAATTAAGTATAATATTATGAATAATGGTTATATCCATAATTTTTTTTCAGATTAATATAACTTATTATATACTTATTAAAAAAAAGTTTATTTGTAATAGACAAATTTCAATATTTAGTATAAATATTTCGTTATTTTATAACATATGTATTATTTTTTATAAATATACATAATTCTTTGACATTACATGTAGTTTCGTTTATTTATGCTGGGGCGGAAAGAGTTAAATGAGGTAAACTAGAAAATGAATGAATACAATTAGATGAATCAATATTTACTAATATAGAATTTTTTTAACTTATTTTTAAAAATACTATAAGTAATTGAATTTTTGATAATTAAATCAAATTCATTCCAAAGAATACAACCAGAAATAGACAAACATTTAATCTTTGTATTGAGTTTACTCATTTTAATATGGAATAATTTATCATTTCTGAAATATAATTTAACATATATACTTTTTTCAAGTCATTGAACTTTAGTATATTTAATTCTTTATAAATATAATCAATATTTTTGAAACAATTTATCTTATAAATAATTCGCAGTGCTCTGTTCTGTAAAACATTAATATAATTAGTATTTGATTTATACGCTTGACCCCATATTTGAATACAATAAGATAAAGAGGACATGAATAAAGACTTAAATAAAATCAATAAGGCAGACGCATTTAGCTTATTTTTCAATTTATGAAATACCGAGATTATTTTAGATAATTTACATCTTAATGAATGTATATGTCTTTTCGAATTTAGTTTGGAATCAACATACACACCCAAAAACTTTACATAATCTACTTGATCTATTATATTTTTTCCAATACATATATCTAATTGATTATTATTAAAATTATTAAAAATCAAATGATTTGTCTTTTTTATATTAAGATATAATTTATTATTAATAAACCAATTATTTATCTTAATCATTTTATAATTAATTACATTTTCTAATGATACTATAGTATCTGCTTTAAATATAAAACTGGTATCATCTGCAAATATAATAGGAGACAAATCCTTATCAATATATGCAATATAATTTATATATATTATAAACAACAGGGGTCCCAGAACAGAACCCTGGGGAACTCCCATTTTTATAGGTAATAATGATGATATACTATTATTAAAAATAACTTGTTGTTTCCTATTAAATAGATAACTTTTCATAAGCTTTAAGCATACACCTCTGATTCCAATATTGCTAAGTTTATTAATTAAAATATTATGATCAATGGTATCGAAAGCTTTTGACAAATCTAATGATACCATTGAACATTTTAATTTACTGTCTAAATTATCAGTTACTTCTTCTATTAAGGCATTGACAGCATCAATAGTAGACATATTATTGCGAAAACCAAATTTTCTATTATTTATTATATTATTGTTTTCAATAAATGAACTGATTCTTGTCTTTATTAATATTTAAAATATTTTAGATAAAATATATTGGTAACCTATAGGTAAAATAGATATAGGTCTATAATTTTCAATGGAAGATAAGGAAGATAAGGATGATAAGGAATAGAGGAGAACGGGTATACGTCACCACTCGTATTAAGTCCGTGGATAAATATAATAGATAAGAGATAAAGGTAGTTCCACGATAGCGGGTATATATATAGGGATAGTAGTAACTCTAGGATACCCTATATGGGATGGATAGGTAAATATATCGATGGAGTGCATTCTATGGAATACATATGGTATGCATCTGAACATAACTGGATACCGATATGTATAATGGATCGTCTAAGCATTATACTCTAAGCCTTATAGTATAATAGGGTCTAAGGGGTCGCATATTTGTGTTAAGATATAGATAACGGATGCAGGTACGCTAGGGAGGGTATCAGTGCTGAAGCGATGGAATGGGATATCGTAATAATGGGGATATAAATACATTGTGACACTATAACGGACACTATATATAGTGGAAAATGTATTAAAAGTTAATATAGGGTGGTGATAACTTTCAGTGGGTAACAAATACATTATAGAGGCGAAGTGAAGTCAGAATATCTATAACATAGTACCGGTTGATATAGTAAGTTTAACTGAAGGAACTTATTAAATGTACACTATAGAGTATTATCGATACTAACAGGAATATTTTAGTGACATATTAGGGTGTACGCTGAAGTATATTGGAAACAGAGGTATCCATGATAAAAGATAGAAGGGGACATCCTCGATGGAAAGGTTTAGGAAGAGAAATATATCTATAAGATAATTTTAAACATACATATTTACACTTTGCAGCATATATGCTATACTATTTTACTATAGTAATATAGTGTACCATAGTGTAAATCTGATTTATGATCATTGATAATTCGGTAAAAAATAATTATACGATATAAATAAATGAGGAAATATATAATAAAAAATTAATGCACTTGGTAATAATTACCGAGTAAAGACATTCGGGAGGTACGGCATTCGTTGTTGTTGTTGTTGTTGTGCGGCGTAGCGTTCGCATGGAATAATATCCATGCGCAAACGCAATAACAGCCTCTGGGTTTTCCACCATGACTGAGAGAGGGGGCGCCGCTCCCCCGAAACCGCGGATTCTTTTTTGTGCTGTGGCAGGGCACTCCTGCAACCAGTGCTCCAGTGTTTCTGGGGCATCTTTGCAGTGGGGACAGTATGGGGAGCTCTCAGCGTCGACTATATTTCGGTAGGCTGCCAATTTGTGGCAGTGGCCGCTGCGTAGCTGTGCTAGCATAACGGCATCCTTCCTTGATAGTGCGGTAGCTTTCCGTTTACCGTCGAAGACCATCTTCGTCCTTGCATGACTGGTGGGGGGATCATTTATCTCCCTACCAATGAAGGCCTTGGCCGATTGGTAGGAGATTTCGCCTTCCGTTTCTGCTTCGGTCGTCATTGCTGCGGCATCACCCGCTGCTGAGTCCGCCCACTCGTTCCCAATCAAGCCAATGTGGCCGGGCACCCATTGGATGAATACTCGGCGGTTTAGCATTGATAGGGCTCTGCGGACTTTAATGAGTTCCGGGCCGTCACTTTTCCCAGGCGATTGCAGGGCAGCTAGGGTGGACTGACTATCGGTGCAGATGATGATGGGGCCGTAGCGTTCAGTGTCGTTGTTTACCCATTCGATTGCCAGTAGAAGGGCAACGACCTCCGTTTCAAAGGAGGAAGTAAATCTTCTTCCTTTCCGGGAGATGGTATTCTGCTTTTCAGGGCTGGTGGGGAGACCAGAGGTCACTACCGCCGCACTCCCACCGTATTCGAAGCCGCGTGACGCAGAGCCGTTCGTGTAGATGGTGTTTTCTGCGTGTCCAGCAGCTGCGATGGTGTTGACGGTGTCACGTAGTAGCGAGACCTTGTCCCACGACTTGTTACCCAGCTAGTCTAGTTGCGATCGTCCAAAGCGGGTTAGTTATCCAGGACCATGGTGGAGATTTCTTCGGCCAGAACCTCTCGCGTGGCAGATTGGCAAGCTGGATGCACTCGCATTCGGACTGGGCGAGGGACGTGAAGCTGGACCTTTTCCATCGTTGGGGTATCGGTGCAGTGAAGATTGCGTGTCGGGGGTTATCGGGTGGTAGACGCACCGATTTTTCCCATGCGATGACGCAATTCCGTTTGCATGTCGTTACGAAAGACGTAATTTCCGCTTCGGCTCGAAGGCATTCCAGGGGGGTGTCAGCGAGTTGACCTGTAAGTATCCTCAGTGCTCTGTTTTGGATGCGTTCCAGGATGAGTGCGTTGGATTTTGCCAGCCAGGGCTGCCATGCGGGCGCGCAGTAATGGAGGGTGCTGTGTATTGTAGCATTGTAAATGCGCGTCATACATAGCCTGCTCCATCCCCATTCCTTTGATGAGAGGGAGGCCAGTATCCTGCATCGGCTCATGACTTGGGATGTTATTGTGTCGACGTGAGGGCGGAAGGTTAGTGAGCGGTCGTATTTTACACCGAGGAAAGTCGGGGTTTTATTGACCGTCAATTGGTGTCCATTTAGGGAGATCGAGGGCAGCCACTTAGCTTCATTGGTGTCGGTGGAGAAAAAGG
The DNA here is from genome assembly GCA_964019155.1 of Osedax fenrisi. Classification (NCBI taxonomy): domain Eukaryota; kingdom Metazoa; phylum Annelida; class Polychaeta; order Sabellida; family Siboglinidae; genus Osedax; species Osedax fenrisi. The sequence continues at coordinate 69,567,827 of OZ025241.1, read as the reverse complement.
ATGATTCGCATTTTAACGGGTTCAGGATGAGTTTATGGGCTTTGCTCCATGCCGATATTTTGGCAACGGCGAGCTGTACTTTCCTCTCCGCCTCCGTTTTTATTGGATCTTGAGCCCATATGGATATGTCATCCGCGTACATACTTATTTTGACTCCTTCCGGGACTGTCTCTCTTATTCCATTTATGTAGAAAAGGAACAATAAAACTTTCTACGGCATTCGTACCAGAGAGTTCAGATATTCCAACTCTCCCTCATGTTCGTATGAAAGGAGTTACTAATTATAAACAATAACTTTAAAAGAGTACTAATAAATAGCCAGCGAATAGTTCAACGTGGAGACAGTCACTATGGTCACGGTCATAACCGTTATTAAACTAGGTGAATATTATAGCTACTGCAATTATTGCAATATTCTATTAGAATATTAATGTATTTTGAAGTTGAAACTTTGAACAGAGATTTGAGGAGCACCTACATAGTAGGTCCTACATGGTTGTTGATATCGCGAAAGATAAGTGTAGAATATGTATTAAACGTTATAGGCTTAGGGGAAATCACCTTAAAGAACCCAATAATATCATCTGGATAGTTAGTAAAATCAAACGTTCGTATACGTCGTCCTACATGAGGACCATATATGTATGTATATGTATGTATACATACATATGTTAAATATAGCTTATATGTTAATGTAAGAGAGCAAAGGTTTAATATTAAGTATTAAGTAAGAAGTAAAAAAACGATATAAAAACAACATCTGCCAAGAAATCTAGACACATGGTGCATATACATATTAAGCGGGAAGTCAGTAGATATGGGTTAAATCAATGGATATCGACAACATAATACCAATGAAACCTAAGCCGAGAATGTATATATAAATATAGTCGTATCAAGTTGAGAAATTAATTTTTAGTTAGACTAAGGATAGGTAAAATAAATACCACCAGAAAATATAGATTAAGTAAGATTTATAGTTTGTGTGTGTATGTGTGTATGTATACATGTGTATGTGAGTGTATTTCTGTGTTTGTGTATGCGTGTGTTTGTGTATGCGTGTGTGTGTATGCGTATGAGTATTACTCACTGAGTAGAAATCAGATAAATTCGTGCTACTGCAGTTTACAATAGTTGAAATACTATAAGTGGGAGATGGAAAAGGAATGATAAAGGTATAAATGGTAATAGGCTGTTTCTAATAAAGGAATGACTCATAAGTTATGAAACGTGAAATATTAGTTTTTAAATATTAAATAAATTAAACATGTGTATAAGTAATAATTATTATGTAATAGTATATTATATTCAGATTGACCGTTTTATGCACAACATCTGATATATCTCATATCTATTTTGATATTTACAGATTTCCATTGTATCCTTGGTAATTTATGTACGACGAGATCATAAAGAGACAATGACACATAAGGCTATGGAGATTGTAGTAAGGGAATCAATGTTAAGTTAGTAATATATATATATATATATGAGTTATATACAAATTTATATACATATATTACTTACTTAGTACTTAGTACTTAGTCCCGTGACGTTGGAATCGTAGGGGGAGAACATGACAGTGTTTTAACAAATGTCTCCATTTAGAACGATCTTAACTAAAAGTTACTGAATAGGGAGATTAGAGTATTCAAAAATATCATTTATCAACATTTTCTTTGGTCTTCCCCTTCGACATAGCCTTGACGAATTTTTTTGGACAAGGAATCGTGTCGAGTTATGTGTTCGAATGTGGTCATTTTTCTTCGCATAATTATATCAAGAAAAGATACATATGAGCCGACTTTCTCATTTATTAAATTATTGACCAATATATTCGTCTCTCTTTTGACTCAAAACCTTGGATCTTCTTCTTTGATTCTTCTAGCAGAGTCCATGTTTCACAGCCATACAGGTTGAATGTTGAATGAACTAACGAGTTATATAAAATTTAAATTAAGTTAAATTTAAGTTTGAATTCGATTTCTCTGCTAAGCCAGATCTTTTCCAGTTTTACTAGTAATGAAACTGCCGTAACTAATCTTGTATGAATTTAATTTTTTGAGTTGCCGGTATTCGTAAGCATTGCTCCGAGGTATTTAAAAAGTTCCACATTTTCAATCTGTTTATCGTAGGGGAGAGCGGGGCAGGTTGAGCCGGTTTTTATAAAACACATGTATCTCATAATATTATGAATATATTTTAATAAAATAAAGTGCATAAGATATATATAGTTTATGATCAATTAAAAACATTCATAAATCAGTGTAATGATAAATAATTAATTATATAATTACATTTTAATTTTTTTTTAATTTGGCTCAACCTGCCCCGTCTACTGGGGCAGGTTGAACCAGGTAGAAAAAATGCAAAATTAAAGATATATTTAACAAATAAACATAGTTAAAGTTATTTATTTATATTTATTAGTTATTTAACAAGTATATGCACCAATATTAATATCAAACCTAATGCAACTTTTAAGGCGAGAGGTTATATTAGGAGAGAGGTTAGATTCTCTATGTTTTAATCCAGCATATAAACCAATTATTTAATTTTTTTAAATAATTACTCAATTATATATTTAATTAATTAGATTATTATTATTATTTAATTAAGTCATTAATTAATTAAATAAATTAATACATAACTATGTTTAATGATAAACGGGGCATATTGACCCTATGGTCAACCTGCCCCGTTTTACTATGGTCAACCTGCCCCATATCACTAGTATATATAAAAGTAATATAATTAATTTGTGAGTGATCATTTTTGAATTATTTATTTTATAATATATAGTATATTAAATAACGAGATTTTCATAAAATATTAATAATTAAATAATATTTTAATTAGTCAAAATAAATAATTTTTGAGTTGTTATACTAATGCTAAATATAATTGTGTATACATGTATTAAAAATTGCATTAAGATATTTATTAATAGCAGAAATAATTGAGATGGCTCAACCTGCCCCTATGGTCAACCTGCCCCGCTCTCCCCTACATATAAATCATTGGTGTTGGACCTTCTCCATTGACAATAATTTTGAATTCATCATGATTAATTTCCATGCTGTATGCTGTCGATATTTTGTCTAGTGCATCAGTTATAGTTTGTAGTTCACTTTCGGAACCTGCTATAAGATTAATATTGTCTGCAAATCTCAGGTTATTGAATGTTCTGCCTCCTATAGATATACTAGATATATATTGGTTGGTTTGTTACATAGTCCAGCATTATTTTTTCCAGGAATATATTGAACATAACAGGCCTTGCCTCACACCTACTGTTGTATTAAATTTGTTCCAATATTATTATTTAGCAGTACGCTGCTTTTAGAAGAATTGTAGAGTGATTTACATTGGATTATATCATTTCCTATTCCAAAAGAAGACATCACGTGCCATAAACCCTCATGTCATACTCTATCAAAGGATTTCTTGTAGTCAATAAAATTATGATAAACTTGACGTTGTTGATCGATGTATTTTTTTTTATTATTAGTCTGCATTTAAGAATTTGTTCAGTTGTGCTTCGATTTTATCTAAAACTGGTATGTTCTTCCGCTAGAATATCTTCGGCTGGAATTAATTGTTAGTTGAACCAACCCAACCCCGCCCGCCCTCCCCCACTCCCACCCGCCCTTAAAGGATTTTTGGGCCGAGCTGCATTTCGCCATTCATCGAATTGTGATTAATATTACGTTATTTATTTATATCCTATATCGTAATCGTAATTGTAGCGTATTTTATTAAAACACAACTAAATTAATTGTAATCAGTGGAATTAATCTGTACAATATAATTCTAAGGAGAATTTTTCTTATGGCTGATAAGACTTATAGTAGGCCTACGATAGTTTGAGCATTTTTTGAGATCTCAATTAATTTGGAATAGAAGAGGCTTTGTGATTATATCATTTAACGCTTCACCTTCTCCTTTTAATAGATCGCTTGGTACATTGTAAATTCCTTGTGACTTGCCATTTTTTAGACATTTTATGGCGTGGATCACTTCTGACTTCAGTATTGGTAGTGGTTGTTCATTATCTTCACGGATATTGTCTGTTTCTACTTTAGCTTGGTCGGTGTTATTGGGTAGTTATATAAATCTTTGCAATATTCTGTCCATCTATCCAATTTTGCATTATCGTCTTCTAATTGTATACCGTTAGCATCTTCAATATTTTATATTTTTCTATTTGTTGGATTAGTTATTGCTTTTATAGTATTATAAGCTATATTGCAATGAACATATCTTTTAATTCATAATCAATTTGATTACATCGTTATTCTGCCATTCATCTTTTTTATCTTTCATGCTTCTTCTTATAAGATTTTGCACTATTCTTTATTCCTCGGCATGCTTACTAATCTGATGATTTGTTGCTTTCAGGCTTTGCCTTTTATCACATAATTCCAGAATCTCATCCGTTATCCATAGTTTTTTTTTTCAATCTGTATTTTCCTATAATATTTTGTGCTGTATCTGTTATTACTTTGAGATTTGTATATAAGCATTATCAGTAGATAATGCATTGCCTGTATGTGTGTCGTTCAGTTTTTCAAGGTCATACCGTATTATATTGCTTTTCTTCATATTTTGTGAACGAAATTTCAGTATCATATTACAAAAAACCAGATCGGGGTCAATATTTATTACAGCACCAGGATATAATCTTGTTGAATTTGTGTATATATAAGTATACATGATTTGAACCTCTGAGGAGTTAGAATAAAATCTATTTGATCATATGTGTGACCATTGGAGAGTGCCAAATGGCTTTTGTTGCGTCTTTTTGTGGATGGAGAGTATTAGCAAGTGTACAATTATGCTTAGTAGCAAATCCGAGAAGTCTAGTTCCTCTTGAATTAGTCTTACCAAGAGCAAATTTACCTACCGCATTATTCCAAATATACTAAGTTTATATTGGCACGCTACTGTTATACTTTAATGTTACATACATTTATAGGTAGGTATAGGCATACAGCTAGGCATAGGCCTAACTATATAGGCCTACATGACTATATTTATTTAGTATTTTTAAGATTGTGTAATTTGCGTTTCTAAATATAGTATTCAACTATACACATTCAGTAGTATATACTGCATTACTTACGTTTTATGTATACATCGATTATATTACAATACACAGATTATAATATATTTATTTTATTATATGTTCTATTATAGGTATTTATATATACTTACCTACCTATAATTTAATTAGTTTACACTTATTTTGGTAATATGTTTATACACCGAATAAGCCCAATAGGCTTCAAATAGGGGGTAGCACCATGCATCAATCATGTACACCACACACATATATATATATATATATATATATATATATATATATATATATCTCACTATAGTGTAATATATATATATATATAACACTATATATAGTGTTATTATTATTTTGTATTACATACATATATTACGTGAAATACACTGCTATAATCTATATAATGCATGCATCATATCATATCTAGTTAATAATAGAGTACCGGATAAAGTAGTACCGGATAAAGTAGTACCGGCATAAAGACATGCGAACTCCGCTGTGAACATTTCAGATACCAAGTCTACATTTTGTATTCACAAATAAAGATTAAGTGATATACTTACCAATGAATTATGTATTCGTTATTGTATTATATATATATATATATATATATATTGTGCAAACTAGTTATGTTTATTATAATGTCTGAGCAAAATATGTATGACTATAGTATAGTATTTGATTATGAAATTAAGTATTTATAACTAAATACTTATATACGTATATCCCAAATACTTATATTCCTATGTATAAGTATACTTATATACTTAAATATATATAAGTATACTTACATGCCTGATATATTAACTAATAATTACAACAATAGTGTGTATTTCATTGAGGCCCCATGATATATATATATATATATATATGTATATATATATATATATATATATATATATATATATATTTGTTCATCCAACTAGTAATTGACATGATCGTATACTATTGTAAAAGGTATCAAAGGGAGACTATAATAATCACTAAATATCTGTAAAACTTATGAATACAAATTTATAAATTATAAATACTAAACAACATATTACTTAAAAATTAAAATTTATTTGTTCTTAAATAATTATATCGCAATTAAAAATCCGATGTATTAACAATGAAGATGGCGGCCAGTCGTTTGTTTATTATCGGTACATTGTTGTTGTTATCTTGTGTTGTCGGTGATACAAAGACTGACGATGAAAAAAACACAGATAATGGTTACAATATATACATGCACATGTGAGGCCCATATACACACACATATATATATATATAAAAATGTATACAATATTAAAATATATTTATTCTTCTATTTAACAACCCCAAGTTTACTTTATTCGTACATGTGTGTATTTTCTTAATATCTTTATTGTTTTCACGATACAGGTAATATTAGAGAATATGGCATACTATTCTCAATGACATTTCCTTACTATTATAATATTTATACATATCATACATACATATATATTTAATACATAATTATTATCATCATACTTATCATCCTAATCAGCATTATCATCATCATCATCATTATCATCATAATCACCATCATCATCATCATCATAATTATCATCATCACCACAACTAATGTTAATACTAATAGATTTAAAGTTGTAAACGATGATAATATGCTATTATATATATATCGTATAATTACTACCTCATAAACACAATTACAAATACTATACGTATGTAATCATACACAAATAATGTCAATTAAAAATTACATATATGAGTAATAATAAACATTATGACCACTTTTAACACCATACTTAACATATCTAGATATGTATATTTGTATTTATATTTAACATATCTACATTATAAACTAAACACTTATAATAAATTATTATCACTATTATCATGATTGTTATTATCAATAAAATTCTCTAAATAGATACAACTTCCATTCCCGATAAAGATGACGATGACTTTGAAATACCCAGGTACCTGGAATATTTCATTATAGTCGTGTTCGTCATTATATGCGTTAGTACACGTGTACTTAAGTGTATACATTACATTAGATAGGTGTACTTAAGTTTATACATTACATTAGATAGATGTACTTAAGTCTATACATTACATTAGATAGATGTACTTAAGTATGTACACATTACATTAGATGAATATTTAGTAAATATATAATAGTGACTATAGTTAGTTAACTATATAAAGTTATGTAAAATCTATTATATTATAATAACTGTATGATGGCAATGGGAAAATATGTACAAATATATATATATATATATATATATATACAGGTTTAGCTGTATATAATAAACCCTATATACATATTATTATACGTATAGATACATACATATATGTATTAGTTTGTTACATTTTATTTACAATTTTTTAGTAAGTTAGTGGGCTTTATCGCTGAGATGAACTATGTTGATAAGTCGTCGATATTTACTTTGTTATTTAACCGATGTATTACAGATGAATTCATCAGAAAGTAATACGACTCTACACTCCCATGAATGGGAATTATAGAGTTCAGATAAATAAGTAGCTTAATATAGTTAATCTTATTGTTATATATATATATATATATATATATATATATATATAAATTATTATATATATATATAATACCATACTATTATAATGATGTTGACATTTAATTTTATAAATATATTTATAAATCTAACCTATATATTATAACACATATATAAATATTCATATAAGTAGGTATATAAGCGATGGTATATAAATAAGCGTATATTAATGAATCACCATGAATCACCAGGGTGCTATAATAGCCGGCGTGGTGTACATGCGAAAAGGTCATGATCAAAAAATGGCGAATAAAGCGATGTCCATTGTGATAAAAGAATCTAAATTTTTGTTAATATAAATATATGTATATATAAACATATAAATACATATATATATATATATATATATATATATATATATATATATATATATATACTAGGGTGGGTGGCCGGCGTTGCCCGTGAATGAGACTATTTTAGGTGTGGGTGTAATGGGTTAGTTGAGACTATTGGGTCTTTTTTAGATTTTTATATAATGTTTTCTAGCAGTCAGTGGGCCGTTATTTATCTTTTTTTTTATTTTAATGAAAAAAAACAATGATAATTTCATAATGTATTTATTAAAACAAAACTTTAACTACTTTGATCTACTATTACTAATGAGTAAAAGTATTTAACCCAACCTAACCACAACTGTGAAAATATACTTTTATAGGTTCACTCGAGAAGTAATGCAGCTAAAAAAAACCTACCAATATTTAAACTTAACTCAAACTAACCACAACTGTGAAAATAACAATATAAATAAATATGCTTGTATAGGGCTCACTCTGGAAGTAATGCAGCTAAAAAAAAACCTTCAACAATTAAAACTTAACCCAACCTAACCACAACTGTGAAAATAACAATATAAATAAATATGCTTGTATAGGGCTCACTCTGGAAGTAATGCAGCTAAAAAAAAACCTTCAACAATTAAAACTTAACCCAACCTAACCACAACTGTTAAAATAACAATATATATAAATATGCTTTTATAGGCTCATTCGGGAAGTAATGCAGCTAAAAAAACCTACACAAATTAAAACTTAACCCAACATAACCACAACTGTGAAAATATCCTTGTATAGGCTAACTCGGGAAGTAATGCATCTAAAAAAAACCTACACAAATTAAAACTTAACCCAACCTAACAACAACTGTGAAAATATCCTTGTATAGGCTCAATCGGGAAGTAATGCAGCTAAAAAAAACCTACCAATATTTAAAATTAACCTAACCACAACTGTGAAAATAACAATATAAATAAATATGCTTTTATAGGCTCATTCGGGAAGTAATGCAGTTAAAAAAAACCTACACAAATTAAAACTTAACCCAACCTAACCACAACAGTAAAATATACTTTTATATGCCTATCGGGAAGCAATGCAGCTAAAAAAACCTACACAAATTAAAACTTAACCTAACATAACCACAACTGTGAAAATATCCTTGTATAGGCTCACTCGGGAAGTAATGCAGCTAAAAAAAACCTACACAAATTAAAACTTAACCCAACCTAACCACAACTGTGAAAATAACAATATAAATGAATATGATTTATAGGCTCACACGGGAAGTAATGCAGCTAAAAAAAATCTACCAATATTAAAACTTAACCCAACCTAAACACAAAAGTGACAATAAATATAACTACAAATATCAATATATATATATATATATATATATATATATATATATATATTTATATAGACTCACTCGGTATTTAATGCATATATAATTATAGAATATATTTTAGAAAAAATATTTTTTATAAATCTATATTTTTTCTTTGACCTTTGACCTTTGATATATATGATGACATTTGGCGAAATATTAAAACAGAGATGGAAACCCTATTATTCATATTTTCATGATTTTTCTGATTTTATTACATGTATTTTCGTACTCCTAATCTGATGAATTCATAATTTATACGACAAATTTACCGGAAGTCGGTCAAATAGACTATTCTAAAATCATGTATTTTTCACTTTTTCGGCCGTAGCTCGAAGAATATTAAACATAAGAAGTCACAATTTATCAAGGTATATTCTATTTTAATTAACTATTTAATAAAGTTAAAATTATTGAAATAGAATAATTATTGTAGATTTTGATTTTTTACATCACCTATGTTTAATAATATATGTTTACATGGCGTAGATAGGAAATAATTAATATAAACTCGTAACGTACAAAATATTAACTCGATTTTACTCGTTCTTGAATTTCACCTCAATAATACGGGTAAATAAATTCCGATGCACTTGTTTTTATTTAGATATTCAAACCGGAAGTACCATTTCGTAAATCTACGTAATGTATTCGAAATTAAAGAAACTCATTTTTACGAAATTATTTACGATAAAATTCTCCACGATAAAATTTGTTATTAAAAATTTGCGTCGAATTTAAATTTTTCGATTACGTAAATCGATCAAAAAATGACACTATTCAACGATTATTGGTATCGCGTGAATACATATTAAAAAAAGTAAATCATTCATGTTACCCCCGCTGCCCCACTTTATCTCCCGACGTTTTCCTTACGTTTTCCTTACGGCGAATTTTAATTATTTGAATTTATATAAAATATTAAATATTAAATTTTAACGATAAAAACCCAAAATACTACCAGAAATATTGCCCGTAGATGAAAATGAGTGTGCGCATACTATGTATTCCTAAATATATTTCGAGTAGCTAACATCATATATATACATTGGCAAAAAAAAATTTCAAATCGAGCATTATTTGAATTTAAGTATACGCTTTATTGATATTTTTGACGGAAAAAGACTTTTATGGGAAAGAGATTTTGAAAAATTTTGAAAAAAAATCACACCTCAATTTAAAAAAAATATTTTCCTATCCGTTAACGTCGAGGTGGGAACGGCTCGGCCTGCGGCCTCGGCGTACGAGCCCGCCGCGCACCACCTAATTAAAGTATGTTTATACGAATATATATATAGACTAGCTGTTTTGGCCCGGTGTATGTGCGGATAGTTGATAATTATGAGTTATTATTAGAAAATTGCATGATCTAGGAGTATTTTAGAAATAAGAAATATATTATTTATTTGATTTAAATTAATTATGTTATAAAAAACAAATATTGAGAAATTAATATAATATACATAATAAATGGGAGTTAGCCCTATCGGAGTTAGCCTTATCTGAATTAGAATTATCGTAGTTAGCCATATCGGAGTTAGCCCTATCTGAATTAGCCCTATCGTAGTAAGCCATATCTGAATTAGCCCTATCATAGTTAGCCATATCGGAGTTAGCCCTATCGGAGTTATCTCTATCTGAATTAGCCATAATTGAGTTAGCCCTACCTGAATTATACCTATCTCAATTATCCCTATCATAGTTAGCCCTATCTCAATTAGCCTTATCGTAGTTAGCCCTATGGAGTTAGTCCTATCTGAATTAGCCCTCTCTGAGTTAGCCATATCTGAATTAGCACTATCGGAGTTAGCTCTATCTGAATTAGCCCTATCCGAGTTAGAACTATCTGAATTAGCCCTATCGGAGTTAGCCCTATGGGAGTTAGCCTTACCTGAATTAGCCCTATCGGAGTTATCTCTATCTTAATTAGCCATAACCGAGTTAGCCCTACCTGAATTAGCCCTATCTCAATTAGCCCTCTCTGAGTTAGCCATATCTGAATTAGCCCTATCGGAGTTAGATCTATCTGATTTAGCCTTATCGGAGTTAGCCATATCTGAGTTAGCCCTATCTGAATTAGCTCTATCGGAGTTAGCTCTATCGGAGTTAGCTCTATCGGAGTTAGCCCTATGGGAGTTAGCCCTACCTGAATTAGCCCTATCGGAGTTATCTCTATCTGAATTAGCCATAACCGAGTTAACCCTACCTGAATTAGCCCTATCTTAATTATCCCTATCGGAGTTAGCTCTATCTGAATTAGCCCTAACTGAGTTAGCCCTATTTGAATTAGCCCTATCGGAGTTAGTCCTATCTGAATTAGCCCTATCTGAGTTAGCCATATCTGAATTAGCCCTATCGGAGTTAGCTATATCTGAATTAGCCCTATCGGAATTAGCCCTATCGGAATTAGCCCTATAGGAACACCTCGTCTCTCAATAAAATAAGTTATATATATTCGTATAAGTATTGTATAATTATGAAATAAATTAAAATAATTTTAATAAATCGTACGAAATTACCTCGTACGAGATTACTGGTAACCATGAATCTCATTGGATGAAATTAATTTTATTAAAAATCTCCACCTATTGATTATTAGAGGCGAATTAATTTAAAATCTTAATTTATAAATCCACTTTAATATATGATATCACGGTACAATATAACATTTTGATAGTGCATATTAAAGAGGAATAAAAGATGAGTATAACTTGTGTCTTCCGATCTTGCATTTATTTTTTAATTTCGTAGAATCGTCGCTTCGCGACGATGCCGCATTGTTATATGTTTAGAGAAATATATATATAGAATATATATATATATATATATATATGCCCGATAGTTGAATTTTATAGTTAATTTATTTTATTGTTTTTATTAGTTTTATTTTAATATTTTAATATTTTAACATTTTATTCATTTTTTATATATTATTTTGCGTTTATTATATTTTATTCAGTTTTATTTTAATATTTTATTCATATTTTTATTATTAGTTTGCGTTTATTATATTTTATTTAGTTTGGCTCAATACGATGATGAAGAGGTCGAAAAATTCATTTTTAATATTCCATATATTTTTTATTTTTACACCCTTCTGAGTTATATATATTATATATATATATATATTATATATAGTGGAGTAACCTGTAACTGCCATGGCATGTATGCGTTATTAGATTTCTGATTGTGAACCGGATGTCCGTATTCGAGAATTGGTCCCTAATACGGACACCCCGGTATCCATAAAATAAACAGATTAAATAAAATTAAAATAATATTCATAATTATATAATATAAATATGGTGTACATTTGAATTAAATTATTGCATGATAAAATAATATATTGTTACTCTATATAATCACATTTATCTCTAAAAATGTGATTATATATAGTAACAATATATTATTTTATACATGTATCTATATGTATAAAAGTATGTGTATCTATATGTATAAAAGTAGGTGTATCTATATGTATACAAGTAGGTTTATAACATTTATTTATACATATATATATAAAATATGATTTACAAGGTTCTACAATTATTGATTTTTACGGCCAGATATAGCTCGCTATAAATTATTTCTTTCGAATATTTATAATTTTCTTGTCATATGGTTACAATTATTAATTGTGTCCGATATTTTGTTAATATTCAAAAACGAAAATTTGAAGCGAGAAAAATATAAGGGTATCAACGTTTCTAATATATATATATATATATATATATATATATATATATATATATATATATATATATATAGTTGTATATATTCAATTATATTTAATTAATATTATTATTTAATATTTTAGTGAAAAACAGGGTTTACATTCACCAGGTTTGTAAATATTAATATAAATATATTTATATATATATATTGTTAATTTATTTGGTGGAGTCCTTTGATCCCATCCAATAACTTATATAAAGTTTTCACTTATGACCATATGGCTATAATGACCATTCTAAACCGCTCTCATGTTAAGAGAGTTAATTCTCTCGTTTAAGGCATCCATGATTTTAACGAGAGACGATTATTTATTTATACACAATTATATAGATCACTTCTAATTAATATTTTAAGACCCATTTTAATGGTCCAGGCGCCGTCCGGCGGACGGGGCTTGGACTCGTGACCTACTGACCCAACTTATCCATACAGGCAGTTGTATATATATATATATATATATATATATATATTGTGCAATGCACTTATCGTGGAAGGATTACTTGTAGCCTATAGGCTTACTGGTAGCCTATAGGCATGGGCGGGTAGATATGATGTTGGTCTCCATTTTCATATCCACGCACACCCAACATATCAATAAAACGGGGTAATTATTGAAGATGAATTTTTATATTTGACAGTAACTTGAAATTCATTATTAAAATGCGTTAACAGTAAAACCGTGAACCGTTATATCCCGATTAACATTAAAACAAATACAAGGTGCAACTATATCATGATATATATATCATGATACATTTAAAAGAATACTGGATTTACCATACAATTATTGATATTTAACATTAAAATATTCTTTATTATTATTTTTTTTAATATTTGCCACCCCCTATTATAATATCTACTTGCAATAGAACAATACCTAATTTTCGTGTCTTAAAACTTATAATTTATCGTAATAATTTGATGTCGGGTGTGTCTGATTTGCCGTTGTTGTGCCAACATTTTGGAATGTACTTGCGTATCCCAGCTAACAGTAATAGCCTCATAATAGCCTAACTAATAGCCTCAAATGTTTACATTGTGTTATTAAGCTGCCATTATGTTTCCATTAAAATTCTATTAAGATATTAATTTTAAAAGTCTATTATGTTGCTGTTATTGTTAGCCGGGGGTACTATGTGTTATATGCATATAACGACATCGTTTAAACTATGCGAGAAGATTTTTAAGGCAATTAACGCATTAAGTGTAAACAATATTTATATTTATATTTATCATAATAACTAAAGCCCGGATTTTATTATTACATAATTGTATTTGCAAACATACATGTATTATGTTTGTTTATCAATACGAATACTTTAATAATATTTTAATATTATTTATTACTAAAAACATAACAATTGTTATGTTTATTGTTTATGTTTTTGTTTTATAGTTTACTTATTGAGCTCGAAAATTGATTTTTAAATTAATAAATAATAATAATAATAATATATCATAACAACTATTTTGAAATTGATATTTTTAATATTAACTATTTTGTATACTAATTCCAGGACTTCTAAATGTACATTCAACCAATTGATACCTAATTAATATTTAAAATTGACGATAGGAAAACCTTATCTTAAATTGAAACACTGTTAAACATTAAAACAATATCAAATATAAATAAATACTTGCGTAATCAAACTAAAATCATAATGTATCAACTTTAATAAATGGATACAAATTAACTAATTAATACCCATTTATTTAATTAAAGTTATATAATAAAATACATATTTTAATTAAATTAATATATAATAATTGGAAATTTATTTTTTACTAAAACAAAATGATGATATAAAAGCTTAAGTTAGATTTATATATTAAAACTCCATGTTGGCTAAGGCGTTAGACACGTTATGAGTCATAACTTATAAGTCATATAGGACGCGTGTTTAATCCCTGAATGGAATTACAAAATATGTATTTAAATATTAATTAGAAGTGATTTTATATAAATGTGTATACACAATTTTCTGTTCTCGTTAAAATTATGATGGAAAACTTGAATATGCATATTCCATGGAATGTCTTCGAAATGATACATGATAGGCCTATATGTCTTACAAGATTATAAATAATTCATATAAATTCCTGTGTGTGGTTCATTTCACGAAATGGCTCCTTATAAATAACAATAGCAATAAAAACAATATATATATATATATATATATATATAATAATATTTATTTATTGAAATCTCATATAT
This sequence comes from Osedax fenrisi, assembly GCA_964019155.1. NCBI lineage: Eukaryota > Metazoa > Annelida > Polychaeta > Sabellida > Siboglinidae > Osedax > Osedax fenrisi. The sequence continues at coordinate 69,552,571 of OZ025241.1, read as the reverse complement.
ATATTGAATACAATACAAATAACGGATACAAATGGACCCCTCAAGAAGTCATAGACTTGTACATGTTATAAATAACTGTGAGAGGCCCCGGACAATACAATACAAATAGTAACATTTTTTTTCTTGTGTTTTGATTTATAGTTTATTAAGTTCTTTATAAACACAAGAGAAAATCAAGAACTGCCTGGAGTCGAACCCGGGATCTCTGGCTTACTAGCTTTTGGTTGTCCCACTGAGCCATCGACCCCAGTATATATATATATATATATATATATATATATATAATATCAATCATATTTTGTTATGTATTATTATAAATAATAAATGTATTTTAATGTATATAACATAATTAACGTGTATTTTTCGTTAACAGAAACCTCTATGGTATAACGAACAACTCCGCACGCGTGGACATATCGCTTACAACGAATCACAGATGAACACGTGAGATAAACGAGGGTGTTGGAGGGTTGTTAACCCCATTACCCCTCCCCCTGAGGGTATGCTGATGTACCCGCGATCACACCTGTCATCGTAATGTCTACGTGGGTGTAGTTCTCTCGTGACGTCATTAAAACGAATTCGATATTGAATACATGTCTGCAGATTAAACGATATTTAAGTCAATAAATTAATAATTCGTTAATATATTTAAAATAACTATAAAAATCATATATAATATATATATATATATATATATGATATATATATATACTTTTTATAAGAAGTTATTATACTTATATATTATACTTATATAACAAAGTAAACATTCATTTCTCTTAAATTTTGATATATATTTTCTTAAATTTTTAATAAAAAATGAGAAAAAAATTAAGAAAATATATAGGTTGTAGTCGAAAAAATAACGACTGAGAAAACAGACTTTCCTAAACATTAAACGAATGATATATTTTATTGTTGGATCGCTAAATACTTAATGATTATACAAAATGATTATGGAAAATAACAGAAACTATAGCCTCAGCCAAGATAACAAAATGAGGAATTGGAATGCTCATTATAACTATAGTCCTCACGCGTATAATGCAATATACAGTGTAGAGAAAATAACACCCAGAATGATGGTGATGAATTTCCATTTAAATCCACATACAACAGTTATATCATGTTACATTCTAAAAAATGTTAGTGATGAACAATATACCGACATATTTTAAACAGATATAACGTTATTAACAATGCAGATACCAAAGTATAATGACTGATAATCGGAGGAGATTTTAATGCGTAACCCGATCAAAATGAGAGCTTCAAATATTCTTTAAATAAATTAATAAACCTTAATGATAATATGCTAAAAAACTATCTCCTAGAATATAAATTATTATACCTATACAAACATTTGCAGCAAATGCAAGGTTTATACTATACGCATACATCTCCAAATGACTCTATTTCTCAAATTTATTATATTATCATAAATAGAAAGTGGAAGAATAGTGCTATGCATTGTAGATCTTATAACTTATTTATCAGTATCGTATCCAATCATCATATCATATCAGTAATTATAAGACTGAGTCTTAGAGCTAATAAGAAGAAATCTAGCACAATCAAACATTACGATTGGACAAGTTTACAGAAAGATTCAGAAATCCGAAATACCTATATATAGTAATATATTACTAAAGTGAAAACAACATTCTAAGCTCTTCATGAAACTACAACTTCGCTATCTTATATCAAAAGTTATACTCACTTTAAAACGTATTGTATGTAAACTGCTGCTAAAGTAATCCCATAGAAATCTTAGTTGTAAAACATATACCTTAAGGTAACCAAATTCGATAATAGCTAATATCTGTAAAAACCGTGATATACTAAATCAGGCAGTATGCAATAAAGAACACCAAGTTGAACAGTAGATTTAGCAGGAAGTATATTCAGTAGGGAAGAACATTAGTTAAGGAGGGAGAGTAGGCCTACGCGAACATTTATTAAAGTTTTCGTAAGGTTTCTGGTAAGTGAGGTCCATAGTTTTTGTATTCTGAAGATATGAAATTTGGAGTATATTGTAATTGATGATTTGTGATTATTAAATGATAATTTATTATAAAATACTTAATAGAATACTTTATTTTAGGCGGTATATCGATATAACCTATAGGTCATCAACTTTAGTTTCGAGTATGATTAAATGTTTAGTTTGTTATGTTTTATATTTGGATAATTAATGGTAATCTCTAGATATAGCTAGCTATAGCTATATATAGTTTAGTGAGTTTGAGATAATACACATCACTATAGTGAGAGAGAGACTTTTTAATGACACGCAGTATCAGCTATACTGAGGTACACTATTAACTCAATGTCTTCGCAATGGTAACGTATACATTATTATGCGGTTATATGCATATCGTATCATGTTATGTTGTTTACTTTTCTAAGTGATATATTACATATTTCAAAATAATTTAAAAATAAAACAAAATTATATTTCGTAATTAAATAGAATATTAAATATACAATAATAGATATATTATAAAAATGTTAAATAGATACAGTTTGCTTATTTTTTCTATTGTTTATATATCGTGCATTTCCGGCAGCGACGAGACCAGCACAGCTACTCGCAATGGTTAGAATAATTAACCGATATATATGTGAGTGATTAATAGTATTAACTTGATATTCTATTATGGAATCTATATGTTACCTATATAAATTGCTCCCAAAAGAAATATCATAATAATATAATATAAACTGAAATTCATGACGAAATCAGAGAATATATATTATTATCGGTTAACGTAGCAATGACAATGTAAAATGTTAATCTATACAACTATAGTTATAACTACTATAGTAACTAGTGTAACTGCATATAGTGTCAGTCCATACGCGCAGGTGATGTACACGATGCAAATGTTACGGTTTTAAAACGGTTACAGTTTCAAGCGGCAAGGATCGAATCTGCGGGAAACCGTTAACAACTTAGGCAAAATAATTAAAAAATGAATTCATTATAAATAGTTTTATTATATAGTAGTATCATAGCCCACGGGCTTTGATAATACTAACTAACACATAGTTTGTCATACTACACATACACATACACATATATACACATTCGTAACTTGGTATGTAACAATGAGCATATATGTTGAATCAGCATTGTTGCCTATTTTAATGTTCGGATGGGGCATAAACCTGAGTCCTACTGCCGGCGTGTCTGCTATATATATATGTGTGTGTATATGTATTGTCATATTACGTTAATAATGCGACTGCTATCTCTGAATAGCTACGACAGAGGCCACTGCCCTGCCTCCTAAGACAACAACAGAATCAACAACAACAACAGACAAGGAAAGAGATCAACAAGACAACACCGGATATATATTTGTTACGGCATTCTTCGTCATGAGTGTTAGTTAATTATGTAGCTAATTAGTTAATTATGTTGCCAATTAGTTAATTATGCGGATAATTAGTTAATTATGTAGATAGTTAGTTAATTATACGGATAATTAGTTAATTGCGCATCTTTAATTATAGGAATCAGTATATATTTATATAATGCATAATTATCCCTTTAGTTAAATTAAATCAGAACTATAAAATATTTGTTTATAAACCAAACTATTCTATAGGAATTCAATAAGTATATGTTTTATTATTTAATGACACGTGTATTAAATATATGTATATTTTAATATAATGCATAATATAATCTAACTTAACTTATAAAACTATAATGAATAATATGTGTATATATTCTATTTTGTATTAATAAACCTATAGGTATATCATATCATATATCGTATACGTATACACATTATGTGTTCCTATTTATATTTTAAAAACCCTATTAATGAGCATATTTATTGTATATATTGTCGTTGATTAGACTTGGTGTTTATGAGATACGAATGCGTTATGCGTCATAACGTATGACTCATAACTTATGCGTCATAACTTATGAGTCATGAGTCATATGAGTCATATGAGTCATAGCGTATGAGATAGCCTGCAGGATGGCGATATTACCCACAGAGCTAGAGAGAAAGAGCTTTCTCTCTAGCTCTGTGGTATTACCGCATCATCCATGTTACACCCAAACATGACACAATGGGTGTAACTACATCGTAACCCATACTAACCTGTGTTGATATTGTTCGCAGTGTTTGCTGTTCGGTTCCGTGTGTTATATGAGACGCAACCATCGCAAAGATGTCATGAAGAAAGCAATGACTATTGTGTTGAAAGAATCGAAAAAATCACAGTTAGACCTAATTAATATATATATATATATATATATATATATATATATATTAACTAATATTTGTTAATATATAATATAGTATTTTATTATATATATATATATATATATATATATATAATGTATATCACACGTGTGATAGGTACATATATAAACACTCATTCAATACCTAGTTATTTAGCTTGGTACTATATTATATTTACTAGTATAACTGTATGTTAGCTAGGTAAATATATAAATATAAAAAATTGAAGCTTAAAATATAATTTAAAAAAATAATTATTAATCATTTTTATTCATAAATATATCCAGTATATCAGCCTCAAAATCTGTCTTTTCATATATGAACTATTTATGGAAAAATAATAATTAATATGTAATTGAAGTTGTATTATAAATTAATTAAAAATGGAACTTTCTACATTAACATCTTCGGATACCTTTGTGTTTCTATTGACCCGTAGTTGCATGTATGTGTGTAGCTCTAAGCTGTAGCTACATATAAATGGAGTTATAATATAGTATACTACTAGTACCTAGGGGCGTCGGAACAGGGGGGGGCGGGGGGTATCGGACCCCCCCATTCGAAAATATGGGGGGGGCTAAGTATGTTTTGCCCCCCCCATGAAATGTGTATTAATAAATTTTATATATATTAAATCTAGTATATTGTCTTTGTTAATACAAATTTTTTCTAAAGAATGTTACCAAACATATGGGGGGGGGGCTAAGTATTGTTTGCCCCCCCCCCCCCATCTATGAAATATGATAATATTCATGAGAGAATCTCTGAGAGATACTTGTTATCTGGCGATATTAAGAATGAAATTATTCAATTATATAAATCTGAATTATTAAATATTTGATTATAAGATATTAATGGAAGTTACTCAATTCAATGTGATGAAATTCAAAATATATCCGGAAGTGAGCAGGACATTTTAGTGGTTCGATATTTGATATAAAAACTAGAAATTAAAGAAATATGCATATTAATATGTAGAGGAAAGTCTCCGATTACCGACTCCTAAATGATTAGTTGTAATAACTTATTCAATATTAAATATATTTATTTGAAATTTTGTAATTTGAGTAATATTATGGATTATTACAATGAATAAAGTGGCTATTTTAAATTTTTGATATAATTATATTTACAAGAATAAACATGGGGTCGGATATCGGATACATGTTCCTAATACCGACCCCCTTCCCCTATTACCGACCCCCTAAAATAATCGTGGTATAAATAATTGTAGTATTATAATATCCAATAAAAAGAGTAGATATACATAACTATAATTAATTATAACATGACGTAATTTATTTTTTATTGAATTTATGTTTTAATAGTAGTATTAAATTTAAACTTAAACTTTATAGTAATTATATTAAAATAGTGTATATTATTATTTAATATTTATTTATTAATCAGTATGTATATAATCAAATGTAATTATGAATCCTAAATCTATATCAATGATACATAAACCACTTACGAAATATTTTAAAGTAAAATACGAATCTATTTTGATTGGATATTATAAATCACATGGGGTCGGTATTAGGGTAATTTAAGGGTTCGGTAATAGGACAATAATATGGGTTGCTATAATTAAGATATATTGGTTAATAGTTATTCAAATTCAATTATTTTTATAATAGTTATAAACATTTTATTATTCTATAATATTATGCATAAAATCAAGTTTTCGTTTAATTAATAAAGTATTTACAATGATTTAAAAAAAGTTATTATTCAAATATTTAAAAAGTAAAAACAGAATATTACATTTTATCAAATAACAATTGTAGAATTAAATATTTTTTTAAACAAAATACTTATTCATATTTATCATTAAATTACTAACAGTTTATGTATATATAATTGTTTGATAACTCTTATATTTACTGATATATTAGGAGGGGGTCGGTAATCGGGGACTTTCCCATAATATGACTGAGGATACAACTTAAATATAGCAAATGTAATGTTATCTGAACTTTAACATCTTAACTTGTCTATTTCTAAATTAAAAAGACAGTCATATGACGGTGCAGCTAATATGGCTGGTCAATATAATAGTGTAAAGACTATAATAATGAATAGACCGCCATTAACTTTATATACATAATGTGGAGCTCATCGCACAAACTTAATAGCATAATCATTAGATAATAATATAAATATAAGAAAAGCCTTAAGAGTGGTTCATGATGTAGGATTATTATATGAACAAACGATCAAATTCCGGATTATATATAATACTAATAATGACAAAGCAAAGACATTGAAACCAATATGCCCAACAAGATGGACTGCGAAAATCATGTATTAAAACAACATTAGATCAATATAGTGGTTTACTCGATGCACTGAAATAATATAAAGAATTAGATTATATTACCTATGACCACAAATATATTGCAAATTTATTATTAAAAAATATGAATAAGTCAAATATTTGTTCTATGAATATTTAAAGTTTACTATTTGAAAGCTTGGATATGAAGGTGAAAGCGTTCATGATACCAACAAATACTATTGAAGGTAACATTTATAAAAAATATACTTGAAAGCATATATGATTATAATTTTATATAATAATAATAAAATCAATAATAAATAAACAAAGGATCAGATAATAGTAAAGATGATACTAATTAAATTGAATAATGATAGAAATAATTTGCACACATTCATTGAAGATATAGAAAAAAAAGTATTTTATATTTTATATATACAAGTTTTTATATTGATTCAAAGTTAATAACATACTTTTATAAACATATTATCTAAAACATTTTATAAAATACAAAATAGCTTATAATAAATATTTATAATAAAATATTATAATAATTTATTTTTATTTTAAATATATCTAATTTAATTTTCTAAGTATATCTAAGTATATCTAATTCAGAGAATAATAATAATAAGACATATAATATAAATTATTATAAATATGTATGAGATGAATAGTAATGAAAGTTCAAAAAACTATGTAAGGTACGGTACCTTAGGTACCTCATCTAGATAACATAATATAACATTATTAATGTTATGTTAATATAAGAATGTGATTATAGTGTGATTATAATGTGATCTATATATAGATATTATCAGTTAATATTTTAATATATAAAGTATATATACTTTATCATTAATATTTACAGAATAAAATATACTGAGTTGTTTGATTACATAATGATGAAAATTAAAACCAAATGTTATACTAAGAAAACATTATTTATACATTCTTATAAATTAAAGTAATCATTATTACAAATAATATAATTCATGAAAAAAGGTTTTTTTTTATAGATTAATCATATTAACCCTATTAATATTCTACACTAAACAGTTGTTATTAAAAAATGTATGAAGAATTAACGATTGAAATATCGAATTTCCATATGTTCAAATCAGTCAATAAGTTCAATACCATCTGATGAGTTAAACATATATATGATGGAACAATCTTCTAAAATTCAAAAAATATTTTCTGGCATAAGAGATTTGATTGGTTTGCCCCTCAAGTTCTATGTCATGTTAGCGTGATTTAGTCATCGATATAAAGAAAGTGGATAAGCAATTGACGCACGCAATGCATGTAAAAGATAGACACGTGAATGACACTTTTATCGATAAATTAACAAAATGGTATCATTGATTTTGATTGGATATTAGTCATATTATATATGTCAAATATTGAAAGAGTAGTCTTTTCGTCGAAATAGATTAAAGTGACTTCTATCTATATCAATGGATTTAAATTATAAATATCAATAAAATCAATAAAATAGTATTATAACTTCAATTTAAATACACAAAATTACGAGGAATGTTGATATTATGTATTTTAAATATATAATTTTATTTTTAGTATAGATAGTACATTAAAATTTGTAGTGATTATCAATATATATATGATAAATAAATATTATTATAAATAAAAAGTAGTGGGCCAGATAGTGGGTTTCGACTGCAGCGCTCGTAGCGGATAGTGCCATACACTACATTCAATTGCTTATCCACTTTCTTTATATCGATGGATTTAGTAAGCTACGAATAATAAATACGTTGTTACGATCTACTATTCTAGATAGTAGATTAAATGCATTAGTATTGGCAAATATCAATCAAAAAATAATTCACACAATGAGATGGGTATATTTATAAATAAAAATCTATATTTATATAATAATAAATTATGTAATGTTTAATATTTATTTTCTAATATATTCCTACTCATTGTTATACAAATTAAATATTATTAATTGCATATTAAGAGGTTAGCATAGACTAAAGAGGTATACGATATTAATAAGATATAGTTAGTAATTATATTAGTAATAAATAATAGGATATATAATATAAAATATAAATAAATAGCCCCCCCCATAAAAAATATCGTTCCGACGCCCCTACTAGTACCTATAGGTATACTAGTATACTATTACCTATTATCTACCTCTAACGATACAACGATACGTACTCATATACGGAACAATCTTGTATGACTATCTGGGTTGTCCTATTACATATCACATGTATATATTGTACATGGGGTACAGTGTAAGCCATAGAGCTATTGTTATAGATGGAATGAGATATGCCTATATACGGAAGGTGGTCAATTCGAATAATAAATGTATTAATTATAGTGTAGTAAAACTATATTATACTTATAAGTATAGTGTAATGGATTTTGTATGACTAATGTATACTTATAAATCATTTTGTGGTGTTCGACATCAAGTAATGTTGGCGAAACTGAGCGATAAATAGAGAATAATGGGATATAATCTATATACCTGACATATGAGATATAATAATATCGAAGGTAATATAATACTGTTCATATACCGTATGGTATACATCGTAATTCTATCGTACACTATAGTGGAGTTGCATATTATATGTTCTATATATTATCTATCATATATATATATATATATATATATATCCTGGCTTTATACAACGATACCTAAGATTTTGCGAAGCAAATCGTAAATCCTTCGGAAAACCTTTAGTGATACTTTATTATACCTTAAATATTAATATACAAATATATATTTTTAGGAAAAAATCTACATCTACAGGTTTATTTTAAATATAAACATACACACACACTAACACACACATACATACAAACACACATGCATGCATATACATTCAATGACACACCTTCAAACCATCGATATAAAGAAACTTTCTTTATATCGATGCTTCAAACACACACCCATATGTATATAGCTACTATAGTATGTAGATCTATAGAATTTACTGTAAGTCTTAAGTTGGAATTCTTTGAGAAGGGGATATTTTCTAAATGAATATAATTACAATATTATAGTTATTCAAAGACCTTTCTAGGGCATGGCTAATAAAGTTTGATCGATTATAATCGATAATTATCGATCAATGCTCACAGATAAATATATTCAAAACAGATACATACTATACTATTTTATTATAATCAACGTTATATCAATACCTACTATAACCGAGGTTATAGGAGGTATTGGTTATATGCAGTAGTTAAGTTAAAAAACAATGTATGTTTACAATGAAGTAACCAAATAATATGATGATTTACAGTAATCTACATATAGATATACATATTAACTATTATAATAGTGTATACATATATCTCCGAAAAACATATTATCTCGCACACTCACACATATATATATATATATATAAATAATTTATGTATTAGTATTATTAAATATATATATTATTAGTTCATTGATTATATGTTAACCTAAACAAATATCTTTATATAATAACCTACATACATAAAATATAAATTATCTCAACTTATTATTATAATAATTTTAGTTTTACCAATCGATCAAACAGAACAGCAGTGTTAGTACTATATAACTATATATATATATATATATATATATATATAAATGTCTCTAGGTAAATTTAAGCTATCCGTTGCAAATTTAAAGCATAATTACACACCCCACCTCCTGAATAACGTGGCACCCCACATATAACTAAATATTTGTTATGTTTTATAATGTCATTTTTAGATTTTAGTATAATCACATATTAATATTAGTCTATTTAGTTTACTTATTACTACACATATTTGATATTGTTAATAGATATATATATATATATGGGTATATTATATATTTATGTGTGTGTATGTTGTAGTGGGTGTGTAGACGCGGATGTACAATGTATGTATACATATATGCATATAGGTATATAAACATAATTGTTTATTAAATAATGTGATAGTAAATCTAAAACATAACATTATTCTATCACCACGTATGTCGTGAGCTACCCAAGTGCATAATGAAGCTAATAATCTAAATTATTAATCTAGCTAAGAATCCTAAGAATACCTTACATAAGAATACCTACCGTATAACTCCCCATTATAAATGTTACGACTTAAAAATGTATTCCAAAGTCAGTAAATACAAATCTTACAACATGAAAAAATATAATATTTACACATCCACAAAAAAAAATTAAGATAATTAATACATGAATGTATGAATATGTCCTATAGGATAGTATATGTGCTTATCTTTACATTTAAGTTGCCTATATATATATATATATATATATATATATATATATTTATATATATATATATCTATAGTATATCTACATTTACCGTCATTATAGTAATATTATGTTGAACTACATATATATATATATATATAAACAAAAATCGTCCTACTTTGTAGTATATTCGATATAAATTACTTTGCAACAACAAACAACACCGTCAACAATATCTAAATAATACAAATATTGTAATCAACAATGTTTCGAATACACACGAATCCATAAACTATGAAATTCTGATTCTATACAAATGTTATATCACGTTCACACTGTTCGCGGTTGTCACCAACTATGGCGGTAAACTCGTGTCACCACCTAATGGTATATATATGGTATATGGTATATAGAAGTATAAATGTTCATGAATAGGAGTTTACATTATATAAACTAACTTATAATTTGAATTTATAATTTAGTTAATTTTCGTTAATCACGACTCACCGAGAAATTGTAGGCTATACATTGTATACAACTATAGTATACAACTAACAATACGCCCCGCCCACAACTAACAATACGCCCCGCCCACAAATAACATTAAGCCCCGCCCATAAATAACATTACGCCCCGCCCATAGTGAACGCCACGCCCAATTACGAATCGGACGTCAACACGGACCACCACGACAAATACTCGATGGGTTCGCAGTACTACAACTACGACTACCCCCCGACGACGGATTACCCCGCCGTCGGCAAGCCGGAATACGCGACAGACCCCCCGCGTCGTCTATCGATGGAACCCCCGCGACGTCTATCCGTTCACGAACAGGCCGAGCAGTTACGCAACCACATTCCGGGTAACGCGCACGGACCCTTACACCGCGGTTCCCTGCAAAGCTCGGGTCAGGCGTCGACCCAATCTCACCCGGCGCAGCGCATGCGCGAACTACGTCACTCGTTGGGGTCACGACCTTTCGCCGGTTACTACGCCCCGTCCACTGGAGCGATCGGTTCGGGTGCTGTCCCGTCGTACCAACACCAGGGGCAGCAGCAGCAGCGGCGGCCGAGTCAACAGCATGCTAAGCGATTCTCTATACCGCCAATGGGTAAGCAGGAAGACTACTACCAGATGTACCCGTCGCAACAACATCCGGCCTCGTCGGATCATAGAGTTGGCTCGGACGGTAACCAGACCAGTAATCCGAGTCTGGATTAAAGCGCGTCGTCACGTGATGATATATACTCGAATGCCATTGGTTTACGCGGTCACTATTCTGTGAAGTATCGCTGATAAGAGAGCTGGTAGGTTAACGGTGAAAAGTGTTGTATATATCACGTACGGCGAATGTGTATATTTTAATAAACGATTATTATATACGAATCACGTTTTCATTGGTCAATATTTGTAATCACTAAATTCAAGTTAATGTATATATCACGCAATTATTGGTACACTTTCTTTCTATGTAAATCGTACATTTCATGATATATGTGTATAGTATACATGTTATACATACTATGGATGTATGTTCCTATACACTATAGTACCATATTATTAAAAATCAGGTCTTAAATTATATATAAGAATTATATAATAAACATAATATAATATATATAAATTAAATATAAATTAAAATATAATTGTTAAATTATGACAAATTCCGTTTAGTCGGATACCAGATATATCTGGTATATATATATATATATAGATTAGAATTATGTATTATTCATAACTAAAACACGTATATATAATTCGTTTAGGTAGGATACGTTATAACCTATAAGTTTAGTAAATGTATCACGCTAAAATAAATAGAATAAGTTGAAATCCTCACAAATAAAATATATATGTTCGATTTTTAAATAATATATATATATATATATATATTATACATCTTTTGATTAGTCAGAATTAAATCTTCCAATCGATCTTATTCAAAATCGAACTGGTTTAATAATAATCTAGTATACTATAGTCAGACTATAGTCAGTTACCCGGATGTCTTCAAATTATATACAAATCAACAAAGATTTACTATGTTCTTAATTCCTTAAAAACCTTTTGCTCGCCTACTGGAGTTATCTATCCTATAAATAATCTTACTTGACTATTAAGCTACATAGCGTCGGTTTTTTATTTACTTAAGATTACTTAATCCTGTGACCGGTTGGTCGTAGGGGGGATTTGAATCGCGGCAATTACACATGTTTTTTCCATTTCTCACGGTCCAATGTATTTTCGAGAAGATCACCTATATCACCTCTTGTCCATTCTATAATATTATACATCCAGTTCGTTCTCGGTCGTCCCTGTCTTCTCTTTCCTTCTACAAAACATTGAATGATTACTTTATGGGGAGATTCATGTCGTATTGTGTGGCCAAAATGAGCCAATTTCCTTCTTTTTATAGTTGAAAGGAGTGGTTCAACATAGCCTATTGCTTAAATAATTGTCTTGAAAACATAATAATTCATTTTCCTTTCTCGGTATGATATTCCTATGATTCTTCTATATGATTTAGATTCGAATGCATTTATTCTTTTCTCTAGGGTTTCATTTAATATCCATGTTTCACAACCATATAATAGAATAGAGAGTATCAGAGATTTGTATACGTGTATATTGGAACGTAACAAGAAGCTTATGCTTTTCCATATTGTATTTAGGTTTACCAGAGCCGAATTTGCTGTCGCCAATATTATTTGTATCTCCTTTTCACTTTTTTCGTCTTTTGTCAATGTAGCTCCCAGATATTTGAATTTGTCGACTGTTTCTAGTGTTTCACCGTTCATAGTTATAGAGTTTGAATGGCTGTTTGAGAATTTATTTACCATGATCTTACTTTTTTCCAGACTCACTTCCATACCGTATGCCTCTTTGCAGTTATATGATTTGTCTGTGAGCTGTTGTAATTCTGGAATTGATCCTGACATTAAATCTATGTCATCTACAAACCTTAGGTTACAAATATTATATCCTCCTACAGCTATGGTTGAAGTGTTGTTGTTTAGAGTGTCTTAAATATTTTTTTCCATGAACATATTGAATAGAATTGGCGACAGGAGGTACTCTTGTCGTACTCCTACCGATGTCCGAAATAAATCTCTTCTTGTATCGTTTACTATCACTGCACTATTGTCCGAATTGCCCGTATACGTGCCCGTATACCATTCAGTCAGTAATATAATCGACATAATACTAACTAGTAGTTAGTAACTACCTCTGCTAAACACTAGTATTAATTTACACTTCAAAATCAGGTTATTATACTTTCGTTATTGGCTTCCTTAAATCTCACTACTTTGAAATTTTAATATTTCAGCATTTGGTGAATTTATAATATATTATCTTCTATAAGGGTATTACACTAGCTTATAACCTCTTATAGAACTAGACGTATTCATCATTTCGCAAGGATAGTAGAATATGTTATAATAGTTATATCGGTTATCATAACTGAGTTATGATATATATCCATAGACATTAGAGTGTCTCCTCACTCTATATCTATGTATATATCAGGTTGTAATTCATTAACAGATTTTATATAATATCTTTGTTTGATTTGGAGCCAATATAGTGATTCTATAAGATAAATCATAGTTAGCGAAAGTCATATATAACCTTCAATCATATTTTGAAGCGTTTAGGTGAAACAAAACATATATAGGCCTAATAAACAAATATTAGCTAATATAAACAATAAAAGAAAATAGAAACACAAATGTATTCTAATCAATAAATAGTATTATTAGTATTATGATATAATTCTTAGTTCCGTGATAATATCGTATTAGGGGAACACGTGATATCTATGAATACAATTTCCTTCGATCATACATAACGATCAACTGTTTTATCTAATATTTCTTGCAATATATATATCAACCTATTCAAACAAAATCGTTTATCCAGTTTCTCTTTGGGTGGTATCTTTTTCTATTAACTGTAACCGAACCTTGTAATAATATCCTAATAGCCTCCTAATATCAAGAACTCCTATAACATCGAGGTTAAATTAGGCATTGATAATATAAGCATAACAGCATAAATAATAGCCTCAAATATTTACATTGTGCTATTATCTGTAATGAAGAGTCACATCAATTTAATCTCGATAGAACTAATGATTTAATTAATAGTTTCTCTGCATGTGTACTATCATATTAGGTTTCAGTTATATATACATTTAAGAATTCAGCAAATAGTTAGAATAACATTATCAAATGGTAGAATTGTATCAAGACTATAGTCTTATTATAATACCAATATTACAGATGTGAATACAGTAATGTAGGCCTATTTGATATTATAAACTTATTTATGGATACTTTTTATATTCCTGATTTAACATACAGGGATTTAATACTTATACAATCAGATAATTTAGATATACATGTATTATGTATAATGCATTATGTTAACAATGTAAGTACTGTTATGTTAACCTGTGATAATAGAATATGCATATACTGTTAGTTAATGTGTAGGGATAATATCCCGCAGTTTTCAAAATGTATAGAGAAGGGGGTCCAGTATCAAAGTTTATTGTTAGTCCAAGTATAGCAATAGCGTGTAGCACAACGTATAGGGACAATGTCTGGGAACCAACGACGTTGGTCAAACGTATCGTCGCATACCAAACGGAATTGATGTGAACCATGGCCTCCTTTAGCTTCAGCTAAAGGAGGCCATGTGTGAACACCCTATTAGATATATAATTATACGAATAAGGGCGTATCTTACGGTGAAGCGCTCAGCCAATGGGTAGCCATGTAGCGGAGACATTCCTGCCCTGAATCGTGTCACGGTCTATAGATTGCAACAACAAGATTGTATATTGCATGACATACAATGCATGTCAATACGGTATGTTGAATACTATTAAATAATAAAATCGTGTATTGTATTTAGACCATAACGTTCATATACGTATGCGTGTACATATATCATATACCTATATCATATATGATATATGTCATAGATTTAGAGTACCAACCATGGTTGGTATATGCATATCATAGTAGGGGAGAGCGGGGCAGGTTGAGCCGGTTTTTATAAAAACACATGTATCTTATAATGTTATGAATATATTTTAATAAAATAAAGTGCATAAGATATATATAGTTTATGATCAATTAAAAACATTCATAAATCAGTGTAATGATAAATAATTAATTATATAATTGAATTTTAATTTTTTTTAAATTTGGCTCAACCTGCCCCGTCTACTGGGGCAGGTTGAGCCAGGTAGAAAAAATGCAAAATTAAAGATATATTTAACAAATAAACATAGTTAAAGTTATATATTTATATTTATTAGTTATTTAAAAAGTATATGCACCAAGATTAATATCAAAACTAATAAAACTTTTAAGGCGAGAGGTTATATTATGAGAGAGGGTAGATTATCTATGTTTTAATCCAGCATATACACCAATTATTTAATTATTTAAAATAATTACTCAATTATATATTTAATTAATTAGATTATTATTATTATTTAATTAAGTCATTAATTAATTAAATAAATTAATACATAAATATGTTTAATGATAAACGGGGCATATTGCCCCTATGGTCAACCTGCCCCGTTTTACTATGGTCAACCTGCCCCATATCACTAGTATATATAAAAGTAATATAATTAATTCGTGAGTGATAATTTTTGAATTATTTATTTTATAATATATAGTATATTAAATATACTTTATTTATATACCATTAATACTGCTATGTTATTACAAAATATATAATAATATCAAAGTTAAACTTACTGTCCCACTAACGAGATTTTCATAAAATATTAATAATTAAATAATATTTTAATTAGTTAAAATAAATAATTTTTGAGTTGTTATACTAATGCTAAATATAATTGTGTATACGTGTATTAAAAATTGCATTAAGATATTTATTAATAGCAGAAATAATTGAGATGGCTCAACCTGCCCCTATGGTCAACCTGCCCCGCTCTCCCCTACTCTAAATAATGGGATTAACTCTAAATATATCCAATAATGGTACTCTAAATCTATGGTATATGTGAACTATTAATATATAACAAATATACATATATACGTATAAGTATGATATTTAAGTATCCCTATACATGTATCCACGTTCACATATACCATAGATTTAGAGTACCATTATTGGATATATTTAGAGTTAATCCCATTATTTAGAGTACTATTATATGCCCAGCAAACAGGAATAGCACCCTTAAAGCACCCATAAAGTATATTAGTTGAGCACCATTTTACACACATGCTTTAAATAATGCTCAACTAAAATATATAAATTTATATATTTTAAATTATATATATATAAGTTATAGTAATATGTAGATATGTATATATATATATATATATATATATAGGTGAACACATAGATATGTGTAGACATATAACAAGACCTCTTATAACCTCGGTGAGGTTATAGGAGGTCTTGAATATAATAATCACTACTATTAATATCGTAAAACTCGTGATAAACTAGTGAATTATATCATATTTTCTGTGTTATCATAGACTTTAGAATTAAAACTATTTCTAATGTCTATGGTGTTATCCAAATAATTGAAAATAACAATATCCTATATAAACAATTAAATCGTTTTAATATCGTAATTAATATTGATATTTTATAAAGTAAGTATTATATTGTTTTTTAATTTAAAATATTCTAGTAATATAAAATACTTCTAAGTATAAAATGTATATAAATATAAGTTAAAATAATTACAATTTCTTATAATATTAGTTTTAATTTTGTTTATAAAAAATACAAAGATTATTAATAATTAATTTTTAAATATATATTAATTATAATTTATAATAAATATGTTAGGTATATTTAATTTTATATTTATTATATTTCTACTTATTTTATTAACTTATATATTTACCTAATGAAATTTATTGAATTGTAATATTATTGTTACCAACTGAGGAAGTCGGCACATTTAAAATTAAAAGTCCACAAATTTAAAATTAAATATTTTAAATATTATTATAATTATTATAATAATATACACATAATTAGTTGAAAATTAGATCGCCCGCTATACTACCCGTTATATAGTAACTATAATAGTTTATTAATAATTGTATGTGTTATTTTTAAACTTAAAGTTTAAGTAAATCTAATAATTTTAGTTAATTATAAATAACTTATTAAGTATAATTATTATAATAATATAGTATTATAATAATACTTATTAACTTAATAACTTATTAACTTAATAATAATAATTTTGTAGTGTTTAAAATGATAACAAAAAAATGATTTTATATTTATTTTTTAAATATTAGCCATGAATTCAATATATAAATACCATAAAAAGTAGTTTTAGACCATACTATTCAAAAATAAAAGTATCAATATATAATTTATTATACCTGACTATTGTAGTTTATATTGATATAATATATTATAATGTTTTATAACTTATAAATTGACTATTACGATAAAATTATGATAAATATATATATATATATATATACATTAAAATAGATTATAATATCAATTAATTTTCATACTGTCAAACTTCAACTGCTGTTTTCTCAGAATAATTATTTCGCTCTAGGTATATGTGTATAAAATTTATACTATAAATATAGATATCACAAAAAATATTATATGTATTATCATAGTTGGCAAAAAACCTTTTTTTTGGCTCCAGGTTTTTTGGTTTTTGGTTTTTTCCTAGTTTTTATAGTTTTTTTGCTAGTTTTTTTGGGTTTTTTCGTGGTTTTTTCAAGGTTTATTTATGGTTTTTTGGTTTTTTGGTTGATGAAAATAATTATATAATAAAATTATAATTATTGTATAATAATATAAAAATTATATTTTGTAATATATGATCATTTTAATATAGTATGTAAATACATAATATTTTTATATAATAGAATAGCTATTTAATTTATATTTAATCAAAAAACCAAAAAACTAATATTTAAAAAAAAACCTAATCTTAATAATCAAGTTAATTTACTACTAACAACAATGTTTCTAAGCTTATATCTAACACTCCCAATATAATATATATATAGTATATATCCAACATAATATATAACATATATATGCAACATAATTAATAACTACTACCAGCCGCTGCTACTAGCAGTAGTATCGAATCACCTAAATAGTTTAGGTACTGCGCGCTTTCTATACAAAATATTTATATAGCTCAATTAAATTACATGCAATATAAATTAGAATTTACTCGCTACATAGATATGTATATCATTCAAAATCATAATTAACCCGTAATAAGTGGCGCTCTAGGTATTTTGTATACAAAATTGAATTACACAGATTTCTCGTAAGTTTTATAAGAGAGCGTTTTTTTATAATATACCAACGTCCGATGGTACATTGGGACATTGGTTGGTCTATGTCTACGGAAAATACATTCATAATATATACCATCTTTACATTGTGTAGACGTTGGTACATTGTGATGTTGAGATGTTGCATTTTTGTAACATGCCAATGTACCAACATCCCAACGTACAATCTGCATTTACATGTATAAGAATAAAGATGGGACGTTGGGACATTGGTACATTACAAAAAAGCGTGCTAACTTAATATGTTGGTACGTTGGTATATCACACAAAAACGCACCTAAAACTTACGATAAAATCGTGTAATTCAATTTTATACATATAACTTGTATCTTTCCTTAGAAAAATCTTTGCTACTTATATAAATAAACTACAAGTATAAACATAATATACTCTAATAATTAAAGTTTAAACATGAATTAATTTAATACATTTAAATGTATATAATATTATATGAGATTTAATTTATATTTAGACAAAAAACCTTCACAAAAAAAAACAAAGTAAGCTTAATTAACTATTATTTATTTAATTAAATTGAAGTTTTAAAACTAATTATTAATTAAAGTATATATAATTATTATAATAATAAAATAGAATATATCATATATTTAATATATGCTATTTAATTTATATTTTAGCAAAAAACCAAAAAACCAAAAACCAAAATACCTGCATTTTGAAAAAACCAAAAAACCAATGAAAAAACCAAAAAACCAAAAACCAAAAAACCTCACGATGCCAACTATGTGTATTATACTAGTTTTTATGGTATTATATAAATAATCCTATAAGAAAATATTTTCTAAATGTTTGTTATAATTAAAGAAAAAAAAAGTTCTAATGAAATACCATAAATTAAAAAATGGTAATTTGTATGCATATATATATATATATATATATATATATATATATATGTAATATAATATATATTATAAATATTATTTGTTATAGAAACATATGTATAAATGTAATGAATACAATAACAATTAGCTCAAATAAATGAATAGAATTATGCCAGAATGTAGCCTAGTTTTGTATAGACAATACTATAGACCTATTATTTGCAATCTATATACATAAAATGGCATGTGACATCCCATTAAACTATGTTATTTGTATACATGATAAACATGAAGATATTCATACTCTATATTAAACTATAGTGGTTTATATTCCGATATAATTAGCACCCTCTAAAGTTGAACTATGCATGGTATAGTTTATAAATATTTTTTTATAATCGAGATACACCATAACATTAATTTCGGGAATCATAGTAATAGCTGCAGATATTTAAATATAATCGCATGATTAAATAATTATAGGGAGGGCTATATAGGTAGCAAAATTGCATAAAAATTTGTATTTTCATAATTATTATTCTTTACAAAAATATTGATAATAAAAAACTTTTGATTTTTAATATTTATAATTTTACTTATTTTATTAAAATTCTATGTAAAATATTTGTTCTATTGAATTATTAATTAAATATAAGTTGATGTTATATTGGATCAAATACACGAAATACGACAATCAAATACAAATATATATAAATATAATAACATCAAATAAGTGTGTTTAAATACAACTACAAATATGTATTTGATCCGATCCCTGTTATATAGTATATAACTAATATAACTAATAACTATTTAGTTATTAACTATATTACATT
Organism: Osedax fenrisi; assembly: GCA_964019155.1. Classification (NCBI taxonomy): domain Eukaryota; kingdom Metazoa; phylum Annelida; class Polychaeta; order Sabellida; family Siboglinidae; genus Osedax; species Osedax fenrisi. The sequence continues at coordinate 69,531,743 of OZ025241.1, read as the reverse complement.
ATATTTAGACTATTGTTTTACCATATAATAGATTATGGTATGATACAATTACACATTTACATTATAAATATTTATGATTTTTCTTATATATAATTATAGATTTATTTAAATTATTATATATTAATATTATTTTTTAGAATAATTATATACTTCAAATTCATATATCATAGCAATTTATATATTTATATACGATTTATATATAATAGATTATTTACTGTAATTAAAACCCAATAAAGTATAGAACAATTATTATAGAAAAATAATGTCAAAATAGAATATAAAATAGTGTATATTGTATATTATATTTCTATATAGTGATATGTAACCGCGGGTTACTAACCGGTATATAGGTAATAAGTTATTACTAATAACAAGGATTGTTATATTAGTGAGTATTAGATTTATATTACTCACATTATTGATATTACAGTATGACTAGTATTTACTTAGTTATTTATATAATGAATTCAACAGTTATTTATATGAAATGTGTTTTAGATGTATGCTAGTAATGCAATTATTCTGTAATGGATGCTAAGTAAGATATCGTGTTAACTAATCTCTTTACCATATAAGCCATCAATATATCTCTAATAATTATTTATTTAGTTTAATTATAAGTATAATATATGAAACATTTGAAATATATTTAATATTAAAATATTAATGATATTCTATAGGAAAAATTGCAATCTATAGTATTTATTAACACTTATTTAATTTCCAGATATTGATAAAGAATAAACATGCAGAATCCTAACATCACTCCCCTGCTGTCCTTAAAGCTCGACAGTATTGTTTGTATACAATTTATTTAATTTTATAAATATTATCAATACATTCTATGATTTTAATTAACTCTAATAATTTGAATGAATAGAAATAACGAATATTAATAAGTATTTAATAAATTGATTGATGTAATGAACTCGACTAGCCTAAACATATACGAAATAGTGATTATTAACGTGAACTCGCAACACAGGCTATGGAGAAAATGAAACACCTGAACGGAGACCTTCACGACGACTCCTGTCTACCCCAAGCCCTAGAGCGCATGCTGGCGTTCAAACAGACCCGAGCTACCGAACTCGGCATTAAATCATCGGAGCTGTCCGACCGAGAAGCTAGTTCGTATACATACCACTAGGTGGAGCCTCTCTCATCGCTTCATACATGTTCATCGCGTTACCACGTATCAGGTGGACTAGCCAGCGCCGACAGTAAACCCAACTACAATAACGACAGTGGAAGTGATTCGGACACCGTAACGAAACCTAAAGAGGTATGCAATCGTGTTTGTTATCATCGATGTTTAAGTTATGCTTTATTCAAATTAAACTTTTACTATATTATTTATATTCAAATATAATGAGATGGAATGAAATTCAATATTAACCTATATGGAACTCTAAATATTTTTCAATTTTAATTTATAAATAATTTATTGTTAGATTCTATAAATGAAATATTTATATGTGTTTGAAAACATAACTTTATAATATTAAATATTGTATACCGTATTTCACATCATAAAGAAAAGTCGCAGAAGGAAAAAGAAGAAGAAGAAGAACAAGCCACACAAAGCAATGGTCACTAAACTATTGAATAGTGAGAATGAGACAGACAATAGAACTGAAGACGAAGTTGAGTTAGTTTTTATAATCGTTGATGATCTGACTTTATTTATTTTTGTTTTTTCTTTTCTATAATTTCAATTACAATATAATTACTTGATATATTTTTTAATTATTAAAGTAACAATTTTGATATATAGTATAAATATTAATGTTTGTATTATTAATGTTCATTACAGTAAATACAAGTAATCGCATTATCACTTCTGATAATTTCATTGAAACATTATAATAATCTCTATAATTATTGTATAATACAATTATGCCTATATCAAATATTGATTATCATTTGGTCCCCTTTGATCACAATAATAATAATACCTATCATATCCCATTGCATAGTTAATTAAGTTATTGCAACAATGCGATTATATCTTTCTTACGTTGAAATAGGTACGTCCAAGAGGAGATTGCCATCGATAAGTTTGATCCGACTTACAACGAGTTTAGGAAGATATTCAAAATATTTGAGGTTAGACGATTGTCTTTGACCCTACTAATATGAACCCCCGTATGAACGGTTCTTCACCCCACCCCCCACACAGATTGTAGACAAGGATGCCGTGGAGATCCCTCCTTCGGCTGATCCCACGAAGACGGCCGCTACAAAGAAAATGGCCGCTCAGAAAGATCCCATGCGAGATGATGACAGCGATGATAATGAGGTAATAACAGTGATGATAATAGTGATGATAATGGGGTGATAATAGCGCTGATAATGAGATAATAGGTTAAACTACTGTGTGATAAGTAGTCCCACATCAGTAGTATTTATTGTTTGTAGTTCAGAATTAAAAATACTGACGAGATAAAATTAGTTATTTTGTAATATTTGTATTTAAATATTCATTAAACTATAATAGTATAAATCAATTAAATACTAATCAATTAAATTGTTGATAAATTTAAAGTTTCTATTTATACTAGCCTTATTTTCTTATAAAAGTATGAAACATTTTCTATATATATAAATATTCCAATATAAAAAGCAAAAAAAATTAAATTTTAACATATTTTTTTTAATAATTAAATTTCAGTATTTACATTATTGATTTTTCTCTATAATTATAGAGATAATATTTAAATATTAAATACAAAAATATGGTTGTAAATTGCAAAATTGATCTATCCTCTACACTGAGTGTATATAATAAGGATGTAATTATATTCAACTATATTTTATTATTAATTCATTTTCTCATTAAGTATTCCATATAAATGATACTACAAATGTGATACTCTATAATGTTACGTAACCTAACGTAACCCATCACTAGTTGCCAGATCCTGATGAAGTGGCGAAGATGTCAAAGAAAAAGCAGAAGAAACTCAGCAGATTGAGTGTAGCCGAATTGAAACAGGTTCGGCTTTTATTCTATCATTATTGCATAATCGTCACTGGCTTACTATTACTGCCTTCAAATTTACAAGATCTACTTTGTATTATCTTAAGATTTATATATGACAATCACAAGGGCCTAATAATATTAGATATGAATGTTATTATATTTTTATTATATTTCAATAATAATTCAATTGAATTAAATGCATATATTTAATGTATATCATATAGATTATATGATATTGTCACTATTAAATATAATTTATTTATATAAATGCATTGAATTGGATACAAATATCTACTCATTGTACGATTGTTGAGTCAAAGTTGGTGGTTTACTTATATCAATTGATTAAATTCTATTATGGTAAAAATAACAATTATTATATCAATAATGCCCATGCGATAATGTATAACATGCATACACAGTTGGTGTCTAGACCGGATGTAGTAGAGATGCACGACGTCACTGCCCACGACCCCAAACTACTCGTACATCTCAAGGTTATATCAACACCTCGTTTAACTAGTGAATCACGTACTATAACATCTATTTTACAGTTACTGGCTATGATATATATCACAATTATAATACTATATTTGTGTGTGTACATATATATATTAGTATATCTATTTTTGATATGACTTAATTTAAATTTTTTTTTGTAATAATCTATTTTTCAAACTATAAGATTAGTTTCAATACCATGCATGTTTATAAACCGGTTTATCCATGTTGACACTGGCCCGATAAATATAACTTCTCTCTTAGAATATATAATTAATATACTCCAGCGACATTTCTATGTTATAATACGGCATACATCCTACCTCCTAACACACTCTTCTAACCACACTCCCCCCCCTCCCCCCAGTCTACGAGAAACACTGTACCCGTACCCCGTCACTGGTGTTTTAAGCGTAAGTACCTGCAAGGCAAGCGAGGGTTTGAGAAGCCCGCGTTCGACCTGCCTCACTACATCAAGTCCACGGGCATCATGGAGATGAGGGAGGCTCTACAAGATAAGGTATCAACATAGGAAACATACGTTATGCATAGTACATCGCATTTATGCGTGTAGGCAAGGGTGCGTCATACAATGCCATAGTTGATATAATGGATGATTCCGTTATCTATACAAGGTTTATGGGTATGCTATTATCATCATCAGATTTAGGCTTTACACTCGGGTAACTGTAGAAACTAAAGCTTATCGTGAACTATAATAACAATATTTTCATATGTATAACAAGGTTATAACCTCTAACCCCCCCCCACACACACACACTCACTCACATGCACGTATAGGAAGATGCGAAGGCGATGAAGTCCAAGATGAGAGAGAAGATTCGCCCTAAGATGGGCAAGATCGACATAGATTATCAGAAGCTGCACGACGCTTTCTTCAAGTACCAAACCAAGCCTACTATGTCTATACACGGAGAGCTGTATTACGAGGTTATCATCATCATCACCTATTACATCTTCTTTATATTAATATAATCAGCGTAATTCTGAACGAATATACAAATTTATTAATCACGTTGATATCTCATCGATTAGATTTAAAGATATATATGTAATTTACTTATAATATAATATATAAATTAACTAGATATTTAAAACCATATTAATATAATATATCACTAATAATACATTTTATATTTTATAACAATATAGTAATTATGTAATTTAATTTAGCTATAAAAAATAATTACTATTCCTATAGATATAAAGAATATTATGAATAAAATAAAAGTCTATTATGAATATCATTCTATATTAAAAAAAATATTAATTATTATTTATTAAAATTTAAAATAATACATATACAGTGTGTTAAGATAATTATTAAATATTAATGGGATATCAAATATCGTTAACTAATAGTGGGTGTGAATAGTGTTTTCACTTGCAATGTTTATTTACAATAATATTATTATGAAAGAAAACTAATGATTCTACTCTATATATATTTATTAATATTTATCGATTTTACAATTTTAAATTTATATTATATATTTAATTTTTTCATTAGAATCAATCTATTAATTAGTAAAAGTCATTAAATTGTTGAACATTATATGTTAATATTATAGTTATACACTCATCCACTACACAGGGAAAAGAGTTTGAGACGAAACTAAAGGAGAAAAAGCCCGGTAACCTGTCCCACGATCTGCGAACAGCTCTGGGCATGCCTATTAATGACGTTAGTCGATGCATACCCCTTTCTAATGTCTTTGTTCCCCCATTTCTAATGTCTTTGTTGTTACGCAGCATCTTGAGAAGTTTCCCCCTCCGTGGTTGATCGCCATGCAAAGATACGGACCCCCTCCTTCGTATCCCAACCTCAAGATACCCGGACTCAATTCTCCGATTCCTGAGGTTTTCAAAGCTTTAAATTATTATCAGAAAATATAGAAATGTAATGTATATATATTTATTATTCTATTTTTTATTTTAATGTATCAAAACTTTAGATATTATTCTATTTGGTATCGTTTTGTTTCGTTGCAATAAACTTTATATATATGTCTCTCTCTATATCTCTCTGTATCTCTCTCTCTCTCTCTATCTATTATTGCAACATGATAATATGCGCCACTACCACGAAAGAACTGTACATTTGGATACCACATTGGGGGTTGGGGCAAGCCTCCCGTTGATGAGACGGGTAAACCTCTTTACGGAGACGTCTTCGGAACTCAAGCTTCAGACTTCAGTGTTTTTAAACAATTATATTATATTATTATTTAAACACTGTTATATATTTGTATGTATATTTTAGATATGATTATTAAAACATATTTATACTGTTATATTTATTAAACTATTATAACTTTATTCTTATAAATTGATATCACAATTAAATATGTATACAAATACATATAATTCTAGTTATTGTTTATTGTATCATAAACATCTGCATTGCTACCCTTAGTCTGGACTAATGGATGAGGACCCCATAGATGTAAACCTATGGGGGGCGTTGGAGTCTGAGAGTGAAGAGGAGGATAGTTCTGCTGATGAGGATGCTGAGGGAGAAGATGGAACCGGTCTAGTGACCCCCATGGGAGATGGGTTAGTGTGTGTTGTAACCCCCTGTACAGATATCATATAATGCACATTTATATTGAGAAATATGTAATGCTTACTGTAAGTGGGTATGATATCAATATCATTCAGTTTATTTTATGTTTGAAATAATGCTATGAAATCTCTTTATTTGTTCAGTTTAGTTATGTCACGTGTCACTTATAAAAATAATGTACAACAATAATTCTAGCATTTTTTTTATATGATTTATATATAAAATTTGAAATATAATCTTTAAAATCGTACATAAATTATATGGTTACATAAAATAAAACTATTATAAAAGTTATATTTATATATATTATACATAGTATTATTTACATTGGTTTTATTTATATATCATATATTGATAATGACAGTCATATTTTTATAACATGATTTTATATATATATATATATATATATATATCTTATATAATTATACTCATAATATATCTTATTTATAATATGTATTCTAGTTTTAATATTTTATAACATATATTTGCCATATGCATTAATTTATATATATATATATATATATATATTAATATATTTAAAATAAATCATTAAAATGTAATTAACTTTAAACTCTATTTACATAAAATTATTATTTCTACAGAGTATGTTCACTAATTCCAATACATTTAGTAATAATGTATTATTTTATTTGTATTATATATTCATAACATATGTAGCATTATTACCAACATTTTTTGTATTGATAAGAATTTATAATTATTTAATAAATAATATGGTCATTTTTTTAAATATATTTTTGTGGTTATATAAAGATGTATTTATACCATATAGAAAAAAAATTAGCATTACAATAATTTGTATATATACTATATAAAATATACTATAATATTTATCACAACATTTTATTATAAATAAAGAACCACCTCGTGAATACAAATTATTTAAATACATAAATAAATATTGTATATTTTAAATTTCTAAAAGTTATGTATATATTCATATAAACTTAAAATATATTCATTAAATTAAGAAAATTATTATTTATTTATATAAGTTTTAAATGTGCTTATTTCAGAAGTTATTATATCAGAGATTTATATATCATTATAAAGATAATATTTACATTTTAATAATAGTATATTCAAATAATTCAACTAATATGTTGTTATTTCAGTTTCATTCATTATAATAAAATTCATATTGCTATTATATTAAGTCTACACACTAACTAGTGTATAGTACCCTCACCCTCACATCACCCTTACATCAACCACCCTCACACAGTGGTCTAGTGACTCCAAGTGGAATGCAGAGCAGCGTCACAAGTATAGGCATGGAAACTCCCGACATGATCGAACTGAGGAAGAAACGTATCATAGAGGACAGCATGGAGAGTGGTGTGGAGAGTGAACAGCCTGTTCTCTACCAGGCTAGTAGTAGTAGTAGTAGTAGTAGCAGTAGTAGTAGTAGTAAAGGTGATGCCTGTAGTGGTAATGGTAGTGTAAGTATTCTGTAATATATTTGTTCTAATCCACTGTATAATAAATATATTATATATATTCTAGTCAAATAAAATATATATGAATTTACGAATTAGCTATAAATAAAATATAAATATAAAATGAATATATAGAAATAGTATACAATAATTTGTTTAAATAATCCATTGCTATATTTTAAATATATTTCTTAATTTTCATCGATACAGAGTTTATATATTATAATAATGTAGTATCGGTACACTGTTTAATTATGCTATATATGTAGAAACCTTTCACTCTGATTACATCATTACAACGATGTGTATTACATGATTACAGGTTCTTCAAGAGAAGAAGGCAGCGATAGGAGCCAACACTCTGATGGGATCATCTCATGTCTACGATATAGCCGTTAGTATACTATTACATCATCGTCATCATCATCACATCATTATTATTATCATCATCGTCATCTTCATCGTCATGTTACCTAACTGTAACCCGTACGCCCATCTCCTGCAGCCCCCTAAACGAGGAGACGACGGTGTAGAAGTGACCCTTAACCCCGAGGAACTCGACCTCGACACGTCCGCCCTTCAAGCCAAGTACGACCAGACACTGCGAGATCAGAAGAAGGACTCCAACAAGGAAGATCTTAGCGATATGGTAGCGGAACATCAAGCTAAACAAAAGGTATTGTAAGGGGTAGTCAACAGATAGTGATCTATACTAGTACTTAGTAATCTATAGGTAGGATTGTGTGATGAGTTATCACTGATGACTGAGGGTATAAAATAGTTAAATTAAATAAATAAATAAAATAACAATTTAATAGTATATATTTTGTAGTAGCACTATTAAAAAATCATCATATTTAATTGGTAATGAATCCTTAGAATGTTATAAATTATTCTTATTTATTGTCATCATTATTAATGCTCTGCTCGTGTTATATATTGTATGAATACATATCTCCGATAACACAAATAATATAAAATAAATATTATTCATGTAACAATAATCCCAACAGAACAAAAGAAAGAAACCTACAACTGAGAAAACCAAAGAAGCTAAGAAATATAAATTCAAATTTTAGTTTCCTTGTAATAAATAATATATTTACTATTAATTATTGCTGTTTTAATAAATATTTTTTGTAATTTTTAGATCCTACATATTTTATAGATATTTATTGATTTCAATATGATATATAAATATATATAAATTTACTAAATTTACTATACATGAAACAGAATATTTTATTATTGATTATAAATGGTAATTGGAAATTAATAAAATGTATTGAATAAAATTCATACATACATCATATATACTATATACTATATACTATATAGTATGAATTAGAATATATTTTATTATCTAATATATTGTAATCATGCTAGTTTACAATTTAATATATAACCAAATTATATTTTAAAGAAGTTAATAAATATAAAATATGCAACAGTTCAGGATCAAATAATAAGTATTGATAAATTGAAAAAATAAACTTTTTTTAGTGTATAATTTTTGTATGGAAAAATATTAATTTATTATATACTAACAATTACATTTATAAATAAAAAAAATTATAATCTGCAATTTCAATATTACCTAATATTTATCAAATGTATTTTAATATTATAATATATATTTATATGAGTGGATTTATTATTTATATATATTTTATACTATAGCATCAAAAACAATTTAAATATTTTCTCCACCTTATTTTTACAATTGATATACTGATTATATTTACTCTTGTTTATAATGTTAAATAATGAAGACATTGTTGACATGTATGATTTTAACAACAAATTATATCACCGAGTTTATAATATTATTATATTTTATTTGCATCAATGTTACATCATACAACTAGCAATATTATCATATTTAATAAGGAAAGTAGATTATCTCATATTTTCACCAATACTTAATTTATTTTGCTAGAATAATATATATATATATATTATAATTATATTGTATATGCAATATAAATCATGGATAAGTGGTTTAGATTATTACATACTATAACCAAAACCAGAGCTTTGCTATAACTAAGTTTGTGGCTCGATTATATACCAGTAGTTATCTTATCAGTGGAGGTTACTTCTCTGCTAGTTTATATTCATGATTCTATTTCTAAATAACGATTGTGGTACTTCGTAAGTATTACTATCTGTAAGTCATCTTTATAATAATATAATAAAATTTACTTCTAATGTATTTTGTAATCGTATTTTTATTTTTATATCCAGTAAAATTAAAGATGCGAATACTCGTGTACTAAATTTAAGTTATAAATATTAATTTTGTATTGCAAAACAAATTATATACGTATATGATCTCATTTAATATATTTAAATAATTATGAATATTTTACTCCTTAACATTTATATTGTAAGATTTATGGTTTCTGAGATACCGAGAGTCTCGTACTCGGGTACTGTCCATATTAGGAGACTCCATTATAAGATAATATATATCTCTATGGAGTTTGATATTACATTAGTAAACGTTTCGTTATCGAAATGTAATTAGGACATATACCTAATTCACAGCGAAGTATCCTACTTCAAGTAGATATCCTATATGTCTTATCTCATTGTCTACGAAAATTCCTAATTGTGGATCCCACGGTATGGCATATCAAGGAATATCATTAGATGTAATAAAGATATATAGTTTACCACATCATAGCAATAGAATACCCCCTGCAACCTCGGCCTGCAAATAACTGAAACCAGGGAGCCTTCCTGCTTATAAGTTTATATACTCAATATGTTAATTTTTTAATTTTCTTTTTAAAAAAAATTCTTTATATTTTTAAAAATTTGTCAGATCTTTCTTCAAAAGTGGTCCAAGTTTTCCGCGTTTAAATTAAATGTTTACTAAATTAGATAGATAATTCCAATAAAATACCATATTAAATAAATATTTTCTAATATATAAAATATTTAATAAATTAATTAAAATGTAAATATAATTATATAAAGTAAAAGTAGGTTAAAGTATATTATATTATAGAAGTTTACTATATATATATAGTTATTTTTAAATAGTCTGAATCCTTTTGTTTTAAAAAAGTTGTCAGAGTTTACTTTAAAAATGGTCAGAGTTTACTGATACCCAATATATAGGTGGCGCTATTATCTCTTGATTTCAGGGATTTCAAATATAAGTTGTTTTCAAAAATGAGTCCAATTTTATATTTTATTTTCATTTATTTTCTCTATTTCCAACCATCAATATCATATTAGATATGGTAACATTAAAGAATATACACACCTCACAAACATAATATACATGCACAATATTCTAAGGTTATATATATATAATATATTACTTATCAATAGATTTGTAAACTATAAATCTATGGGTGAAATCAATGGAAACAATTTGAAAACTATTATCAAGGAGAATGTCCTTGCTATTATCAACTGTATAGGTGACGCTACATATCTCGCAGTAGTAAATTATATTATAGATTATAAATGCTCATTTGTACCCAATTTGTACCAAAATGTTTATGAACTATTTATTATTATTACACTTTACATCACAATTTTACCTATTTAATAAATAATGTATACATTATTACCAGGGACTCCCTGTTATTACTATGCCCAGAAGGAAAAAACAATTCAGTCATTTACAAAATAACCGATACGCAAAGGTGTTTAGATAAATCGATAAATAGTATACAATATTATATTAAATAATTATTCAATATAATATTGAACACATAATTATTATAATTATTAATAATAATATATTCTATGAAATTTAAAATATTATTTATTTACATTTTATAATTTGATAATACTTTAATCTATAACATATACACAATATATTGTATAGTAAATATAATGAGTGTATATAATTTGTTATCATAGATATATCCCAAGCCGTTTCACTCCAGCAAGTATGCGTATTTGTTTCATCGATATAAAGCTTACTTTATATCATAGACATAGGAGCGAATCTGTGAGTCTGTGCATCGCCTGATCTCGCCATAGAGAAATATACGACGAGCAGTACCGCAGTAAATGTCGCCATTTTCAAATCCATCATATCCAAGTTGGATAATCCAACTATAAAATTGTATAATATTTTATACAAAAATGCCTGCTATATGTAGTTCCATTAACTGTTCGGTAAAACAGAATGATCTTCCTGATGGTGTAACATTACACTTGTTAGTGATATAATTTATGATATATAAAACATTATAATTATTTTTAAATACTCGATAATTCAATTTTTAACAAATATTTATTTTAAAAATATAATATTATAATTTGAAACATATATTGTTATATATCATTAATTATATATATATAAATATACATTACTTCATAAATTATAATTATATATATATATATATTATTATATGTATTATTTAAGAAAATATGTAATAATTAAATATAGTTAACTCATGGTAAACGTATTATATAGTAAACTATTTTATAATAAAATTACGGTATATTTATTTATTATACAGAACAATATCTTATAATAATATATAGTTAATTCACAGTACATTTTGTATATAAATGTATATTGTCAAATACTTAATACAAATAATATAGTTAATTTACACAATATAATTATGAACATTTAAATAAATTAGTGAGCAGGTGGGGGGATGCACGAGTTAGGAACGGTTTTCAAAATGATCAGCAAATTGAGGCGGGCGGCGAGCGCGCATAGCGTATACAGTTAAAAATAGATTATATGTTTATATTCAGTGAATATTGTTCACGCATCAATGCCTATCTATATCGATAATGCTTATATAAAGCAAATAGGATACATATATATATATTTATTTATTTAAATCAGACATGAAATACAGAGGTCCATAGAATATAAACGAAAATTAAAAAGAATAAACTAAAAAAAAAACAATTAATCTAAGAAACGAAATTTAAAATACTATACAAACAATGAGTTATACCACATGGTAAACAGTGACGATGGGAACACAATATTATATTCATATAATTGAACAATTAGTGAATTATACGATAATTGTATTCGTTTATATAGCGAATAATATGACTTGCGTACTTTAACAGTTAAATTATTAACATAATCGTTAAAAAACATTAAAGAGGCACTATTTCTACGTCTGTAGTTCATAACAATACGATAAGCATTATTATAAGCTATATTAAGTTTAGCCATGCAATATCTATTTGGTATCCATATGCTACTAAGGTATATATTAGAAACAAATGTTTGAAATAGAATAATTTTTGTATCCTTAGAGCAATATATATATATATATGAATGAATGAAATCAGTTTATAGACATACGACATACTATGTATATCATACGTCTATGGAGGATCAGTGAAAGCCTAGGCTTTATTTGGTCGATACCTCCAATATGTTCATGTACAGATTACAATATTAGTAAAAGTAATAATATAATAATAATGATTCATGTGTTAGCATTCTTTGTAATAAAATAGAAGATACATATATATATATATATATATATATATATATAAATTAATAAAAATAATAAAACACTGTTCATGAACATAATTTATCATCATATTTCATTTCATTACATTAAAGTAAATAATAAAATAAGATAATAAAATAATTGTATAATATTAAAATGTATTAAAATATATACTAGTAAAATATGTAAATTTAAAATATTGAGAACTTGTTAATACAAATAGTAAATTATTATAAACATGTGTAAAATAAAAATATCTAAAAGTATGTTATAAAATTAAAACTACTAAACAAAAATTAATCATATTTCAATAAGACGTGCAATGGCGCCACATTCCTGTCAAATTACAGATGACCAATAATAATTTAAAAAAATATTTAAAACAATAAACGAAACAAGATGTAAAACAAATATAAATATTTAAAAAAATAAATATTAAAATATATATAAAAAAAAAAAAAAAACTAATATTTACTTATAAATGAATATTTTAATGTTTTTTTTAGAATAAATACATTATTAATATTCTTTTTTAGTAAAAGATTATTAAACATTAATTCATTATATAACTTTGGTCCTTTACAAAATATTGTATTTTTTAATTTATTTGATTTCATAAGTGGTAGAATAAATTTATTTTTAAGTTTATTTAACTTGAAATATGAGTTATAATCTAATTTATATTTATTATTTAAGAAATTATAGATTAGTAATGTGTTTCTATATATAATTAGATCTTCAAATTTTAAAATATTATTTTTTTTAAAAAAAGGACCAGTATGTGTTAGACGTATTAATGGTAATTTTGATTTATCTATTATTTATTTATTAATAATTCTTATAACTTTTTTCTGTAACATAATTAATTTTGTAATATTCGATTTATAAGTATTTGACCATACTTCAATCCCATATGATAAATTAGATAAATAGAACGAATTATATAATAAAATTAAATTTTTTGTATCTAAAAAAGATATTTTTTTTATAGTATATATAATTTTTGACAATTTATTCGATAAATAATTTATATGTTTTTTGTAAGTCATTTGGGAATCTAAGTAGATCCCAATAAATTTATAATTATTAACTATATCGATTTTAATGTTATCTATTGTTATATCTTTTAATATACAAGAATTTATATATGGCAATATTTTTGTTTTTTCGATATTTAGCTTAAGCTTATTTATATCAAACCATTTTTTTTACTTATCCATGTAATATTGCAAATAATATGTTAATAATGTATCATTTTCAGCAAATATAGTTATAGATGTATCATCTGCATATAAATTGATATTAATATTATTTACTTGTTCATTATTAAAAATATTTGATATGTCATTTATAAAGATAATAAATAGTAGAGGTCCCAGAATATATATATGACATGTGTAAATATATATATATATATATATATATATATAGTTATATATATATGGCATGTGTAAACCATCATTCTTATTATCATTTATTATTGTTTCATGTCATTTTGTGTGTATATATATATATATATATATATATATATATATATATATATATATATATATATATATATAGATAGATAGATAGATAGATAGATGATTTATTTAGACACAAATATAACGAGTGTTCTCATTTGTGTTTTAGCAACAAAAAAAATAATAATAATAAATAAGCGATAAAATAGTATATAAATAGAAAAAAATAGGATTGTTAGAATAATAAACGTGAACAAAAAAATATAACAAAAATATACGAATATTAAAAATTACCAATAATAAAATCTTTAACTTTGCTTTGAAACGTTCTAAAGATGTATATATATATATATACATACACATGCACAGTGTGTATTATATATATATATATATATATATATATATATATATATGTGTGTGTGTATGTGTGTATATATATATATATATATATATATATATATATATATATATATATATATACATATATATATAAATATATATATATATATATATATATATATATATGTGTGTGTGTATGTGTGTATATGTGTGTGTATAATATATATATATATATATATATATATATATATTATTTGCTTTATTTTCTATATTTGCTATTATATAAGCTTTATCGATATAGGTAGGCATTGGTGGGTGTATAATATTCACTGATTAACTGTATACGCTATGCGCGCTCGCCGCCCGCCTCAATTTGCTGAACATTTGGAAAACTGTTCCCAACTCGTGCAGTAACAAGCAGGTGCCCTTATTATTTTTATATAAGTTATGATTTAAATATATTCATAACATAATTATATGAAATATAATTAATATATAATATTATATAATAAATATAAATAGGCGAGTTTAATAAATAAAGTGGATTAAAGTATTTTTATAATATATTTAAATAATAAATTTAATAAATAGAGATTTATTTTAAATATATAGGTTTCCATCTAAAGATATCAAAAGGCGAAAACAATGGATACATAATATTAGACGAATTAATCCTAATAAAACTTGCTGGAAACCGAGCAACGCTTCAAAATTATGTACTTTACATTTTGAGGAAAAGTTTATCGAAAGACTTGGGCGCTACACAAAACTTACAACTGATGCAATACCAACTATCTTCAATTATAGAAACACAACAATTGTGGTATGTATACATTACAATTACATGTAAAAGTATAATTAGATTCATGTTCCATATACATATAAATTAGTATACTAATTTATATTACTTATTACAATAAGATGAGTAGGACTATATTCTTGTATATACTTGTATATACAATATCACTATTCTATTTATGGATATCTATATGTCAACTAATTTTTTATATATATATATAAATTACAGAAAATAAATAAACGGAAAGCACCAGTTGAAAAACCATTTCCAATTGATGTTGACTTATCGATTATAGAATTAGAAAATAATAATTCAGAGTCATATTCTTCATCCGTAGTCAACAGCGAAGTTAATAATCTACATGTTGATAGCCAACAAATAATAACTGAGCAACCAAATACAACAAACACGTTATCATTAGATCAGTCTATTTATAATATTGCATTAGACCATGGAACATATTGTACTCAAGATGTAGAAACCAACTGCAAAACTATATATATGTTACAATTAACAATTGATGATAAAATTAAGCAAATAAGGAGACTACAAGCATTGGTTATTATTTAAAGAGATTTAGTATATTATATACAAATAAATAACAATAAATCTTAATGAATTTTATTAATATTAATTATATTTATAAACTTTAGACAAAAAGACAAACTAAGAAGATTACTACTCTAAATCAACTAACTACTGAACTAAGTAGTTATATGGGAGAAAACGCACGATCCATGGTTGAGAGATCATTTGAAGGGGCATCTAAAGAAATATTTTCAAGATTATTTAAGAATTCTGAAAAGAACACAATTTCACGCGAAAAATATCCCCAAGAATTTATATCTTTTGCTAATACGTTACAGGTAATTAATTTATTTATAAAAATAATTAACTGTTTTTTTTAACCGCTCCTATGTCTATGATATATCCCAAGCCGTTTCACTCCAGCAAGTATGCGTATTTGTTTCATCGA
The DNA here is from genome assembly GCA_964019155.1 of Osedax fenrisi. Taxonomy (NCBI): domain Eukaryota; kingdom Metazoa; phylum Annelida; class Polychaeta; order Sabellida; family Siboglinidae; genus Osedax; species Osedax fenrisi. Next base: position 69,515,167 of record OZ025241.1, on the reverse strand, counting down.
TATAAAGCTTTCTTTATATCATAGATTTATAGTTTATAACTATAAACAAGGACAAGGACAAGGACCTTGTCCTTGTCCTTGCTATAAATCTAGGCTTTATATCATAGATTTAGAGTACCAGGTACAGTACCAGTACCTGGTACTCTATATCTATGCTTTATATCGATGATTTGTTTACATTCACGAATATAAACATCACGTGGTTTACTGGATGACAGAATAATTTATATTTAAAATTACAATACTAGACATTTATTTAATTATATTAATAATGAGAATAAATAAAGGATTTAGATGCACTGCTATCAAATGTAACAATTATTCAGGAAATGTTAATATACCATTTCATAGATTTCCAAAAGATAAAGAGAGGTTAAATCATATTTTTAGCAAAATTAACACATAAATAATTTATTAAATATAATTTAAAATTATATTATTTATTTTCTAGGATCCTTAGGAAAATGATAGCTAAAATAGATCATCCTATGATTATAGGATTTAAATCATATTGGCTATCATTTTAAAAGGTCTTTTATGATTTTAAAATCTGAGATTTTATTTTATTTATTAGCATACTTTATTAGCATACCAACTTTGGCATCGTGTGATTTTTGGTTTTTTGGTTTTTTCAAAATGCAGGTTTTTTGGTTTTTTTGGTTTTTTGCTAAAATATAAATTAAATAGCATATATTAAATATATGATATATTCTATTTTATTATTATAATAATTATATACACTTTAATTAATAATTAATTTTAAAACTTAAATTTTATTAAATAAATAATAGTTAATTAAGCTTACTTTGTTTTTTTTGTGAATGTTTTTTGTCTAAATATAAATTAAATCTCATTTAATATTATATACATTTAAATGTATTAAATTTAATTTATGTTTAAACTTTAATTATTCGAGTATATTATGTCTATACTTGCAGTTTATTTATATAAGTAGTAAAGATTTTTCTAAGGAAAGATACAAGTTATATGTATAAAATTAAATCACACGATTTTATCGTAAGTTTTATGTGTGTTTTTTTGTGACATACAAACGTGTCAACATATCAAGTTAGCAAGTTTGTTAGTATTGTACCAACGTCCAATCTGTATTCTTATACATATAAATGCAGATTGTGCATCGAGATAATGGTACATTGACATGTTACAAAAAATGCAACATCCCAAATATAGTATATATTATGAATGCATTTTCCGTAGACATACCAACGTACCATCGGACGTTGGTATATTACAAAAAACGCTCTCTTATATCATATAAAACTTACGAGAAATCTGTGTGATTCAATTTTGTATTTAAAATACCTAAAGCGCCACCTATATTGGGTTAAATATGATTTTAAATGATATACATATCTATGTAGCGAGTTAATTCTAATTTATATTGCATGTAATTTAATTGAGCTATATAAATATTGTTGTATGGAAACTATTTAGGTGATTCGATACTACTGCTAGTAGCGGCAGATAGTAGTTATTAATTATGTTGCATATATATGTTATATATTATGTTGGATATATACTATATATATATTATATAGGGAGTGTTAGATATAAGCTTAGAACAATTGTTGTTAGTAGTAATTTAACTTGATTATTAAGATTTGTTTTTATTTTAAATATTAGTTTTTTGGTTTTTGATTAAATATAAATTAAGTAGCTATACTATTATATATAAATATTATGTATTTACATACTATATTAAAATGACCATATATTACAAAATATAATTTTTATATTATTATACAATAATTATAATTTTATTAAATAATTATTTTCATCATTGAAAAAACCAAAAAACCAAAAAACCTGGAGCCATAAAAAATGTTTTTTGCCAACTATGTTTATTAGTCCTATGAATGAATCTGGATAAAAACTAACGCGCAATAGTTAAAAAGTAAACAACCCGAGGCGGTTTGCTGGAGTCGCGTATACACAGAAATGAATATATATATCCAATAAAGGATGTATGTCCTTTATATAATATGTACATTTGATGACATAATTCAAATTCAAATTCAAATTCATATTGTATGATCAACTTAAATTCAATTCAATGATTCAACTCCCGCCTCATGCGTTTGTTTTTTTAATTATTGCCCGTTAGTTTTGACCAGTCATCCTATGGATATTAATCGATATTAATTATATTAAATAATAATTTATTGAACTATTAATTATATTAAATAATAATTTATTAAAATATAAATTATACTTTTATTGAACTATTAATTATATTAAATAATAATTTATTAAAATATAAATTATACTAATTAATGATTTATTTATATTAATAACAGATGTATGATATGGCTTATTAATATTAAGAACGATAGTTTATTGAGTAAGGCCAGGAAGGAAGGATACAATATAGCTACACAAAATCTAAGACTATGCTCCCAACACTTTGATGACGATCAATATTTGAACTCTATTAGGTTGTTATTATAATATAGTATACATTTATATATTATAATGTATAATATATATATATATATATATTTTGTAATAGTATTATATATTTAAACAGGACAAATGTATCTAAGATAGCTATACCGATGTTATTTGACATTCCAAATCCACCTAAGATTGTTACTCCTAGAAGAGAGATCATTACACATAGTGCTCATAGCTGCAGACCAGAAGGTTAAAACAAATATACATATATGTATATATATATACATATATAATAATTTATTATTATATTATTTTAGAAGTTAATGATTCCCCTGAAGATACGGATTCATGCGATGAGGATCAGTCATTAGCCCAGAACAGTTACACATCCACCATTCCAGTCTTAACGAAAAATGAACTTATTATAATCAAAAAGGACAAAGAAATAAATTTATTGAAAATCAAAATAGATAAACTATCTGATAAGGTTAAATCACTAAACCGAATCAACCGCCAATATTATTCTAAAATCTATAGATATAATATTGTAAATAAAAAAATAATCTATCTAAGTAACGCCAATAATGAATAGTCAGAAAACATCTAATTCTGATAATTTGATACTAAAAATTCGAAAAGGAAAATATGCAAACTATTATAGACACACGCATGCCAATAAGATGTTTGCTGCATATCACTGTGGCATGCTAGCCCTAAATGTTATAGGCTCCTATACAGTTATTTTGCTAAACCTTCAATAATAACACTTAAGCTGTCTTCACACCAAGAATCCGTACGGATAACCCGAACGGATTGAAAATCCGAGAATATTAGGTGTAAAGTCAATTTTAAATGTTCGGATAAGTCCGTACAGATTTATTTACGACATGTTTTATAAAATCCGAGCACTGTACGCAATTATGAGGAATTTGTACGTAATTTTATTGTAATTATAATTAAATTAATTTATTTAAAATATATTTATTCATATTATATTTGTATGATTATGTTTACATCAAAGATCTTATTAGACTTATAATGATACGCACGGAACACGGCAGATTTTCTGTCCGGATTTATGAATGCTTTAAATATCTTTTATTTTTAAATATCTATCCGTGCGGGATATCCGTACAGATTCTTGGTGTGAACTCAGCTTTAGACGATTAATAAGAATGATCCAAATGCAACACGGTTTTCATTCTATAATTGTGGACGCGTTGAGAGAGAAAGAAATTTACAATGACGGAGTCTTTAGTCGTAGTTACATTTGATGAAATGTCAATCAAGATGAACCTGGAGTATAATTCTAGACTAGACAAAGTAATAGGTTATGAAGATATGAGAGAAGATAGAAGTGATCTTATTGCTAAGTACGTTACAATATTTATGGTGGAGAGTCTTCTAGGGAAATGGAAACAACCTATTGGTTATTTCTATTCATCTGGGCCAATGAAAACAGATATGGTTAAAGAAGGTTAAACTGATGGAGTGTATCGATATTTTACATGACTGTCATTTATATGTTAAAGAGTAATATGTGATCAATGGACAAACAATCGAGGTTGCTGCAAATTATTAAATTTATCTACAGATAGCTATTTCAAATACAATAATTCTAAGATTTATTTCTTCTCCGATCCACCTCATCTTATAAAAAGTATTCGTAATGCTTTATACAACAAAGGATTTGGCGACATTTCATTTAAATATATCAAAGATATATATAACATTAAAAGAAGATTAAGTTTACAACTTAAGGACAAACTTACCACTAAACACATTGAAATCTCAAGTAAAATGAGAGTTAACTTTTTTAATGAGAGTTTTTTGTGTGAATATTTTAACAATTTGTTTGATATTTTTAACTCAAAATCAAATGATCACTATGTAAACAAGAATCCACTAAATCAAAATTCCAAATCTATGGATTTTTTGAGGTTAGAAAATGAAAGGCTCAATGAATTTAAATGTGCATACAATGGGAATGACAATCTTCCATACATTATAGGATGGATGGCCAATGTTAAAGCACTTATTTCGTTATCTCAAGATTTAATAGATAAGTATGCATTATACGAGTTAAATACAGGAAATAGTTTAAATCATTATTATCCAAAGATAATTTATGTTACAGCGAAGACCCTACAAGAAAATGTAGAAAGATGTTAAAATTAAAACATATATGAAACATATATTAATATTTTTGTCTTTTCTTAATTATTCTTAATAAATTGTTGTAAATATGTATAACTTTACCTCTTATTCTTTCACCTCTTAGGAATTGGGAGTTAATTATTTTAAATATGTTGACCTATATTTTTACAATACCTGTATCAAAGTTTTCATTGTATTCAGTGTATGCCCTATGGTTTATATATGATTTTGGATATTTTATAGTATCACAATCTTCTCTCTACATATATACTCAATCAACGCTACAATTTAAATGAATATGATTGATATATCCTATATGATACATAACATTATATATGTATGTATAAGGTAGATAATATTATAAACGTATAATTATACAATAACTTATAATGAATGCATGTATTAAGATTAAGTTAAATAATGATTAAGAATTTTACATAATAGGATAACAGTTAATAAAGACATAATATATTCTAATGATATATAAATATAAAATATATTAATTAAATAATATTATAATATACAATATATATATATATGTATATATATATTATAATATTATAATTATATATGTTGCAAGTATATATACTATATTCAAACGATATATATTCTGTAATATATTAAATATGATACTGAATATTTCATAAATATTGTATTCTGTCATCCAGTAAATATTCGTTGACCAAATTGCGTGCGTTTTGCAGTCGTCATTTAGATACACAGATTTATACATAGAATATGCTGAGTGATACGGCATGGGATAAATCTAAAGGCTGAATACTGACATAGGTCCCAATAAACACGTGTCAAACCGAGAGATCAATTATACATTTCGCTGTTTGCGTTATATTTCTCATTAAATTATTCACCGAATAGTGAATTCGTTTTTTATATATACATACAAATCATAATACAGTATGTTTATATATTACTATAATATTATATAAGTCCTACACGCATTGTTTACTGTAACTCTCGGTTAGTCACGTGACATATTGGATGACGATGTCAGTCTAAATCATCTAAAGTATGTATGAGTTATCTGAAAGCAAGCCACCGTTTATTATTATAGGAATGATCAGAGTTCTGACATAAAATAAATATGGATTGTGTAGACTCACCATTTTCAATAACTCTCAATTAACAAATTTTCAACACCTCAACATCTATAAGAGTTTGTAGGATGCATTAGCAGGAACTTATATAAATTAATTTACTTATTACCATATTGTGTATATACATTTATTATATATGAAATTTTATATATATTTATAGAATTATCAAACCGGAAATAATTAATTTCATGTTATTATCATATTATGTCCTCTGAATCACTTATACATCTTTGGTATTAAAATTTATAAAAAAAATACAAATTTATTATTTTTTTAAATTGGTATTCTAATAGTGTATTACGATTATACCATTAAAAGATTGGAATCGCAGTGTACATCTCTTAGTTGAGCATTTCTAACTATATCCCACATTGCTCGACTACCCTCGCCTTGTATAGCCATCGTAATCGTAACTAAATCATTGCTTTCAGAGAGCGAGTCGGGCACAAACTGAACCCGTCGACAATGGTTTGTTGTTACTATCACTGTATTAGCTACGATCGCTAATGTGTTAACGTAACTGTAAAATGTTTTAATTTCTATATATTTTAATTAGTCATTGACTCAATGACTCATTGTTTATTTCACTAACATATGCGTTGTTATAGTTAGCAAATATTACAACTTACTCTCTCGCCTATATGTGTGCTTACGTGCTGCAGCATCTATCTAAGCCACGACTATATGTTGTAACTCAGTTACTGTTGGTAGATGAACAACTAGGTAATGCGGATAGTGAGTACGAATACCTCCATGATCGTCAGGCAATAGATAGCCGAGATGTTGGCGAGGTGATTGGTTCAGTGGTCCTCGTACAATCAAATAATGCAGCCACCGCTACAATAAATGGTAACACTTCACTCTACCCCTCTCTCTTTCCTCTCTCTCACTCACTCTCTCACTATATCTCTCTCTCTTTCTCTATTTTCGGAAATTGGTTGGCTTGACAACCAATTACAATTATCCCATTTATTGACGTTATAAACAAAATAAGAAAATAATAATGTTATAAACGAATGTTGGCAAGGAAGAGGCCAAGATAACATGTGGATATTACAATAATCCACTACGGCAGTAATTTCGATAAATATCGAGACCACCGGCAATCACACGTATACTAAGTAACTCAATATCACGTTTATTAAGACCTAGGTTTAGTAGGTCTTGTGTGGTTAGCGCCGAAGGAATACCGTGCCAATTCCAGCACGATGCGCTGAATAATATTCTGTTCGCACCCGTTATTTGCTTGGCATAATCGATGATATCTGTAGTATTGTAGTAGTTAGTCTTTTTTGTGTAGTTTATATCAGTATTTTTTGTATCTATTGATATTTGTGTATCTATTATATATGCAGTATCATTTTTATAAATTATTAAATCTGGTTTACGTAGGCCATTTCGAGTTTGGATGTGTGGTTCTAGAATAGTGATATACTTATGTTTATTTAGTATTGACATAAGTAAACTATTTACATAATTGTGTCTATGTATTCTATTATTGTAATTATAACTACATGTTTGCATTATATGGTTTAAGCAATCGTAGTTATAATTACATCCCCTCATTAAACATTTGGTATTCGTATTAGGGAACATTCGTTTAGATCTAAATTTTGTATATAATAATGCATGTTTTAGTTTGATCGAATCGACGAAGTCTCTACCATTTAGTAATCTAGTAGGGAATTTAATCCAGTTATTAATGGTGCGTGGTTACCATAATCGAGACCTCGTCCATCCGCCGAATTAATAAGATATTTAGTATGATATGCTTTAATGTCGATATTAGTAGTAAATGATGTATTATCATAGTATCTTAGAGATGACCATTTTAATATAATATTATTTGGGAGGGTTTGTATTATGGGATCATCGTTTCCACGTATAGAGTTTACCCGTTTGAGGCGCATAACTGGTATTGTTAAAAATAGACGGGTGATCGCCAATCCTCCAATACTACATGTTGCATAAAAGACACCAAGGGAAGTATCTTTAGGTAGTCGCAACCACCGTCTAACAAAAGACCTAATTGATCTATCCATAGTTTTCAATGAATTAAGATATATATTAGAGAAAGTTAGCCTATGTAATAAACTTGGTAAAAGATAAGATTTTAGTATATCAAGTTTTTGTTGAGGTTTTAATAATGCTTTAGATATTGATATTAATTTAGATGTTAACTCTATTACTATTGTATTATTTTTATTATCTATAGGTCCTATTTCGATACCTAAGTATTTATATGTATCATCAATAGTCAAGGGTTTAAGGGGAATATTATCAATTATTATAAAACTATATGGATTACAGATCCACTGCTTTTTCTTAGGGTTAATAATAATGTTAAGAGTTGCACTCTTTGCTGGATTAATATCAAGCTAACATTCTTTAAGTCTATGTATAACATGATCTACCTGGGCTTGAAGACTAATTTCATCCTTTGCGAAGAGTACGAGATCATCAGCGAATGCCATATATTTAACGATGCTATCATTATGTATGCTAATAGAACTGGGTAAATCAGAAGTTACGTAATCAATTACTGCATTAAATAACATGGGTGACATGGGGTCCCCTTGTTTTACGCCGCGATTAACTAATATACTAGGCGATATACCTCTTATATTTAAGCTGAGTATTACAATTAGTGTAAGCATATTTAATATACTCTATGATTGTTTTCGGTAATCCAGCTCTATTAGCAATAGAAATAATAGCATCGTGAGAAACTGAGTCAAATGCCTTAGATACATCGAGTAAGCATATTTTTAAGGGACGCAGTTTTTGTTTATGTTGATATATAATATTCTTTAATACAAATATATTCTCAGCAATACCGTCTCTTCTAATGAATGCCTTTTGACGAGGATCCAACACTATGATATTTTCAATACGTTTAGCTAATATTTTATGAAATAACCTATTTATTAATGATGACATTGTAATAGGCCTAAATTTTGAAGGATCTCTAGTATGTTTACATTTAGGTATTAGTGAAGTCAATCCAGATTTAAATATAGATGGTGCAGTCGATGTTAATAAGTAAACGTTAAAACGTGCAGTTAAGTTTTTTAAACCTATTTTAGTTAAATCATTTTTTTTAATGTTATCGATACCGGGTCCACCATCATGTAATGCATTAAAGCATTCCATACTATATGTTGTAACTCAGTTACTGTTGGTAGATGAACAACTAGGTAATGCGGATAGTGAGTACGAATACCTCCATGATCGTCAGGCAATAGATAGCCGAGATGTTGGCGAGGTGATTGGTTCAGTGGTCCTCGTACAATCAAATAATGCAGCCACCGCTACAATAAATGGTAACACTTCACTCTACCCCTCTCTTTCCTCTCTCTCACTCACTCTATCTCTCTCTTTCTCTATCTATCTATCTCTCTCTTTCTCATTCTATATCTATCTCTCTCTCTCATTCTCTATCTATCTATCTCTCTCTCTCTCCTCTCTCATTCTCTATCTATCTCTCTCTCATTCTCTATTTATCTCTCTCTCCTTTCTCTCTCATTCTCTATCTATCTCTCTCACTTGTACCAACTCCACCCTTCCCTTAATACCATCGATAAATTTACCTCCGATAACTAAAACGAAACCCGAGGAAATACCTCCTTGCTCACGACATATAAATTTAATAGACTTCATTGTTGACTCGTCGTTATTTGGTTTATACTTTGTACATTTATCAGTACTAGTTATATTATCAAGTGATAATATCGTAGTACTATAGTTGTCTCTATCATTGACTTACACACCATACACATTTTGTTAGTAAGTAAACATCTAATCTCCATCATGTTCTCCTACCACTTACACAGGTGGACATGACCTGACACCTGATGATATTATACCTAAGAGGGAACCCACGGATACCGACCAAGTAAGTTTCATTACAGTAGTACTAATTAGTGTTGTAAAATTTCGAGTCCTCGAGTCCAAATCTCGAGTCCTAGTAAAAAATGTCGAGTCGAGTCTGTAATTTTCGAGTCCATTTGAATATGTGTCGAGTCGAGTCTCGACAGTTGATTTTCGAGTCGAGTCGAGTAATTATAATAGGACTCGATATTTTTTTTTTAATAATTAATAATTAATATGATAATACATATAAATAAAATTATTTAATTATATGGAACTATTTCATATTTGAAGTAAACTTTATTTAAATAAATGATATTTCATATATATATTTATTTGTTATTAATTTAGCTCTAGTCACGTCACCTCCTAGTGATTAATTGTATATGCTGTAGAGTTCATGAACTTTTGAATATTATTATTTATATTTAAATTCTATTCTATAAATCTATAAAATGAGTGACTTAAATACAACACATATTAGTATTTCATAATAATATATTATGATATAATTAATTCTTATTATAATAATTATTGTATTATAATTTATCGAGCCATATAAGACTATATACATATATTTATTAATTTGAAAAAAATAGCGCATGTTTAACTCAATTTAAATTTTTTTAATATCTGAACATTAATATACAGAAGCTCGCAATACTAAAAAATCTCTATACCAGGGCAAAACCCAAAGTATTAATTATTCAGTACTAGTATTATTCTTCTTGTCTTATTATTAGCCATATTTATTTGTCTTTCTACTGACACATAGTTAATATTTATAGTAAATGTAATATTGTAAATACGATATCCATTATTCTAAATATATTAATGTAGTTATTTAAGAAACATTATCATTAATTAATTTAACAAATTAGTGAATATATTTATACATAGTTAAAAATATAATTTATTTAAAAAAATAAATATCCATATTTATATCGAAAACATTAATATATATGTATACTAGTCATGTTTATGTTTCGTTAAAGATGATGGTTTCTCAATATGGCTAATGTATTGAAATCGTGTGTCTTAACTAAATATATGTACACAATTCGTATTATATATATGGGTATTTTGTTGATCATAATAACAAATATTTCACGATCTAATATTTATAAATTATATTTTGATTGTTGTTGCCTATATATTATTTATTAATTATAGCTATTTCTGATTCTGTATTTCGGTATTGCTACAAAATATATGTTTTATAAATGTTCTACACATATTTTAAAAAGTATAATATTTATATCTTATAATATTTATATATTTATTATATAATTACAATATTTTAATTATATCTTAAAATAATAATATTTCAAAGATTAGTTGAAAAATTTAAAAAAATATTTCAAATAATATTTTTAAAAACACAAAAAATATCAATAATATTACAAAATATATTTTGAATAAATTTCAAAAAAATGTCTACAAAAATGTTTACAAATATTTCAAAAAAATGTTTTCAAATATTTCAAAAATATGTTTAAAAATATTTCAAAAAATTTCAAAAATATTTCAAAAATTTTTAAAAATATTTTAAAATTTTCAAAAAAAATTCAAAATTTTCAAAAAAAATTCAAACAAATTTCAAAAAATTTCAAAAAAATATTTCAAAAAAGCGACGCTGAAGATTTTAGATGACAAAAAATCATTTTAATGGCAAAAATTCAATTTTGTAGGTTTTTCTGGGGTACGCGGTAAAATATTCAAAAAATTTATATTTATTATAAACTTTCATTATCTCGAAAGTCTCGAGATAATGAAATTTAGGATTTGATTGTCTCGAGATAATGAAAATTAGGATTTGATTGTCTCGAGATAATGTAAAATGGGCTAAATTTAAACCTCTAATATATATTATTTAATCCATTCTTTATATTTAATTTTTATGACCTTAATTTTATAAACTTTGAAGTTTCAATTTGGATTTGAAAGCTTCGAAGCCTTACATTTTTGGATTTGAAGGCTTCGAAGCCGAAGATTTTAGGATTTGAATATTTTTATTGGCTTCGAAGCCTTGATTTTTAGGATTTGATGGCTTGGAAGCCTTGAAAGTATTTGAAATTTTACAACCCTAGTACTAATACATTAAGTATTCACTTCTAAATATATAGCGATGGAGAATTATTATTAAAATTCTTGAACTATAACAGGATATTTATTCGTTTTTTAAATTAAATTTCACATAATTTAATATAGTAATTATCGTATTTACTATTATAGGAAGTGTAAATGTTTAATGTTTACCTAATAATGGATTGCAGAATATAAATGTATGATAATAATTATACAAATTGATTACACATGTGAAAAGTACCTTATCTAAATGTAACTCTATTGAAAGTTTATAATATAATAATACATAACACACATATTAGATTATACGCTGCTAGGTTATTTATTAATTAAATTTAATTATTATAATTTATTTTTTTAGTAATATAATAATATTTAATTTCTATATAGCTTTTAATTAAAATTTCATTACTATAAATATGTTTATTTATTTTCATTATTAACACTCTGATAATAAATATATTTAGGTTGACTGGAGCATGTTTTTAACTTCAATATCGGAAAGGATGAACAAAATTCCCAAAGAATTTGCTGTTAACTTGAAGAATGATATACTTTTAACTATAAACCATTACGAAAATTTAGAGACTAATAATAGGCAATGTGATAACAATTAATAGGTCTTATATATTTTGTATATTTTATATATTTCTATATATTTTATATTGATTATTTTATAATAAAACATTTTTTAAATTATAATATCTTATTAATTTCTAATTTACTAATGTGAAATAGTCAATTTTATATGAAATACTAATATATTTTGAATAAAGAACATACTTTTTGTAATTAATATTAGTCTTTTTAAAATGATTCAATTATAAATTTAATTAATAACATATTTTATTTTTACTACAGAAGTTCATAAATTAAATGAATATAAGTTTATTTCTGAGAGTTAAAAAAGTAATTTTTATAAAAACGTTCTTTCAAAACATTATATATATTGTAAAACTACAATGTTTGTATATTATTTTATAAATTAAATCTTATATATAACATGTATAATGAATATATATATATATATATTGATAACGGAAAAATATTTATTAAAATAATGTAAAAGTATAAAAATATTATGTAAATATAATAATGATTATAAATGAATATAATGACTTATACCCAAAGATTCGCGTCGATTAGTAAATCTAAGATCGCGGCTTGGTCTTTTTTATTCACAATCTTTTCCTGATTTAAGTGAACAATTAAGATATTATATAACGGGGGGCGACGATATAGAAAATATTCTATGTCATTTTTAATTATTTTTCCGTTTAGGAGGAAATATCATATTATTATTAAAACCTAGAAATGAAATAGAAAAAAAACACAATTTTTCTAATAAATAGTATTATTATTATAATATACAATCTGGAATATCTGATTAAAACTGTGATAACTATGAAGTGCGTTGTTACCTCTCTCATGAACTCCTCGGTATCGTTGATATCCCTTCCCCCGGTGCTAGGAGACGCCCTACTCACGTAGTTCATGGCCCGTTTCAGTTTATCCTTGGCCTCTTTATCGTTGCTGTCCATTCTACGATCGGTGCATCATTATTATTGGTTACGTAGCGCGTGGATGGGTTATATACGGTGTACGGTAATAACCGGTATCGTTATGGTGAATAATAAAATGAGTGACCTTAATGTAAACTTAGTATAGTTGAAATAAATATTTAATCAAATAGCAATGTGTGTGCGATACTATAATTTAAAAATGAATATTTTACGGTAGTCATAATTAATCTAAAAATCAATTGATCACCCAAACGTATATATTGTTCGGGGAGTAAATAGTAGTATAATATAATTGTTGGTAGTAGATGGAGAGCGGCGGCTGACAAACTCGATGGCTATTTTATACTGGTTGAATGCGGCTATGAATTCGCCGTTCTTGAAGTAGATGTCCCCGTTTGCGATGAACAGCTTATAGTTGGGAGTGTCGTACTGCAGTTTATCTTCTATACTGTTGAGCGTGTATACGGCGTGTGATTATCATGTATAGTTGTATAATGTATGTGATTAAGTGGAAGATTCCACATCGAAAATTATAATACAAATTATCGTGATTAAAGATATGCGGTTGTAGATTACACTAAATACATGTGATGTTGATTGTTGTAAAGGGTTGAACGATGTTTGTTTGTTTCTAAACTTTTATAAATCAATTTTTATTTTATTAAATAGTTATATATTATATATTAATTATCTTTGATTTAAAAAGAAAATCGTGAAGAAATTTGCAATATTATTCATGTGATATATAACTTACTAGTTATATTCTAAATAATTTTTAAATAATTATTGTAAAATACTATGTATTATAAATGCATTCTATTTTATGAATATAAGATCGATTTTAAAAATTTAAAAACAATAAAATATGGGAATATCTTTAATGGTTTACATTATGAACACACACATATATATAGGTGATTTAGCGATATAGAATATACGTCGCTTTCAAACGATTATTTCCTGTTTTCAAATTCAAACAATCGACACACATACCTAATTATATAATTTTGTATAAATAGTGTTACTAAAATATTCATAAGTTTTTTTTTACTATAGATAAGAAATTGAACCATATTATATACTCTGCATATTTCTGCTATCTGTTAACATGGTTAATTATAGTATTGCTATATGTATTGGCAACCCAGCACATTTAAGATTAATCTACTGATAAAGAATATATTGATATCATATAGAAACTAAAGTAAATGTCAAATTGTTAACATAAAGCTGATGACTAATACTGACTGAGATGTGGAGTGGGATGTGGAGTGGGATGTTGAGTGGGATGTGGAGTGAGATGTGGAGTGGGATGTGGAGGTGGATGTGTAGTGCATATTGTGAACTTCTGATGGGCAGCTGATATGCGCCGCCGTCTATATTTTTGATATTACATTTTTTTTTAAATGTTTAATATTAATATACATTTTTGTAAGTTATGTCATATAAGTAAATATGTCAACAAATTGGAATATAAAACGATATATTAATACAAAATACAAATGTTTAAAAAAATCACCATTATTACAAAAATAATAATTACTAAATATTTCAAAATTTAAATATCTAATAAAATTTGATATATATTATATTATTGAATAATTGAAAATTATTACAAATATCAAATTTACTCTTCGATAATTCATGTACAGTGATTCCTTATTATATAAATAATTATTACTTTATTATGATTTATATAATCTATCTCAAGATGGAATTTACTATATGTTTTAATTTAAATAATTATATATTATCTTTAATTATGCTAAAACTATCTACAAATTCAATTTCTTCAAGAAAGAATGAATTGACAAATATAAAAATGTGGTTTGATTTATAATACTATAGTATACTACTGTATATTATACATTATAATTATTATTTTATAACATTTTATTTTCCAAATAATATTAATATATCATTATATTTTATATAACATAATTGATATAATAATTATGTATACATTTATAATAATATATAAATTAAAATATTTAATTAAAAATGTACATATTAAAATTACGATAATATTTAATTTGCGTATTATTATATGGTATAATACTATATATTATATAATACATAATTTTCCAATTACATATATTTAAGATTAACTTTCCTATAGGATTAACTTTGTAATTTAATTTAATAACAAAGTATAATAAATTCATTTATATCTTTAGATTAAACTGAAGTTGATTCTACATCGTAAAAATCTATTTGAATAGATTTTGATAAATTGATATCAATATTTCATAAAAAAAGATATATGTAATATATGCAATGGTATAATTATTATCTGATGATTGTATTATGTAAAGTGTTACTCTGTACAATGTGATGTAGTTGGAAGTAATATGTGGAACAATACTAAGATTAGAAGTGATGAAGTAACTGATGGGAGATGAGAACCCAGCAAACAAAAATAGTAACATCTGAGCCACATTTGAGTAACATTCTATGCCACACAAAGCAACATTTTGTAAACAATGTGGTATAAATGTTACTCATTTTAGAGTAACATATGAACCACAAAGCAACATTCAACCCACAGTAGTGGTTCATATGTTACTTAAATGTTGCTTTGTGGTTTAAATGTTACTATTTTTGTTTGCTGGGAACACTTATAATTTACGACATTTATTTTTGAAAATTCTAATATCTCCTTTTGTTTCGATTATATAAAAATTCGTAGTTAGGTTTTTTGTAGAGCTAATATATTTTAATAATAATTTTATTTAATTTATAAAATATAAAATATTGAAGTAGGAGTAGACTTTTAGGTAGACCCATTTTTCCTATCTAATACATTACAATTAAAAATAGACGCACCTGCCTTTAACGACCAGTGAAATGTATATTTAGGGTAGTTACAAACACTTTGAAAACAGACTGCAAATAAAAATTTAATTAAAATAAAGAAAAACCTGTCCCTTTCATTTTTCATTTATCTAGTTTTCTATGTATTTACATATATGAGAATCTATGTATGAAGTTCAATATACTATGAACCTTTACGGAGATTTACAAACAAAATAGTTATTTAGATCATTAGCTCAAATGTTGACTATTTATATACATACAATATAACATTCAGGGAGGTTTATAAGATAATGAATTCTATAAATAGCCGTCGCATTACAATGTACGCGTAACGATACAAACAATGTACGAGCGACGTCCAGCTGATCCTTGATGATGTACATTTCGATGGTGGCCACGATGGCGGGCGTGAAGGTGGGGTCTATTTTCAACGCCTTTTCCAGGTAGCACTTGCACTTGTCGTAGTTCTCGTCGTGTAGCATTATACAGGCGTACAACTGAGGTCAGGGTGCGGGGGGTTAGAAGTGTACTTGTACTTGTTGTATGTGTATATACGATACCCTCGATAGTATTGTGTATAGAATATGTTATATTTTAATTCATAATTATTTTTAAATATGAAATAAAAATACATATATATAATACAATACAAAAAATATATTAATATTATATATATATGTATATATAATATATAAGGCGAAGTGGATTTTGAAATAATTATGGCTTCTGGTTATGTCTCGCGATAGTGATTTAATTATATTATAAATATAGTGTTTATTATATTCATACCATTAATAAATTGTCAATAAAATAGATAGATGCAGTTTAATATTATTAATATTATGAACATTATTTTGAATTATAATTTAAAATATATAATTGAATATACAATTTATATATATTTCTATTATTTTAAAATACATAATATTATTATAAATATTCTTCAAATCCTATATTAAATTCATTTAATCAGTGAATGTATTGTTTATTCTTATGAAAATACTCAGCAATATACATCTATAAAATAATAAATAGAATAAATAACTGATAAATATATCTAGAAGAAAGCAAGGTCCTATATGGAAATATTATAAAAGAACATCAACCAATAATTATAAAAGAGTACATGTAATAAATGTGGAAAAGTAATGCAAGGCATAGTTGCCCGAATAAAATTGAATTGTACAGGAAGGTAAATTAAAATATATAAAAGTTTTTATCACGTTGATACTACTCGCTACATACAAGTTATAATTCTTCATTCTGAAATTGTTCTTTTCTGCAATTCTTACATTTATAATAATAATAATATAATAATAAATCAAATAACCGATTTAAATAAAAAAATCAGATTTAAATAAAATAAATAAATTTTTGGGATTTTTTAATAATAAATCCGATTTTAATCCAACCCTGGTAACAATAAATAATAATGACAGAAATATATAAATAATAAAAAGATATATAAATAAGTTGCGATTTACACACACCGACATGATGTACTATACTAGATATAGTACATGGCTCAATGGCCAGGGTTGGCCAACACCTACACCCACAAATCTAATAATTAATCTAGAGGTGTAGGTTGGGTGAATACTAAAATAATAAAATGTAACTTCATATAGGACATTATTTATTGACACTAGATAATTGTAATCAATTCAATTAATTCTATAATAAAAATTATAATATATAGATTATAATATAGATTAATTCTATTTTTCATTGTTCGTATGTAACTATAAAACAGTTTAGCATTTTTATTTCGTATTATCCATAGTTTATTTTAAAATGTATGTTATCATTAGCAAATATTTCAACTTTTTTCTTATAACTATACAGTTGACTAATAAAGCAATCGTAAATTAATAGATATAAAAAAACGTAATTTTGAAATAAATAGATATCATTTTTGAAGATCAATAACTGAAATTTGTATCACTAAATGATGAGAAACCCAAAAACCGTTACAATTTAAACAATGTTTAAACCCGCTCACCTACAGCGATGGACACACACACACACACTACTACCGTTAATGTGCGTGGATTGAGGCCGATGTTCTTACAGCAATCAGCGGCCACAAGCAGCGACTCCTTGAAGTGGTTGTTGTCCTCTAGGGAGACCACGAGCAGGTCGTAGATCTCAAACGACTTCGGGTATAACTGTATACACGTGATGAGGTACGGGTTAGATAGGGGTTAGATGTGGGGCGGTATAGGCTGGTAACAGGCCTAGTATAAGCGATGTAATCGATAAGTATAATATACTATGAAATTATTGTAATAATTAAGTTAAATTTCTAAAAAGAATTATAGTTATCAACAAAATGTATAAGGTAGTGTCTGGAATATACAGAAATAATTGAAATGGTATTCCTTGCATGAATGTTTTTCTTATGCTTAAACTGTTCTAAGATCCTATACGTAGAGATTTTGTAATAATATACATATTTTAATAACAGTATACTTATATATATTTATTTCGACTTAAGTATATAAATCATACAATTTATAGTTACATTTTTCACAGATATTCTATAAAATATACTATTGATACTAAATTAGTGATGAATCATTAATCTTACATGATGTGTATTAGAATTGTAATCGTGCAGTTCATCACAAATTACACAGGTTTCTAATAATAATGGGCTAATAGGCTTTAGTGCGTCTGTACGTCTCTCTTGACCGGCTCCTCCAATCAGCCATTACGTTTCGCCGTACAATTATTATATGATTCGAGTGTAGTAATCTAATAGTACGAGACAGTTACCAGCGCAACATTAACACCACAACCTTAAGGGTATTCACGTGATCCGTAATGTGCTGTAGTACAGCAGCTGTACGAAACTCGCCGTGAGAAAGGGTTCGCGCTACAACACACAGATTTCCTGTTTTACGTACAACGTACAGTGACGATACTTGTAGTGGGATACCCCCTTTATACAGACAATCCCTCACACACTCTCATACGCACACATCTCTCTTTCACTCACCTAAGCATACACACACACACACGCAGTCTCACACGAAAATAGAACATGTTCTACATTCGCGCGCCTAATTACATACAGTTACACAGGGATCTCGCGCGAACACTCCGTCAGAGTGTATCGAGGTCGTCGCGTGACCTTGATGGATTCGCGTAGGATGGTTCGACGTTCTCGTTTGCCGGTGGCGGTGTGAGCCTTCAGCAGGACGGCGGTCAAGCGTGTGGGGTCGAGGTCGAGTGACTTGTTAGCGAAGTAGGCGGCTCTAGACGTGTGCTCCTTCTGTAGCAGGATGTAGCCGTAGGTAAGCCATAGCTCAACGGACGGCCGTTTAGCGGAGGATAGCATGGAACTCAACCTGTGACGGAAGGAGGGAGGTAGTGATAGCGGGAGAGGGGAGAGAGGGAGGGAGGGAGAGTGAGAGAGGGGTAGGAGAGAGGGAGTGAGAGAGTGAAAGAGAGAGAGAGGGAGTGAGAGTATGAGAGGGGAGAGAGAGAGGGGAGAGAGAGAGGGAGTTATAGTGAGAGTGAGAGGGGAGAGAGAAGGAGTGAGATAGTGAAAGTATGAGAGGGGAGAGAGGGAGGGAGTTATAGTGAGAGTAAGAGAGTTAATGTGTGCGTGTGAGACTGTGTGTATGTTTAAGTGAGTGAAAGAGAGAAGTGTGTGTATGAGACTGTGAGAGAGTGAGCGTGTATAAGATATTGAGAGTATGTATGCGTGACAGTATGCATATATAAGTGTATGCGGGGGAGTGTCCGTCATCTGTTATTCATAAATATCATATATGCATTATGGAATATTATATATATATATGTATTATTTATTATGCAAACATGTATGTTATCTGTACGATAATAAAGATCAGCATTATTTGGAAGCCCACTAGAGGAAATAATGAATCATATTTATATTGATATTTTTGGCATTATAAAAAAAAATTCTAATAAATAACGATTATTATTAATAGATAATTTTAACAGTTATTTACTTAAAATTTTACTATTTCTTATAATCTTACAACGATAATACGGCGGCATGATAACATTCAATGTGAATCTGACGCAATACTAACTTTAAGAGTTTTCTATCGTTTTGGTTTCGGAAGTAAAGGTAGGCGAGGACATCAAGTCCTTTAATAATGTTGCTATCGATCATTAAGGCCTGTGAACAATAGGTCGTCATGGTAGTCGACATGTATGGGATGTGGCTTTATATGTGGCTTTATATGTGGCTTTATATGTATAGGGTAACGAAAGGTAGCATATGTGAAATAGAATCTATTGGAATTCATTGATCACGACTATGTAAGGGACCCTTACTAAGGGTATAATTGTAGCAGGAAATTGATCAGATGGAAAGTCAGTTGATCAAATAGAAGTATAGTTACATACATTTACATTTTAGATTTTTCGGTTTTCGGACTGCGAACTGTGCTTAAAGCAATCGGCCGTCCATATATATTCTAAGTTAATGTTTCATAGTAAATAGGTAGGTTTTCAGTAGTTTCTTGAAGTTGGGAGTTGATGGTGTAGTACGGATGGATGTGGGGAGAGTGTTCCACGAGTATGGGACGGATATTGCCCATGCTCGAGTGTTGGTTGAATGTAAGTTGTGTTTAGGAGGAAGTTGAAGTAGAAACGTATTGGTGGAGCGTGTAGTGGTACTAGTTGGTAATTTAAGTTTGAGTAGGGATGCTAGGTAGTCAGGAGAGTCATGGTGGATTGCTTTATGAGCCAGTAGTAGAGTTTTATATAGGATTCTATGGCGTACAGGTAGCCAGTGGAGTTTAACTAGGAATGGAGATATATGCGTATGGGAGTATTTTGGTATGTTGAATATACACCTAGCTATAGAATTTTGAAGAATTTGGAGTTTAGTAATATACGATGAGGGGGTATTGTAAAGAATAAAGTTGCAGTAGTCGAATAGAGGTAGGATGTAAGCAGAAGCTATAATAGTAGCGGTGGATATTGATATTGAATGACGAATAAGGCGTAGTGAATGTAGTTGATAGTTTAATAGTTTTGTTATGTGGGATAGTTGTCTGTAAAAATTAAAAGTATTGTCAAATATAACACCAAGATTTTTGACATGGGTTGAGTACATGATGAGCTGTCCATTAATGTTAATTGGAGGGGGAGTTGGTAACGTTTTACTTCGGAGTGGAATGTGAAGGAATATAGCCTCGGTTTTAATTGGGTTAAAGACGAGGGAGTTTATTGTGAGCCAGTTATGAATGGTGGTAATAGTAGAGGAAAGGATGTCGGGTGCAAAATTAACGTTTTCTGTACATTTTACATAAAGTTGTATGTCGTCTGCATATGTATGGAAGCTAACTGGAGAATTCGAGATAAGGTGGAGAAGGGGAATTATGTAAATGTTAAAGAGTATTGGTCCAAGGACTGACCCTTGGGGAACACCGTGTGCTACAATACGGGAAGATGAACGGGTTGAGTGAACTAAAACTGAGGAAGTTCGGTTGGTTATAAATGAGGATAGCCATTTGTGTGCAGTACCAGTGATACCTATAGATGTAAGACGGTGTATGAGAATCGAGTGGTCAATAGTGTCAAACGCAGAGGAGAGATCAAGTAGTGCGAGTATTGTGCCATTTTTGTTATCAAGGTTAGTGAGAATATCGCTGGATATCTTTGCTAGTGCGGTTTCTGTTGATTTGGAAGGAAGATATGCACTTTGGAAGATATGAGGGATTTTGTGTGATATTAAAGTAAGTTTTTTCGCGACGATTCTTTCCAAAGTTTTGGAAAATATCGACAGGTTTGAGATTGGGCGATAATTGTTGAGGCTCTGAGGGTCAAGGTTTGGTTTCTTAAGGAGGGGTGTAATGAGTGCATGTTTATAGGATGTTGGAAACGTACCGGATTCGAGGGATTCACAGAATATATTATTGAGAGGGATAGTGAGGGATTTTTTTTCAGTGATTTTGTGTAAAAGGGAAAGAGGAATAGGGTCCAGAGGAGATGAACTTTTAGTTGCTTTTAGAAGTGTGCCTATGTCTGACATGGAAGGGACTGAAAATTCATTAAGTGAGTGAGTTGGCATGGTGGGGGTTATTAAAGTGGTATATCGTGGGAGATTGCTGAGAGTACGTGTAAGCTTATGATGGAAATAGTCATCAAAAGTTGATGATAAGGTGTCTGGTGGAAAGTCTGGTAAAATTTTCTTTTTATTTCGCCCAAGGAGTTTCGAACAAATGGTGAAAGTTTTCTTTTGATCTGATGAGCATGATTCCTGAGAGGCAGTAATATGAAGCGATTTTGCAATTAAGAGATCACGTCTATGTTTGGACTTGATCAGTTGATAAAGCGCAAGTATAGATTCAGATTTTGATTTAATCAATTTCTTTTCAAGTGTACGCAATTTACGCTTTTGTTTTAGGAGTGCGAGGGTATACCAAGAAGTGTCAAGTCTAAGGATGGATTTTTTAATAATTATTGGAGCTTAATACATTTCGTAGATAAAATTGTAGTCTACCAAACTTTCCAAGCTACAAAAATCTAAAATATAAGATTCACATTAAACATCAATATATGGTGAAAGAGAATCGAAAGACAAAAATTATTCATTGCGAATGTAAAAATGTAATCCCGAACATCGCATTCTCGTAACGTTACTTCCGATATACAGTGAGTATAAACAAGAGTACAAAGAAGATGAGGTATATAAACTAACGTATTCGAAAGCGCTGATACTCTTGTCGTAATCACCGATCTGAAACAGGATGTTACCCATGTCCATATATATTCCGGCGTGTCCGATCAGTAACTCCTGTTTAGATGATGAGTCATTGTTTAGTGAAATAGTGTTCATGATTATTATTGCACGATAAGCTAAGCTTTTATCACTCGTCTAATTATCAAATTAATTTACATTATTAAATACATATATATATATAAATGCAGTGATATCCATCACTTAGCGTAATGCAGTAATATGCATGACTGCGTTAGCACTGACTAACGCCACCGAGAAGTCATCAGTTAATCGTAATACATTAGCGATGAATTACCTATATATGACTAATATAACTAGATATATATACCCGAATCCTCTACATATATATATATATAATATTAATAATATGTATTTATTGAATCACACATATAATAATAGCGGATACAAATGGACCCCTTAAGAAGTCATAGACTTGTACATGTTATAAATAACTGTGAGGAGCCCCGGACAATACAAAACAAATAGTAACATTTTTTTTCTTGTGTTTTGATTTATATATATGTATTTAATATAGTGATTAACAACTATGAACTGTGTGTACACTGTACACTGTAGTACACTGCCTAAATAGAACAAATGTTGATCACTAAGCTTTGGAATTAATTATTTCATATTTATTAATTCAGGTAAATGTAAATAGCATAAACAAATAAACAGACTAGAGAGGAATGCATTTATTGATATATCTAAATTAGCATTTATCTTAGTACTTCTTATATAATTATCTTTAAAATACATACTTTGAACATTAATTATTATATCAAGAGTTATACTTTTTTTAATTGATATAAATAGGTACTAAGAATAGTAAAGTTTAAACTAATATATTGAATAGATATATATATTCATGTGTCATACATTTATATTAATTTGATGAATACGAACTGTATATATTTATTAATAAAATAACAATATATATAATAAAATGAGAATATTATTTAAATCTAATATTAATTACATAAATTGACAACAGTATAGATAATAGTGAAACACATGTTTTAATGTAATATTCTTATATAATATAATAAGTAATCTAGTAATGATGAATTTAAATGTGGAAAAATAAATATTTAATAATATTATTTATTAATGATTTATAAATTTATTTAAATTCATGAACATTTATTTTTACATTAATTATAAAGATGTCAATAAATATTCATATCACAAATTCTTGTGTTTTTAAATGTCATAGATATATATAGAGTTTGCATTGTAAACTAATTAAGTCAATAAATTAATTTAATATTTAGAAAACTATATTAATGTAAAATAATAATAATTTCAGTTTAAAGAAAGAATTATTAGTTGTTACAAACAAGAGTAGATCTATATTACTTCAAATATACAGACATTTTGTATAGAATAAATACTTTATTAAGGGCAGGTGAAACATATTATTTTTGAAATAAATATACTTTGTATTAAAAATGATATTATATATAAATCAGTAAATTTAATATATTATCTTTAAAATAATATATGGCTTGATGCATACAAATAAATATAAGTGTCATAAATATGTATTTATATATATACAACTATTTAAAAATAACAATTAAAATGATAATAAAATATTTATAATTAAAAAAACTGACATTACTGCTATTTTGTAATTGTAATTGTAAATCATGAAAGCTCCATAACGTGATATATTTATATGACATTTTTAGAACTTAATAATAATAAATACAATTATAATTAGTTATTGGAATTATTTGAAATTAAAAATGTGAAACCTTTAGTACAACAAAACTATCCTATCTTCACCATGTAATTTGTAATTATTCATATGTTTTACCAGCCATTTATATTATTACACAAACATATAATTATTAAAACTTCATTAATGTTGATACACACTTTAATTGTGATAATAGTACAATATATCTACACTTATAATTGAATTGCATATCAGTGAATGTAATAAAAACAAGTATTCTAGCTAAGCTTCTTAAAGCTTGTATTGCATTCTGTGGATTATATAGAATAAATGCCTGTCAAAATATAATAAATATTTGATTAAATTGATCAAAATTTCATTTATAATAAAGTACATAGGTAAGCGTTTCATTGACTTCATATTATTAATAAGTATAATGTGGCATGAAGTTAAACCTTCTCAATGATTTCGTCGACATAATAGTTGATCGCGTTGCAGTAGTTCCTCACTCTGTAGTAATACTTCGCTTTTATCCAATTGGCTAACCTGTAATACACAGTTAGTTGTATGAAGTATTGTACATCTAGTCGCTTAACTATTGAGAGCTTATTAGTACTAGTATAACTACTAATGCTACTGCTACTACTACTACTACTACTACTACTACTACTACTACTACTACTACTACTACTACTACTACTACTACTACTACTACTACTACTACTACTACTACTACTACTACTACTACTACTACTACTACTACTACTACTACTACTACTACTATCAGTGGTTACCATGGAAACTGTTTAGACATAATGGTGGGACCGATGAGAGCCACAAGTTCTGAGTTCTTCAGCTTCAGGGATATCAGCGCTTGTATGGCGACAAGCGATAGAGGACATTTCCTGTAAGGGGGAGGAGGGTGATGTAAGGAGGGGGTGAAGGGTGATGTAAGGAGGGGGCATGAGGACACATGGGGGTAGGGATGGAGGACATATTCTAAGTGGGGGAGGGGTGATGTAGGGGAAGGAAGTAGGGAGAGGATAGAGGAAATGTCCTGCGTGGAGGAAGGAGGACAAGAGAGGTAGGGAGGCAGGGAATGCAAGACATCTTCTATGCGGGGGAGGGGTGAGGTAGGGAGAGGATAGAGGACACCTTCTTAGGGGGTGGGGAAGGGATAGGGTAAAACTCCTGTGAGGGGGATAAAGGTAGGTAGGGCGTGGGACTCTTCTATATAGGGGTAGGGGGTAGGCAACTAGTGAGAGGAGTATAGCTAGTTACACATATGGGAGGTAGGGAGAACATGAGTATAGCAACACTATGAGCCGTACGGGTGTGTGTATTCATCGAGGGAAGGACGGATCACATTTCAGAGCACTATGACAATATGTATAGATGTGTATGTGTTCCTATGTATGTATGTGTATTCTAATGTATGTGTGTGTGCGCGCGTATGTATACATGGTCTCGAATACGAGAGAGAGCACATACCACAATGCGTAAGTTCATACCACTCAATATAGTGTCCACTATTAAGTGCGTATATAAGATGTGCAGTGATACAGATGTGCATACACTGTAGTAGTTGTTACTGAGACTATGACTACTGTAACATAGGCTAATAATGCATGCATGCGGTATTGACCTTAACGTACACTTTAATCTCTATTTAAATAACGACTATAGGTAGGTGTTATTAATTTCACATTTATTTATATATTAGATCACCGATATTAATAAAGATTAATTCACTATTTCCCCGTATTAGTGTGTGTATACAGAGTATAGATATGCAAACAATAGTGTTTGTTACTATATCATAGTATTAATGTATATCTAATTAATACATCAATTTGCGTATAACTCTTAATAAGAACATCTGATATACAGCACGAGCCCGTTATACACAGCACAATATCTCAAATATAATAATTTATTGATTTAATAAATATTTATCGAAATATATAATCGAAAGTATAAATATTTGCAAACGATAACATACTTTATTGAAATAAACTAGGAATAATACGAAATTAAGTAGATGAAGAAAGTAACCGTTTACAGTTACCGTAATTAATACATTATTTAAATCACAATAATATGAAAACCACAAGTGTTATGTCCTTCACTATATTACCTGTACTACTTACATTGAGTCACTTACTACAACCTAGGAGAGGACATAGAATGGAGGAGTATGAATATTCTAAGAAAGTTTGATAATGTTATAATGTTGCATTCATTATGGGAGAATGCGTATATAATCATTGTACAAATCAGGCAGTAACAGCGGGTGTATTCGTAATTAGTTATTGACACATTTCAATACATCACTGTAAAGTATACATTTCGGGGTACACAATACAGAATGTAACATATTATTATTATTATTATTATCATTAAATTTAGGTATAAGAATCTAGGTAATAGTAAAATCATTACGGCTAACAAGTCAATTACTTTTAATTTAACTTTTTGACAGAAATCATATAATTTAATAAAAGCTATACAAATATAATGGAATGGAATTATATTGGAATATAATATATTTATAATAACATGAGTCATCATGGACAGTAGATAGAGGGAGCGGATGTAAACTCTACATCGTTCCCTACAACGTGCGTGTGCGAGTGATACATGTTGTTACTATTTTCTTTGTAACACTAACTTTAATACTTCCTTGTAGGAGATTAGTGCCATCTTATCCATGCCTAACTGAACGTGCAGTTTAGCTATCATCAGAATGACTCGGACGGTTCGCCTTTCTTGCGGTATCGCTTCCAACTATTGTATAATGTTATGTAATGATTGCATATTTAGCAGCTACACTATTGCATAATATTGGAATATAGTAGGGAGAAGATAGAGAAAACTATAAACTTACATCACAATATCGTATGATATTGTTTTCTTATATAACTATATCGTAATATTATGCAATGTTATGCAATATTGAATAACATTCTACGTCGGTATATAACATTATAACATATTATATACTGTTATATAGTCTTATATAATAGTATGTAACGCTATATAGCGTTACGTAATACGATAAGTAAGCTAGATATGTTCAACACATTATATACCGCTCATTAGTTGATCCTAGTTACACTAAAGACTGAAGCGATAACCAACAGTTTTAAATGCTCTTTCGTAGGTCTTCAACTCGCTCAAACACTTGCTGAGGGAACATCTCACTTCGTAGACATTCGGCTAATGAACGATGAATAGGTGTACGATAATGTCAGCGTAGTTGTATCGAGTGTTCATTAACGCATTCGTAATGACTATGTAGTATATATTGATTTATAAATATCGAAATTAGAGTGAAAATACCTGAGAATAAGTTAACGTTATTAGAATAAGAAAATATTGTTTTTACTAGAAATTTGTGAGTACATTAAATTTATGATAATAAAATATATCAAATAATAAATAATAATTAATCTGTATATATATAAATAATAATAAATAGCACTAAAATATTTTATAAAAACAAATGGAAGCTTGATAAACAGTGACAAACGAGAATCAATGAATGAATTGAAATAGTATTACTATAACGACGCGAATGCTACAGGGTATATCGCCTAAAGTGACAGGTGACAAACGTGTATCGATGCTTCGGTGGATAGAGTCGGGGTCTCCAAGCTTCGCGAGAGATCTATTTCGGCGAGCACATAGTCTTTGTCGTCCATATAGGAGAGGCCCCTGAAGGCGTACAGTAGCATCTCAATCTCTTTCTTACGATGCACGTCGTCGTCTCGTAGAGGCATGCACAGGCAGAATGTTGTCTGTAGTGGTGATAGTGTACGCTGTAGTGAATGTTGCGTACGACTAGACACGTTAATATCATCGATTGTATTAGATAACGTGCGTTGATCGGAATGCCTGTAAATATACTATACTAAATACTTATTGCACTTTACCCTTACACAATATATAAAAAAAACGCGAATCTTTGCCTCATTGATAAATTGTTTAAGATTATTGAAAATTATTATTTTTAGTAATACTTCGGTAATGATATAGTTACTATGTCTGCCGTGTACGTACGCACATTCGGAAGGGACGTATTTTTAATTAGAAATAAAATTTATATTTTATTTAAAAATCATAAATTACATTTTTCAGATATGTAAACCATGGTGGTTACTAATAATGATTGATTACATCATGTATAATTAGTTTTATAGTATATAATTATCATTACAATATAGCCTACTACTAGCATAATATAAACTATAATAATTATTATATTATAATAATAAATAATATTCATTTAATATATATCAATATATTGATGATAAATATAGATATACAATATATGTGTTATAGTTAATATAATCATCAGGTTATAGTTAGTCTAGCCGGTAGTATTGTACTCTATATTAGTGCGTTAAAATCACTATTTCATCGGGTATCTGACTATTATAGTGTCGTTTATATCTAATTAAATACACATACGATTACATAGATATTATTTAATTCTGTTATTTATCGAATGTACATAAATGCTAATTGAAATAAGATATGATGATATAATCGCGAATATTATTCGTGTATGTATTCGATGTCAACGTAGTTAGCATATATCAGGTGTGTAGATAGTAAATGTTATGATTTTACGATGAATCATTTAATATACTGGACGATATCAATTAAAAAATGATGGTCTTATTCTGAAAGCCTTTAGAAGAAAGCAATACTATTTATAATATAGTCCAGAAAAACAATATTCTTCAAACAAATAATAATAATATTATATATAATAAAATGTAACTATTATATATATATTTTAATAGTGCTTACTATACTGGTTGTATTATTGCATTACCCGTGAAATTTACAATATGTCACCTATAGAAGATCTGTAAAATAGGTGCACTAATTATATAAATAACTAATCGTAATTCAGTATTCAGTGATTGACAGATATGGTAGGGACTACGAAATATAAAAGGTGACGTAATAATTCTATATATATATATACATAATACATAAATAGAATGATCAATTATATATTCGAGTATATATATATATATATATATATGGGCGTGGGTATGTTTATGTGTAAAGTACATATATAATGTGCACTAGAATTTAATAGAATTATTGTGAGTTCTACATATTTGCGTTTTTATATTCCGTAACTCCTCCCATTAAGCTCCTCCCCCAATTGTCAAAATAAACGTATTTTTCCTGCTTGTAGATGTCTACCGGATTACGTCTAATTGTTTACATAAATTGGCGCCGCTTTTGCAGAACTTTTCATTTACGATCGTGATCCCATTTATTTTAATATTATTTAAAGACATATTTGTACTATAATTATATTTGGTTGCAACTATGATGTAAATGATGCTCAAATCTAAAGCATCGACGCAGTCTCAGTCTCAACTCGGGCTCGTTTTGTTAGAGTATCGGTTCGGTTCGGACTCGTTTGGTTAGTCTCATCTCGGCTCGTTTTTTTTCAGAAAATAAAGTCTCGGCTCGGCATCAATAACCAATAGTCTAGGCTCGGTATTATTTAAATCACTAGGTGAAATTTACATTATTATTCACTGAATCGAGAAGTAGGCGCAGATAATTTTTTTTAAATTAATGTAAAGTGAAATATATAAAAATTAGTATTAAAATGTAACTTCAAAAAAGCATCGTTGCAGCTTGGTTATATTTTGTAAGTCTTAACTCGGCTCGGGCTCATTTAGCTAGAGTATCGGCTCGGGCTAATTTGTATATATTCTCATCTCGGCTCGGGAAAATAAAAATCTCGGCTCGGCATCAATAAATAAAAGTATCGGCTCGGCATCATTTACTTCACTAATTTAATAATTAAAAGCAAATTTTATTTCAATATGTATATTTATAATCAATATATATTATTTCGAAATTAACTAATGAAGATTTTATAAATTATTTGTACATTTCATTATATTATACTATTGTATTGTTATCCATATTTAATATGATATGATATTATTATAATAATTATAAAATATATATATATATATATATATATATATATATATATATATATCATAATATATTTTGTAAAATCATAAGTTCATATAAATAATGTATATAGTATATACTATATACACCGTACATTTTATACATTATAAGTTATAATGTATAAGTTATAACAAATTATTTGGTTATGAATATACATTGTACGTTGTATACATTATAAATGAATGTAAATTACATAAAATAATCATAAGTTCATAAGTTCATATAATTAATTTATTTTTTCTGCACTAATTGCACAAAATATTTACTCATGTGAACACCCTAAATGATATGATTTTAAGTGCATTTTTGGTATATATCCCATCTATATTCGCGCTTGTTTTGATTACGAATCATGAGATTACATGTAAAATAATCATTTCGTAAAACTAGCATACATGATAAACAAATATGAATTATGAAAATGTAGTATATATTATAAAATATACTAAATAAGTTGTTAATTATAATTTTAAAGTTTATAGTGATACATATAACTAATTTAAAGTTGACCTCGGCAATCGTGATCAAACAAATGGGGGCTATTTAAGATATACTGGGATCTGGTAACTCGAGGACAATTATTTAAGAGGGTAACATTAAATATTAAAGTTTTATTATTATATTTTAATCTATAAGTTATTTAATAAATACATTAATGTAATATTATATTAAATAATATTATTATTAGTATATTAAATATAATATTAAATATAATAATTATACATATACTATATGAATCATATAGTATATGATATAGGTATATAGTACCTGTATTTTAAATACAGTATTTAATACGAAATTTCCCCTGCATTCGTAATTGATGTAGTTGTATTATAATTGACATATTAAAATTATCTAATTATCTAATTATCTTATTAAGTAACCATTTATCATAATGATTATGCCATATGGCATTAATGATTTTATGGTAACCATTATCATATAATCATTATAATAATGATTATGGTTACCATAGAATCTCTTTTTCCGTATTTTCGTGAATATTGCACTAATGTATTTTTCATGTAAATAACGCTTTAGATATATTTTATTAAAATTTATAAATTTCTAAATACATTTTCACATTATTAAGTAAATTTCTAAAAGTATAAAATATATTAATGAACTTTTTAATACATATTTATAAAATTTCTAAAAATATAAGTATTTAAATAATATAAAATAATAATGTTCAGGATTTGTTATATATATATTATATATAATTATGTATTAATAGTACTAATAAGGTATACCAATTGGATAACATCTTCATATAATTGGTGCTTAAATAAATTCTCAATTTCGTCAATAAAATGCATTATTTATTAATTTATTTAAAGCATGAATAATAAAATCCGCTAAAATTTAAATGTAAAAGCATACAATGATTTTAAGAAAAATAATTTATGTTTAAAATAAAAGAAATCCTAAAAAGTAAACATCCATAATACTAATGTAGCAGTTTCAATAAATAACATATACTATTAATTACGCAAATATATAAATAAATTATTGGTAATTTAATATTTTAAAAAGTTGATAATTATCTACTTCGTATAAATACATTCAAATTAATATAAAATAATAATATCATTTTTAATAAATTAAAATTTAATATATAATATTTTTTTTTAAACCTACAATATTTTCAAATGATATCTTGTGATAATAATTAATTGTCATTTAGTAGGATTAAGTTCTTACCTGTCAGCCTTTTTAGGCTGATTGTGTTATGATGACTCTTGGTGATGATTCTCCATGAATTATAAGTCACATTTGTTATTAGGACCGCAACTCCTTTTAATATTTAGTCTGATACTTAAATGAACCTATATTTAAAAAAATTAATAAATTATATCTATATTATATTTCATCTTAACTATCTTTTAAATTTTACCATATGTAATTTTGTATATAATGAAATTATTTGTCATAAGGGTATATATGTATATGTAATATAAATAAATATATATGTAAACAGTACATTTCGACAAAATATAGTACATTTTTAATATAAAATATTAGTATTAATTTATAACATATATCATGATTTAACATAAAATATAACTATTACAATAAGTATTTTTAAAACTACATAAATTAATAAATAATAATAATTTATATATTGTAGGTTATTTAGTTAAGATCATTTTTTAGATATCATCACTTATTTATTTTATATATATACATATATGTGCTATATTGCTCTAAAGTCCATTCGAAGCCGCCTTCATGTTAATAATGCATCCATTGTTTTAACTAGAGCTGATCATTATATAAGATCACCTCTAAATGTTATGTTATGCGTCCCCTTAAGACCTATTTTATTGGTCCAATATGTTTTCAAATGATAGTCATACTAACTATGTGTGATACCATATCCAACTGAGCCATGCAGGCAGTTACATATATATATATATATATATATGTATGTGAGTTTGTGTTTTCTAACTATATTGTAAAGATAAAATATGTATTATTAAAAGTTATCTACATTATGCGAGAATTCTTAGTATAGAACATCATCTAAGTAAATGTAAATGCTAATTGAAGTTTTATTTCTTATTCTACTTTATAATTTTTAATTATATTTTATATATATATATTTAATTTTTTATTTTGGTATTATTGGAGTTTATCTCACTGATATTATATGGATGTATTCCCTAATATATATAT
The DNA here is from genome assembly GCA_964019155.1 of Osedax fenrisi. Classification (NCBI taxonomy): domain Eukaryota; kingdom Metazoa; phylum Annelida; class Polychaeta; order Sabellida; family Siboglinidae; genus Osedax; species Osedax fenrisi. The sequence continues at coordinate 69,482,068 of OZ025241.1, read as the reverse complement.
ATATATATATATATATCTAAATACATTTTTATTATAATTGATGTTAATCTAAACTATATCTCGTGGAATATATATGTATGTATGTGTGATAATATTTTATACATATTGTTATCATGGTATACTATATTATAGTGTTCTAAATAAATAGAAGCAGTGATGCTCAATGCACGCATGATATCAGCTAACTGACATCAGTTTATAGTGGTAATCTAAATGTTCGACCGATGTATCACAAGCTATAGATCTTGTTTCAGTAAACTAGTATATATATATATATATATATATATACATATATATATATATATATATATATATACTGGCCTTACTCACTGTACTACTTAGGTTAGTGTGATTTATCGTTAGCATCATTACTAGGTCACTAACCTACATGTCCTATTTACAGGACTACAACTCGAGAGTATAATTATCACGTATACATCTATATGCATGAATATACACTGAGAATATCGAATATAGACCTCGAACATACATATATGTCTGCTCATAATCAGTCACTGAGTACAAGTAGGAAGTTAATGACAGGAAGTTTCGGAAGATTGAATAACCAATATAGGTATATTATATATTTAATATATTATATAAATTATATATTATTCTAGGCACTTTCTTTTGGCGGTGACCAGAAATCCTAAGAAAATGGACGAATAATAAGAAAATATCCACCAGATGTTCTGTTTCTATAGATTATCTATTACCCATAGGCTGGGTTATTGGGTTTTTTGTTTAGGTCCAATTTCTAAAAAAAAAAAATTCTCGCGTTATACATACAGCTTAATAAAAACTATCATATAACTTAAGTTTAATAATAATAAAATAAAAAAATACAATTTTTCATTGGGTCATGGTATATTAAGAATTATCAAAAAATTGGTCATGATGAAAAAAGATTGGGAACCACTGATCTATAGAATTTATAGATTATGGCATAATTTTCCTACGTAACTTAAGATAAATAACAAATGATAAATATATATATATTATTCATAATTTTATTCTATAAGATTAGTAAATGTATTTGTTTGTAGTTTTTATACATATCTTAACTTTAGCTATGTCTGTACAGTAGATGGAATTATTTTTCTTTGTTAATTAACAAACTTAAGTTTGTGTATAAATAAACTATCATATACAAAATTAAATACCATATGCACATCTGATAGTGTATTATGGAATTATAGGAATTTCATCGTAAACATAATTCGAATGAAGAATGCATTACCTGAATATAAATCATCCTATCAAGAATCTTATCTTTTAGCTCTAACTAGGAATGTAGCTATAGGTCATTATTCCTACAGATAATTATACTTCATAATGTTAACGGTGATGATAATGTTTGTTTATTAGTGTTTCATAACACGCGCACACACACACACACACATATATATATATATATATATATATATATATTTATATATATATATATATATGTGTGTGTTTGTGCATATATTAAATAAATAGTATATATTATGTTAACATATGTTACAATATGAATATATAGTATTATTATTGATATAGGTAAAGAAACATACAGTAGGTAAAGTAAATCAATATAAAGTAAAATAATATTTGTCAAATTATTAGTAACATCTAAATAGGTATTTAATGTCTTTAGTATCGCAATTAAGTATAGAATACAGGTGAAAACTATGTAGAATACTTAATATATATATATGTAATATATACCTATAGCATGGTCTACTTTTAACTAAAGTAGGCAATGCGAAATGGTTTCGCTAATCCATCATTGATAAACTACAATGGAAATATTATAGAATATAAATATCAGAACCCCCAAATGGTATGCACACAATGCCCGTACTACTTATTTAAAAATATATAGCTAAAATGTTCAAAAATCAATATTTTAAAACAATTCGTATGGAATAGAAAGTATATAGGTTTAATAGATCCTCATATAATGTATGAAATAGTGTATACTATTAACCTATATCATCATCAGGTCAATACAATATTATATGTAATAAATGTGATTATTAAACATATAGATATGTAGGTATTATACCTATAAGTTATAACTATGTATACATATTATAGTAGTACCAAAGATTTTACGAAGCAAAGATATTACCCTCCCTTCGCAACGTAATTAATACCTACTCCCAGCAACTTCTGGCAATAGTATCTAAATCACTGAAATGTATTTAGGTATTAAGCAGTTTCCATACAACAATGTTTTTAATTCTCTATTAAATTACATGCAATATAAATTAGCTTTTACTTACCACATGGATATGTATATAATTTAAAACAAACATATCCTATTGCTTTGTTATATATTAGTTATGAATACCTGCAGGTTTCAATCATGGTTTCAATCATATAAATAATAATTTAGAACAAACTATTTTACATTTTAAAAGTGTATAGTTTGATACAACTTTACATCATTAAGCCAATAACAACAAATAGTTCCGAAAATTGAACCTAGGTAGGTGGCGCTGTATATTTTTGTGAACTAAATCGAATTATACTATTTAGCATAATTTTTATATATTTCCTTACATCTGTGATAGTATCCTATAGCACTCCTAGGATTCATACAAAATACCTATACTTAATATATTCACTTCTATTTTATGAAAGTGATCATTTATTATGAACATGACAATGTATCGATACTTTAAGGTATAGCAATTTATAAGTTTAATTAGTATGTATTTCAATATAATAAATTATTTAAAATCTAGTGGTTAATATTGAATTATATATACACTAATGTAGATATTAAGTAGTTGAATATTACATAATTATAGTATCTAATAAGAATACAGTCAGTAACAAATGTCCTTTGATATATCCACACTCTATTATTATAATAATATATATTATATTACTATTTTAATATATTTTGCAAGTATTGTATAACAAGCTGTTTGAAAATACTGCTATTTTATTTTATATAATTTTATTAATTTATATTATTAACTAATATTATCATGTATCATATTCGACAATGAAATAGTGTAAATATATTAGTGTAAATAAATATAATACGTACAATAAATAATAGTTATTATTAGAAATTTAAAAATAGAATAGCTATTAAAACTAGATGATAGGTATATATTGTATACTATACGGTATATAATATATGGTATACAATATATATATATATATATATATATATATATATATATATATATATATATATATATATACACTAGAATATACAATATAGTATATTGTGAATGAAAGAGAGAAAAATAAAGAAAAAATATACTACTCTCAATAAATGATCATTCTATTCTAAATATATTATTTATACAAATAGTACTATTAAATATGTATACTAATGGTATAATAGAAAATGATGTAACATATAATAAGTGAATAGCACATACTACCATTTGTAATACAGTTATATTATTCAATAACAAATCAAACGAAAACATATTAATAAAACACATATATAGGGAATTGGATTATTATTTATACTTATGATATTACCTAAACATTATTTAGATAGGTATGATATTACTTATAGGTATACAATAAGTAACCTATAGTATTACTATAAACTTACTTTTAAGCTTAATATGCATATATTATACAAAATTTCCAAATTAAATTATTAAAAAATATGTGAAAAAATAAAATATATGTAAATAGTATTTACTAAATACTATATATGTATATATTTATATTATAAGTATTATTTCATAGATAGTTATTATATGAGAGTATAATTTCATGTACATATTAATTAATATATTTAGATAGTAAATTAATAAATATTTCTGACTATCAAAAAGTAAAGCTTTAAAAATGATTGAAACAAACAACATTAATATATAGGGAGTATGAAACATGGTTGTTGGGCTTAGTATTAAACTAGTATTCATTTGTTATGATCTACAACGTATAATTATGATATATTTACATATAAGGTTAAGATTACATTTATATAGGTTATAGAAAGACGTTAACTATATTACATTCGCCACTCATAATTATATGAGGTTGTATATTTTATCTCAATAAAAAAAATCAGGAAAATATTCAAACTAGATAATTTACTATAATATGATATTCTATATATAAATATATAGAAAACTCAGCTAAATGTTAAATATTTCAATATAAAACCATAAAAGTGAATAAGAAATCATATTTATTCGGAATAGGGAGTTAAGCATATATGCTTTAATATATTATAATATGGGTATTTACATGAATATATTCATACATTATAATGTATACATTATAATGTAAAGTGAATAGTCAGACACGAGTTAGTTATTATTAAATTACCATTCAGAAAATAGTATTGTTAGATTAATATTGATTATTATCATAATTAAAATATCCAGATCATCTCATATATAATATTTATTTAATAATAATATATTATAGAGCACCAGAAATTAATATTATTTCGTTAACTTATAATTTTAGACACGTTTAGACTCGTTTAGACACATAAACTTAGAAAATAATATTCGTTTCAATTGATGTAAATTAATATCATTTGTAAAACACTTATTTGTAAGCATAATCAATTAATAATCAATCGCTATAGTTGGAAAATATTAAATATGCAACTCATATTATATGTTGTAATGATATAATGCAATATATTTGGTTAATGAGTATATTTTATTAAAGTATAGTATATAATTTACGAATATACGTTATTTATAGCATATATGAGCTGATATTTTACATGTTAAAATTTATAAAATATTTGTGTTTTATATCAATATTGTACGTATAAATTAACTATGATACTCTACTTTAATCCATAATTTTTTTTACTATTATCCTAGATTGGTATTTAATTATACTAAATATTTAAAATAAAATCAAAAATAAATAATTGATTACCAAAATTATTGGTATTTAAACGAAAACACAAGTTTAAAAATTATGAAATTAGTGGTTAATCGTATTTTTCTACTTATAATTGTTTATTTTATTAACTAAATTGTATATGTTCTATTTTATCAAAATAAGATTTATAATAGTTCATAAATTATATATAAAAAAGAATTGATCTATTATAGGTAAATTAGGTTTAAACTTTAGAAAGAAACACAAAATTGACGAAAACGAAAATATTTAGCAGCATTTATAATTTACTTACTTTCACATCCGTTTATTAGTATAAAGTATAGGCTCGCCAACGATAAAGTATCATTCGAATTCATTCGTCATTATATCTTCATCACCATGAGTACTCCAGTTAAGAAGACCGTTAAAGCTAAAGTTGTGGCCGTTCATCCTAAATACAACGAAATGGTTGTAGCAGCTATCTCAGCCTTGAAGGAACGAAGCGGATCATCTCGTACCGCTATTCTGAAATACATCGCCGCTAATTACAAGTTAGGAAATGACGATAAGAAAATTAACGTTCATTTAAAGACTTGTCTGCGTAACGGCGTAACCAACGGTTTATTGAAGCAAGTTAAAGGTACTGGTGCTACCGGTAGTTTTAAAGTAGCTGTTCAACCAAAGCCAGTAAAGAAGGTAGTCAAGAAAGTAGCAGCTTCACCCAAGAAAGTTGTTGCCAAAAAAACTTCCGCTAAGAAAATTGTTAAGAAGACCACAAAGAAAACAACCGTAAAGAAAGCCGTGAAAGCTTCACCTAAAAAGGCTTCTCCCAAGAAGGTTGTTAAGAAGGCAGTAGCTAAAAAAGTGACTAAGAAAGTCGTCTCTAAGAAATCTGTCAAGAAAACAGTTAAGGCTTAATCATTACAATTATACAAATACTATACAAATCGGCTCTTTTTAGGGCCACCCAATATTAATAAGTTTATACGATTATACGAACTAATATACTATTAATTATAATACATGCATACATTATATTTCCATTATTGATTATTTTATAATAACACACATAATTTTATTCTAACTAGATCATAATGATCATCATCAGTTTATTATTTATATACAATTACTTTTTAATATTATTTATTATATTTAATATATATTACTTAATATATAAAATAATATAATATGTATAAGTATACATTATTAAATATAGTAATATATTTATATATATATATATATATATATATATATAATATAATTTACATCATGTAATACATGAGATCAAACATTTATTAACATTATTTAATATATATGATATATCAGATATCACTAAATAAAATATACTCGATTATTCTAGATCATTCTGGATTACTTTTGAAAACTACCAACTCCTATAAAATAATAACTTATTGTAACACATATTATATATAAAATGTATAATTATAAATTTTAATATTTATGAATTTAGAAACATTATTTTATGTTGATTATTATAAAACTACTTTGTTATTTCGCTATTATGGACATTTTTTGTTTTTAATAGTATTTCATATTTTATATATATTTTGCATTAATATATGCTGTGTTCATGTTTACTTTTATATAATACATTACATATATTTTATAATAAAAACGTATTCGCTTTTTTAAATTAAGTTTTCATATTTATTAGAATAATAATTATTCGAATGTAATTATTAGATACTGATTCAAATATAACATACACATCATGAACGCATATATATAATGACTAGGAGATTAGCAATTTAGCTAATCTTAATATAAAAGTTTATATACAATACTTATGAAATAACTAAATTTAATAAGTCAGAGATAACTAATACGAAATTATTGGATACTATTTTTAGTATATACTAAATATAATTAAATGTTTGTTATTAATGGACTTGATATGATTACATAAGTTATTCAAGATATTTAGACCGATTTACCTATGTAACGTAACATTATATATTAACCATATTAACAATATAGTCGTTATATGTATACCTACTACATTGTTTATATATAATTTTCATAAAATATAAGTGAGAAATTATTAACCATTAATTTATTGTTATAATAATTCTAGATTTTATATTTAAATATGTAATTTTATATAAATATATATATATATATATATATATATATATATAATAATAGTAGGTGGCTGGAGCCTCGTTACTAGTCAAACTTCTAACCATACATCATACACAAATGTCTACTTTTAAATTTATACTCTAAAAAATAACACAAAATGTAGGTTACTATTTTTATAATTTGGTAGTATAAGTTTATTTGCCAGAGTATTTTTAATATTTAAATGAGTTTATATATATAAACTTGGATAATATTGGATAACAAAATAATAGATAGTGGAAATGTAAGCGGAAATTAAACTATTCTTCAATAATACATAAAGTAGATATTGTTCTTTTAACGCGTATTTACAAATACAGTATGTTCGCCGTACAAGGCGAAAATTGGTAAAAAATACGTGATGAATAGTTCAACTGTAGAGGATGCTAATGATATCGGAATATATAGACAACAATTATAGTTTAATATAGAGTATATACATATGAATCATTTCATGTGTGTTTATAATACAACTCATGTGTTTATATTCTATAGTGAATTAGTTTATATACAGTATAATCACGTAAACATTAGAATTTAGTAATATAATAATTTGATATCGATTAGCTATGAATGCTTGCCTATAGTTGGGTGTATACACCACTAAGTTGTCACACTTAACCCAATAATCGATGCTTGCAGATAGTCATAGCGTATACTAATATATGTTATAATTGTAATGTAATGTATGCATACGAGTAGTCTGAGGATAATGGTTTCGTTGTGATAATACTTCAGCTCTACTTCCGTCGAACACACTATCTTATATTATATAATTTATATTTTAAACATGTTTCGAGTATACTCGATGTAGTTGTAATTATTTTATAATTAATATACGCTGCAGCATAATAGTACAATATGAATATTATGCTATACAGTCATATATCGTAGTAAGTAGTACTTACTAATTACTATATAATAGTTATCAAATATATACAATAATGTCGAATTACTGGAAGTAAAGTAATATATAATGAATAGGCTAAATATAAATAAAACTGTTTAATAAGAGAGTTTTTATTAATATGGATATGATACGAATATACCTAAATATATAATCAGCGTGTAGAGTTATCAGGAATTTACTTTATATATATATATATATATATATATATATATATAGGAAAATAAGAGTATCATTTTAAATATTTTTATTGGCTTGATAATTAAAATATAATAATACATTTTTAATGAGTTTTAAAAGATAAAATACTTAACTTAAATAAAAAATAAGTAAAATAATAATAATGAAAATAACATAATATTCTATATATAACATTCATTATTGGTCTAACTTATAATTTAAAATTCCTAATATTAATTATATTTATTTTTTGCAGTTTATTTGTTTTTTTTGTGAAGAATGTTTGTTTTTTATTTATTAAATAATTTGTATTAATAAATTGTTATATTTATTGTTATTTATAGTAAATACTTCTATGATTACTATTATATATTTCACTTAATAATAATAATAATATAATTTATTGAATATAGAAAATAGATATTCAATATGACATAAAACAGGAGATAAAAATAATAGTACGAAATAAAATAAAAGTGTTAACATTATTGATTTACATATGCCATTTCTTAGCTCGTATATGCTAATGATATGCCAACAAGGCCGCGACAGATCTCAGCTTTTAGGAAAGGGTGAATCATTTCCTATGCCGTGGGGAGGAAAATTTGACCAGTAGATTCCACGCTGGCATCCTTACTCCCCGACACCCGTCACAACCCCACTGACCTAACATAACACACGAGGACAAACAGTAAATAAGGTAATAAATAAAAATATATAAATAAATGTACAAGGTAGGATGAACATGTTCATCAACTACCAGACAGTATCGCAGAAACACCCGATTTAAATAATGGAAGAGACTTCATTACGGTTAGATGAGCAGGCAGATTGTTCCATGTAGCCGAGACCCGATTGCTGAAGAAGTTGTGTGATCGGTTATTCTTGGAGATATCTCTTTTAATTTTCACCGAAGGCCCTCTAAGATGATTCGTGTAGGTCCACAAGAAATCATCTACATCCACATCAACGAGACCATTGACTATTTTGTAAGTCAGCACCATATCAGCAACATGCCTACGGGAAGAAAGTGATTTTAGCTTTAAAAATAGTAATCTATCAGGGTATTCTAATGAACCTAAATTGCACCTAAAGAAAAGCTTACGAGTAAATAGTCTCTGAACCAATTCAAGTTTGGTGGAATTACCATTTGTTCTGAAAGGAATGGATGGGTTCCAGAGACTGGATGCGTATTCAAGGACAGGTCTTACATAACTCATATATGCTAGTGTCAATGGTACATGTTTGTTACATCTAAATACTCGAAAGATTATATTAATCATTCTGTATGCTTTACAGATAATATTATCAATATGATCATTAAAAGATAGATTATGGTTGATAATTACACCTAGATCGGTGTACGTATTAGAATAGTTTAATTGAACACCGTTAATCGAGTATGAGGATATTTCATTACCCTTACTAGACATTATTGAGCATTTATGGATTGCTAAATTAAGACCTGACAATTTTGACCAATCATTTAATTTGGTTAGTGCATTATGCATATAGTCCATTTCAAATTCATATTTATGGATAAGAGAAAGTTTGGCATCGTCAGCAAAAAGGGTACATATGATCTGAGGTGAGAATATATTAGGAAGGTTATTTATGTAGATTATAAATAAAATTGGTCCTAGACAAGAACCTTGCGGAACCCCTGATGTTGCCATAATATTATCAGATACATTCATACCAACCTTAACACACTGGTGTCTATTATGAAGATATGATTGTATCCAGTGTAGTACATTACCAGTTATTCCTAGAGCTTCAATCTTAGATAATAGCTTAGCATGTGATACTGTGTCGAATGCCTTTGCGAAGTCGATGTATGTAGTATGCAAAGTATAGTTGTTGTCCATGACTCGGGCCAGATTCCTATAGTATTGGATCAACTGCAGAGTGGTTGATTTTCCCGATAGAAATCCATATTGACATTGTGATATGTAGCCGTTTTCTCTGAGAAAGTGAACCAAGTATCTACAAAGAATCTTTTCAAAAAGAATTAATGTGGAGGGTAGAATACTTATAGGTCTATAGTTCGATGGTAAGGATGTATCACCTTTTTTAAATATGGGAGTAATTATACTCAGTTTCCACATATTTGGGCAGTATTGGTTAGTTAGTAAATGATTGAATATTAAGGAAAGAGGAATACATAGCTCATATGATAAAGATTTTAGGATACCCTTTGGTAGTCCGTCTGGTGGTATACTATACTTATTAGGCATGAGGCATAGATATTTTCTTACAGTCTCGGGGCTTATAGGGAAGGTGTTAAATACATTATTAGAAACTATGGATGAATTACTAATAAATGTATAGCTGTCCTTAGTAAATACAGATTTAAACTGTTTAGATAAGCATTCAGCTTTATCTCGATCTAGGGTTAACAATGTATTATTATTTGACATTAGAGGAGGCATATTGCTACGCGTAGATATTTGTCTATTAATATAAGAATAAAATGATTTAAGGTTATTGTTAGATAGTGCTCTAGCTTCAATGTTATAGATGTAATCCGATATGGTTTCAGATAACTTTATTTGATATAGTCTCCATTTAGCTTTAATATTTGGTTTATGTTTATTTTTATATAATTTCTTACATTTCGAATCAAGTTTTTTGATGAATTTAGGAAATTTAAATGACTGTATAGTTGATAGGGGGGAATTATCATTGATTAATGTCTTTACAATTTCAATAAATGTTGTTAGTAATGCATCAGTAGAATCTTCAACCTTAAGAATACTAGACCAACTTAAATTATTCAGAGTTTGCTTAACAATATTTAAATTACATAGTGAGTAATTAAAATTACAGTTACTATTAGTCTTAGATTTCATTGTAATAACATTTGTATTGAAAATATTAGCAGTTATAGATAAATGATCACTAGTAGAAGTATTGTAGCTAAAAGGAGTATCTATACTGAGGTTAAATATACAGTCATCATTAGATAAGACCAGATCAAGGATATTATCTTTTCTAGTATTGTTAGTTACAAACTGGGTTAGAGAGGTAGATATAACAAAATCCGTGAATATTTTGTCAAGTGGGTTACTAGGTTACTTATATTATATTAAAAAGTATTATAGTATCATTTATACTAAGATTCAGGTAATTATTTCCAAATTATATTGTTATTTCAGCTTGGAATGTTTATTAGATGAATAACTTTATATAATACACATAATTTATACTATGATTAATAATACTGATATTAATATTAAATGATACTATAGTATTGAAATTAATATTAAATATTTGTATATAAAAAAAAACATAATAAACCAAACAAAATAAATTCAAATAAACTGAACCCTGTAGCATACACACACTTCCCTCCAGGTAGCAGTGTTAACTTGTTGTCATATGAACGCATATTATATGATGTTCTTTAATCATTACAGAGTGATATGTAATAACTATATTTATCAATAATTTTATTTTTATGATATATATTGTAATTTATTGTATTATATTATTCATATTATACATGGTACACTTTATATAATATACATAATCTATACTATTATTAATAATATTGATATTAATATTAAATGATACTAAAGTATTGAAATTAATATGTTTATCAATAATTTTATATACAAATAACAAATACACCATGGTTTTTATTATCAAAAAAACTGATAAAAAACCGAACAACCCTGATATGTATCCTACTTAATAATTATCTATTTATTAGATAGATTAAATATTATTAGACAATATTACTTTATTATATTTAATTATATATCATTAATTTAACATTTATTTATGAATTATGTAACGCATTACTATTATCAGTATTCTATACAATATAATTATACTTCTGATATCTATTTTTGCAAAGGAATTATATTAACTATATATTTGATAACTACTATAATAACATAAAGTGCAATTAGATTATTCTAAAATTATAATCAAATGCATCAAAATGTAATATATAATTATAGATTCAAAGATAGTTGATTAGACATCATTTACTATAGATAGAATAATCTTTCATCCACATTAACAACAAAATTAAAAGAAATAATTAACGAAAAGATCCAAACTACTCCATCTATGTAAATATGTTAATAATTATTTTCCTTTTTTACACATTTAACATGTATTTTTATAGTAACTTTTTCAATTTGGCATATTTTTATTTTAATGTACATTTATATCATAATTGATATATTTGTACCCTTCAGTATTCCCCTACATGTATTATATCATGTATAATAGTAAGGATATCTTTCCAAATTACAGACGTTTATTTGTACATAGTTAGGAAATGGAGCTCTCACCATAATAAATTATTTGTAAGTACTAACTGGTTAATTAGCAAATTTATGTGGTATTAAATTGACTTTATAAATGTTTTCCCTTTCAATAGACAACTATAATCTATATCAGTAATTTAAGAATTTAATATAATAATTATTACAAAAAATATATAAAGAAGAATACTACTATTCGGATAATAAATGTTTATTTATATATAGTTTATACGAGTGAATTTAAAATAACTAATTAGGTTTAATTACTATTAGGCATCTCTATAAAATATAATTTTGTATTATCATTTGAAAATTATTTAAATAATATTTAATATTAATAACAAAAATAATTGTTTTCGCAGTTTATTTAGGTAAAGATAACTTATTATTATATTGTATATTATTATATAATAGTTTATTTATTTTTACATTTCACTACCACAAATTTCATATATTCGCACAATTATATTTAATTTATCTAGTTGTTCACTATATATACATATTCTATAATATCACACGCTATTATAATGTGTCTAATAAAGCAACACTATCATCATAGGGCTATACATCAAATGCGGCACATTTTACATTTGTTATTCTGTAACCACCGCCGCGTGTGGTGGGTGGCGTAGCCTGATTGGTTACTGAATGAATGCATATTCTGGGAACTTGAATAATGGCACATCACTGATGAATCATTATATAAGTTATATGTTACTGACAAATATAAAATAATTAATGCAGATTCTGGGAACTTGAATAATGGCACATCAATGATGAGTCATCATATAATTCTGAAAAATATAAAATAATCTTATATAATAAACATACATACACACACACATATACCCACACACACACAAATACACATACATACACACACACACGCACACATACATACACCCACACACATACATTCACGCACACACACACATACACACACTTTCACTCATACATACATACACACACAAATACACCCACACACATACACCCACACACACACACATACATACGCATACACCCACACACATACATACACCCACACACACACACATACATACACATACACTCACACACACACACATACACCCACACACACAGCATATATACCCACACACACACATACATACACATACACTCACACACACACACACACACACACATACACCCACACACACAGCATATATACCCACACACACACATTCACGCACACACACACACATACACACACTTTCACTCATACATACATACACACAAATACACCCACCCACACACATACACCCACACACACACATACATACGCATACACCCACACACATACATACACCCACACATACACATACACACACATTCACTCACACACATTCACTCACCCACACACACACATTCACTCACACACATTCACTCACCCACACACATACACCCACACACACACACACATATATATATATATATATATATACATATTCGAAGTAGAATAAAATAATTTCTAATAGTATAAATTAAAATTTAATAAAAAATCAAATTCATTAACAAATATTTGATTATACAGTTACTATAACGGATAAAATATCGATGGATTACATTATTATACATATATAATATATAGATTCTACTTGAAATTAAACGGGCATTCTAAAACTATATAG